>JANZXR010000007.1:3578337-3588424 GCA_027575705.1 Erythroxylum echinodendron
TCACATCACATGTTCATTGTCTTTTACTCCATGAGTCATGACTCATGAGTGAAGTCTCTGCAAATTATATATGCTATACCATGTAGATCTTCAAAGGAGGCACAGACTCCATCATAAGCCAGTTTTTAAAAAGGAGGACAACGTGTATTAGACAACGGCATAATGCTCTACGACAATAACAATTCTAGGGTGAGGATCTCAAACATCGAGGCGCGGGGAGGGTTAATGCGTGTAGATTTTTTAATTTTTTAATTTTTATAAATAAACTATTTTATGTCGGGCCTGGTAGATCTTCAAAGGAGGCACAGACTCCATCATAAGCCACTTTTTAAAAAGGAGGACAACGTCTATTAGACAACGGCACAACGCTCTACAACAATAACAGCTCCAAGTGAGGATCTCGAACATCGCAGCGTGGGGAGGGTTAATGCGTGAAGGTTTTTTAATTTTTAATTTTTTATAAATAAACCATTTTATATTATTAAAATTAGGCCCTGGGCAGAGGCCCGGCTCGCCCCTGCCCAGGGTCGGGCCTGTGAGGGACTTGTCATGGACATTCAGAGGATTTCATGTGAGCTTCATACATTGCCCACCAAAGTCAGTGCAAAAAAAAGGTTGCTTTATAGACACGGAGGTTGCTACAATTTGGATTGATCTGATTATAAGTTTATCACTCTTGCACATTTTTTTTAATGAGTGTATTGTTTATCTTTTGCTATGTGTAATATTTATTCAAACTCTTTACTGAGATAACGAAGAGAGTTGAAATTTGAGTTTTCGAATATCTTCCTTCAAAATTTTTATTCGAATGTCTTTATCAATTATTTAAATCGTTGTTAGTGATTTTTACGATACGAACTTAAGAAAAATGATGGATCATAAGCATTGCAGATTCAAGATGTATTACTGCAATAGGTAAAATAAATATTCGTATTAAATGGGATAATTAGTTCACTAGTGCTTAAACTTTTATATTTTTATTATTGAGTTCTAAACTTATTTTTGATATTAGTCCTTTAACTCTTTATAAATTTGTCAAATTAAAATCATCAACCTTAAAAATTAAGAATGATTACAATGAGTCTGCCCATAAGCTCAAACTTAGGTGTTTTCGATGGACCGGTCTATAGACTCCCAGGCTTAGATTGCCCTGCGATCTAACTTTTTTAAACAAAACAATATCGTTTTGTTTAGAAGAGTTAAACTTCAGGTCAGTTTGAGTCTAGATAGCCCAAGTTCGGACCTAATTTAAAAAGACATTTTATACTTTCAATTCAAAAATTATTTTAAAAAAATTAATGAGGCTGGTCAAGCTATCCCTAAGAATGAAAGCTCTTTGTGTTAGTAGTAAAAAAATATCTCTGGTCAAAGCAATAAAACAAAAAAATCAACAACTTTAGTAATTACAAGAAAAAAGAGAAATTTATTTTCATACGGATCAATAATTACATTAACGTGGACAATTTTTCATGTTTTTATGTATCAAAACGGATAATTAAGACTATTTTCATGTTTTTATGTATGAAAAAGATAACTAAGACTACGTAAATCTTCTTCACTCATATTTAGGGATAATAGTATATGTAAACTTTAATTGTTACGTAAATCTTCTTCACTCATATTTAGGGATAATAGTATATGTAAACTTTAATTGTATCAAGCAACTCAATTTACTCGGATAATATTTATTTGAACCCTATTATTTTTTGAAGAAAATTCTAAGTTAGCATTGTCGAAATTAATGAAATACAAACAATTCATATGAAGCGACACTGGGACACCTCACTGTACTGCTAATTACATGCGGATGTAATAAGTATTTGAAATCAAAATAATATTACGTACATATGATACTACGACACTGTTGTAAGGAATAGAAATTAGACTTTTCCTAATAAATGCTCGTATTTCAATTCGAAAGACGTGTGATAAGGCAACTCATGGGTAATGTTTGGAGCTGATATTTGCATGGATAGCCTTCCAAAATGATATAAAATAAAAATGGAAGGAAATAGAAACATTTATAAGCCATGTTCAAAGAATCTTTGTTGACGATTCAGTTTGATCTTAAATGAATTTTGTACTCTTTCTCATTTAATTCCAAAGAAAATGAGTGGTAAAAATGCAACAATGATTCTTTGTAGACAGTCCCGTGATTTCGTTGATACAATTGACAATGCCACTCAAACAGATGTCTTTTGGACGTGGTTAGACAGAGGTCACATCCAAATTTGTAGGTCAGATGTAAGACAATGTTTAAATTGAATTCTATAGCATGCTTCTAAATGTCCTAACACCAATAAAGTAATAACTCACTCGAAAGTGTATTGGCTACCTCCGGAATCACAATTCACAAAGTTGTCCGCAACAGTCTGCATCAAATTGACCTAATCTATTCTTTTGTTGCTGCATGTTCTTTAGCAGTACGACATTTTTTTTTTCACAATTAGTTATACCTCAAGAGTTCAAGCCAACACTGACATATGGAACCAAAACTTTATGCACTGTTCTTCTCGATTACATATCGAAACGCATAACGATGAGCAGAAAATGAAACTATTAGGGGGCAAAGAGAGATAAGAGAGGCTTACAGTGCATTAAGAAGAACATGAAATGAAAAAGGATGAGGTCACACTCGAAAAAGTGTCCGAGTTTCAGATACTGCAAACCATAACCACTTATTTTCCTATCAAAACACGCGAGAGAACAATCTCCTCTTCGTTGTCCAAGATCTCTCAACCAAGTCTATTTTAGAGAATCTTCTCAAAGGTCTTGAGGGCCGTTAATTTCCTGGAAAAATATGATATCAATACCTTTAGGTATTATATTACCGCTTGTACATTGATCCAACGAATGTATCAGTTGTAATGAATTACCTTATTCTGAATCACTGCTCCATCAGGAATTTCCAATTTCTCACCTGATTTTGCAACAACACTCACTTTTCCCTGCAAAAAAGAGACAAAGTTACAGTAAAGCTTGTACAAGTATAAGCAAAACTAAGAAGAAATTATGCAGTCTGATGGCTACACATCCAGCAAAAAAATTTGGAACAAAGCATGCTTAACACTTAACTAATCCAATGACTGCATTGAAAGATGCACCTAAACCCAGGGAAGTTAAAATAAGGCTTTAGAGCCTCTTCTGCACTACCGTTAGAAATCTTCATAGAGCGTATAAACTTTTTGACGTACCCGAAAATGACCAAAGAAGAACTTTTTGACGAAGCAAGGGCTTCTGGTAAATACTCTTTCTAGTTCAAGACGAGGGGGGAAAAAACATTACTACAAAGGGACACCATATATTTGGCAAGTGAAGCTTTTCCACATGCCTAGAGCGAATTCAGTGCCTTTGCATGGACTTCGTTTAACAACTCACGCATTCATTTATCTTTTTACACCAATCACATCAGCAGTTCTTTCCACATTTGAGAAAAAGAAAAAGATCTCCTATCAAAATGCAGACTGGAAGCCATCGTGAACCTGGAATGACACTCCTATTAAGCTAGCAGCAGTGACCGCCAACCTATTGCTACACAGCTTAGACCATCAATCATAGCAAGTCCCGTACAACACAACTGACTCAAAGCACACCACATGGTCCAGTGTATATTCCTAACTCTTTCGGCCCCGTTATATATGTAAAGCATGCAAATGGTTAGAACATGTGTCTACTATGAGGTAGAGGCAACAACAATTTGATAAGAAGTCAGATTGCAAGTACTACCTTGAGAGTAATATTGGCTCCAAACCACACATCACCAGCAACCTTAAGGCTATCAAGCTCAATGATGCTGGGTATTGACTTAAATCTACTTAAGAAGTTCCCGACCTGTGAAGGGTAATATATAAACCAGAGTAACCAAATTTGAACTTAATCATGGTCTACAATAAGCAAACTAAAAATTTACCTTCTTAAATTCTGGGCCTAGCTCAATAGAAGGATTTGCAGGATTAGTTCTAGCTTTATTTCGGACTACATATCCATCTTCTAATATATAAAGATCAGACTGCAATATAAGGTGAATAAAGTTGATTAATTCCGCAAAAACTGCAATCCAATAATATAAAGCACAAAAACAAAAAAAGCAACCTGAACAAGTAGCAAATCTGAAGTTGCCTTCACTGGAAGAAACCGAGATCGTGGTACATTTATACCAATAGCATGATCAAAAAACTGTCGTAAACAGGTGAAAATTAAGATCAAATGAAGTCTACATTTCACATTCACAATAAAGATCAGCAAGTGAATCAAGTACCCTAATTGCTGCACCAGCTGCAGTTTCTAACTGAAGGACTTTAACTCCATCCACTTCCTGAAAAAGAAAAGCATTCATGTTATCTAAAAGTTGTCCATCTTACTGTTGAACCTTTCGATTCCATCTTCTCAAAATACAGGGCAAGAAAATTGGAAGAAAACCTTCGGGTTTGGAATTATCTCCATCTTCAAAGCATCAGCTTCCACAAGCCTTTTGATTGCCTTCAAGTTCACCCACCTGTTAAAAGATCCATATTAGGACTATATATCAAGTGACTGCTGTTGCATTAATGACAAGATTTACTTACAAATTGTTTGTGTTGAAAATTTTGAATTTTTCTATTGACTTGAACTCATTGACCTGTTTCAAAAATATAATAGTTAGACATCTTCATGACAGATATTACCAACACGACGAAATTTAAGACAATCTGAAAGCAGCTTATATCAATGTTAGATTGTTTTGCAGGCAAGTGAACAGACGTTGAACAGTGATTTGATAATAAGACTGTTACTTCTGTCAACCTTGGCATTTTACTTGGTGCAGTTTGTCTTGTGAATATAGGATAACAAACCCCAAAAAGCACCTGGTTTTTTCTGTATATATACAGGCTACAGCAGATGATCTGACTAACCCAAACCTACTATCTATAAGGAGGAAGATGAACCAGTGGCTTACATGCTGATCAGGGACCTGGGCAATCTCCAGTAGCTGCATGACATAATCAAGGTGGAAAGCATTAATTAACATAGATGTTAGGGAGAATAGCACCGAATAATTCATGGTTAGGGTGAAAGTATTTAAATAAAGTTAACAGTTTTAAAGTTCCAAAAAATGAGAGAGCATAAATGGTAAAAGCAAACCATATCCATTTAGAGAGGTATACAGAGATGTAAGTATCACTAAATAATCATTTGTAAGGTTCTCATCCAAACTATTTCGGGGAGAAGACTAAAACAAGATTCAACGGTCCACAATTAAAAGGGAGTACATCCAATTAGCAAAACCGCTTAAATTTCCCAGCAAAAGACAGTACATGTTAACAAACTTTTTCCCAATCAACATACTTATCAATGTGTACTGCTAATCTGCAACAAATAAATATTGAACAGACTCCAAGTAGAGCAGAATGGAAATAGGGTGCTCTATGAAATTGATAGGTATGTATGATTATGTTTAGCTACTTCAAATATCAGTTTTGAGAGGCTGCTAATAGCTGCTAAAAAGTAAGGTTGCAGGCAATTCACAATGTCAAGGGAGAAAACAAAACCATCTCCTCCTCCAGATAGTCCATAAAAGGCCACGCCCATCACTTATCTTTGGGATTTATTGTCTTAATTTCAATTGTTTCCAAATAATTCAAGAACAGGTCTTGAAGTTATTGTTCCTAACTTCAAATTGACTCAAAGCTAATATCCTATCCGGAGTATTGGTGGAATCTGGAGGTGCATACATAAGATTCAACAATCTTATACATGAGAATAGAAAAAATTTCCAACAATCCATGCATGCTAAGAGAAAATTTAATTATTTGAATAGTCAGAATTCAAACTTTGACTCCAAATAGTCCTCTTCCAAACTTTTTACTTGATGTGTATCCTTACAAAATAAGTCACTATTACGTATTGTCAATTCAAAACAATCTGCTTTAGAGATACCTTATGTAGCAACACTACGTAGAGCACACAGTTTATCATAAAACGGTCACCAAATATCCAAGAAGCATGCCTAAACTTAACAGTATTTTATATTTTCAACTTAAAATATATTTCAGAGATAGTAGCATGAAGTTGTAACAGTTCTAACACATGAAACCAATTAGCTCAGCAGTACATTTTAGACTGTTTACACACAATTAGTTATTTTAAACAGATTTTGGCAAGTCATCTATGTGGTTTGATAAGATCACTTTTGACCATCTTCATGGATGATCCTTCACAGGAAAGTGAAAACATGACATAAACAAAATCTAAAGCTCAGTTAAAAAGGACTACCTGAACTTTCCCTTCATAAGAAATTAGAGTACCACCTTTGACATCAGCAAGGGTTTTAGGGGTCACCTACAAAAGGACGAAAATATGAGAAAACAGCTCTAAAATGGAAAAGTCAAACTTAAGTAAGATCATATCTCTTTACCTCCATACAGTATTCATTCTTGTTTGTGAGTAAATGATTCAAGATTTCTGGAACATAAGTCAAGGATAATTGGTGGTCTAAAAGCCTCAACTTTCACCTGTTTCACCCACCCTTAAATACTAATAAATAACATTGGAAAAACTTAAATTTTGGATACTCAGATCAACAACAGCACCAAGGTTGTCTGAGTTTGCAACAAACACATACTCCTTACCCTGCGAAGGATAAAGGAACACAGAAAAATGGTAAGGTATTCAGGTAAATTCTGAATACAAGTTAATGTTCAACACTTGAGGTAAAAACATAATCCTGCATCACGTTGCGAACCTGTGATAATAAAGCATCAAGCTTGCCACTATTATACAAGGATGGGAAAACATCACCATGTCCAGGAGGATACCTTCAAGTGAAGAAAACAGCTAATAAAGAACTTCTCATATAATCAATCAAAGAAAACTAACATTTACACCCTCATCATTCCTACACAACTACACACCAAAAAGCCCATTCCATGCAGAAATGCTAATTGTGCGGTTTAAGACACTTTGTTTTCCTCTATATTTTAGAAATTTTCTAAAGTAATTACTCTAAACTTTGCTTCTTTAGGTGAAGCTAACCAAGATAAGTAACTAATTTCATGTAAATTAAATGTACAAAAGCTATTATTATGTGTATGTCATACAGTTCAAACACAACCCATGGTTGATAGTTGCAATGAATTACCCTATACTGGCCACAAGTGCAGCACACTTCATGCTTCAAAATTTAGGGTTTCTACATTGGTCAAACTCCAATATAGAGCAAGAAAAAATAGGCATGAATCTCAAAATGGAAATTAACAAGCAGGGAATTGGCAAAAAAACATGAAAATTTAATTTTTACAGTTGAAATATAATAATAAACACAAAGTAGTTTTATTCACGAAAATTCATAGATATTACAAACTTTTATCACTGAAATGCCTAGTAATCCATCAAATAAAAAGCCAGTGAAAAAGGAATGAAAATATATCTGACAAGCTTACCTAATAACGAAACCACAAGGGCATTGTATTGAAGAGCCTTTAATTCAACTTTTCAGGTATCAACTACCCTAAGCACTATGAGCATATTTCCATTGCATGCATAGTCACATATGCTAACAGTACTTGGATTTACCAATATACAATAGGGCATATATACAAACTCATATGTGTCAGTTGCTAAACTCCTCCCTCCCTTCCAAATATATAATTAAGTCCATCCCTCAAACAGGTATTAGTAGAATTTACAATTCAAATGCACAAAAGCAATAGTGTTATGTGTCCACATATTCATTCCCCAGTAGAAAATTTTCATCATATAGAAGAATACCATCCATCTTTTCCAGTCTGTCCCTTGCTTGGCAGTGGCAAGTAATCATCAACAACAATGCGAGGATACTGGCTCTGTGTAAATCCAAGGGAATAAATTATAAGTTAATTGTTTTATCTTATCTGGAAGCGCACAATTTAACACTGAAATGCTAGCCAAAGAGCAATACTACACACCTGATTGAAAGTATGGATCTCAATGTTTGATTTTGAGTACTTCTCCACAATCTAAGGAGGAAAAGAAGTGGTTAGTTACCACTGAAATGAAGCCAAAACATAAAACATCAAAGAAGGAATAAAACATCAAGGGCAGACCTTAAGTGTATCTTCATGAGTGTTGAATGAATTCATCAGAAGAAGGGGAACTTTGCACCCGTATTTGGAATTGAGATTCTGTAATAAGTCTAACCGTAAGTTGCAGGTGAAGATAAACAAATAGATCAAAAGTAAATTCATATCAAAAGAAAGGATGCCAGATAAACTTAAACCTCAATCTGGATGACAATAAGGTCCAGAAATGTCAGTCCATTGCGAACTTCAATGACAGATCTGCATTACAGAAATTGTTCAACTTATATCACTTTTAAATTTAAAACTTTACAACATTATTTACTAAATCAAATGAATTTCAGAAGCAACCAGCCCCTCTTCCTAACCCATGTCTCTCACACACGTTATCTTCAGGTATGGTGGGACCATGGCAGGGATGAGGGGTATGTGTAAAGTGTATCTCGTTAAAATTCTGAGAATACGGCAAAAAGAAAAACATACTTGGGACCTGTGCAGCCCATTGTTGTCCCCAGACCTCCATTAAGCTTCAAAACAACGAGTTTGTCCAGAAGTTTCTTGGTTTCTGCAGGATCTGTAGATAAAAGCATGACTGTTAAGCTTCTAGAAAGTACCCCCTGGTGATAGAGAATCACTGATAATTCAAAGTGTTACCATCAGAAGTAGGCGCTAAGCTATCATAAGGAACAACCACTTCATCGGTGGGTGTTTGGATCTTACTCCACTCGATTTGTTGGGCTTCACCACTTCATTTAGTTCAGAATTTCAAATCCAGTGGATAATCAGTAATTCGAAAATTTCTCATAATGAGACAAAAATCAATACTACATATAAGATCTCAAATATCTAAACGAATTTAGAATAATTGTTTGGGGAGAAGAAAATCTGAAATCATAGATTGCAACAGAATCAATTATAAAAGCAACTGATCTAGAACTAGTAAATACAAATCTAGGTGAACTAATAAGACACTAACTGAATTGATTAAAAATAGCATCACAACTAAATACTAATGAAACTGAAATAGCAAGGGAATTGAAGGCGGAATCACCTGAGATAGCGAGCAACAAGGCTGATGAAACCATTTTTCTCGTTCTCACTGCAAAAGAGAAACACAAGGGAATCAGAAACAGGTGAAGCGAACTTAGATCCAAATTAAATGAATACCAAGCCAGTGATGACCTGATTTGGTTAAGAGCAGCAGTAGCAGTCTTGAGTTGAGAGAGCTTATCAGTTGCAGTAGCCATTTCTGGATGAATTGAAGCAAGAGAATAAGAGAGAGTGTGAGGTGGTGTGGTGTTGTGATGGGTTACGGTATGCAACAGAGATTATAACGAAAAGAGAAGAAGCAAAACGACAGCCAACCTTAACGTATAGGGGATATAAAATGCGTGGGCATGCGGTACACCTTTTCCGTATAAAAGAAAAAATAAACAGAATTGAGAAAATTGTTATTACAAACAAAGCTTGTTGTCTTCTTGCAATACTTGTTAGATATTATAAAGAGTTAGAAACCGTCAAAAATGTTAAAAAGGAAAAAGAGTGATACATGGAATCGGAGACTATGCAGGCGAATATAACGCTTACGTGCACATGGAATGAGAGCTTTGAGTAACCATCAGAAGAATAAGGAATCCCTCTTTTGCTTTTAACTTTCCTTTTATCTAATCTTTGATAGATTTTTGTATTTCTGTGTACCCAAATCTATGATTCTTGTCAATCCAATCCAGGTAGAAAAGTCTAGAGTTGCAAAATTCAAAAGAAGCATTGAATTTCTCAGGCACACAACACAATGTCAAAGCCCAACATGTATATTACTTTTACGTTTTTAGCTTGAATTCCATTTTTTCTCTTTCATGGGCTGTTTGATTCAAAGAATGGAATAGATAAGGAATAGAATAGTTAATCTTAAGGATAGAAAAGATGAGGAATAGAATAGAATGAATATTACTTTGTTTGGTTCAAGGAATAGAATATATAAGGAATTTCTATGTCAGTGTTTGGTTTGAAAATATAAACTTGGAATGACAAAGAAATAACTAACAAAAAGACCA
>JANZXR010000007.1:3598195-3623863 GCA_027575705.1 Erythroxylum echinodendron
CAAATGCATGAGCATGAGATGTGTTTTCCTAATTTCTCCGATTGATCTCTCTTATACCAATTTTTATGATTCAACCCCTTATATAGAAACGGGATGTTACATATTATTAAAACTATGAGTTAGGATCTCACTTGGTTCAACAATTACCTTTTGCTATAAAGATAAAGAAAAATGGAAAAAGATATATAGTTAACATATATTAACCATTAGAGAAATGAATTTCTAATATTGACGTTATAAATAATACAAGAGGGCTTATCTTTCTTAATGCCACTTTTCCATATTGATGTTTCATTTCTTAGAAGCTAAAATTGAAAACAAGCTAACGTAGTCCTTCAAATGGGGGGTTGTATATTAGGTAGAGATGTATCATTTGACTTAAGAGTCCATTGCCTAGACTCCATTAAATAAGGAGGTTATTAGGATAAAGGAAATTGACATAACATTAGGCTCATAATTAATAGTGTATAACCACTCATCAAGGGAAAGGCATCAATTATTACTTTCACCTATCGTACTGTAAATTCTCTAAAGATAGTTTTCATGAGAATGGGAACTTGAAGGACCAGTATTAGCAAACCAAATATCTTAATTCCTAATTATAATTTTAAAAAATAACTTAAAGTAATTTTATTAAGGATAAATTAATATCATATAAGTTTTAGCCACCCAAATAATATCATTTGTTTATCCTAATACCATCAAATATTTTTTCATTATCAAAAAGGAGAGATTATATGACTAAGGTCCTAAAACATAGTTTGGATGATAAAAAATATAGCTGTTAAATAAATTTACTTTTGATGATATTGGTAGATATATAATAAAATTAAGCAATATTTTAATGAGAAAGAAAAGTGAGAAAAGGAGTTAATTGAATAAATAGGGTAATCAATGGATGGAGAAAATGAGCAAAGTGGACCACATATGTAACTTAAGAGATATTCAAGGAAAAAGTGAAGAACCAAGAATAAGGAGGAATTAACTATATCAAGATTTAATAATTCATTATAACCCTTTGTGTACTCTTATCTTTATCCTTTCAATGAATTAAGGGTTTAATCATTTCATGATCATTTTCATATAGGGAATAATGCTTAAATTGTTTTATAATCAAGAGGAACTTTATTTTGATCACTAAAATGATCTTTAAACAAACTTTTAGGGAAATTTTGCAATGATAATGAATTAAATTTTTTATTAAGAGGATGTGTTTTATATTAGAAAAGACGTAGCCTTGAAGTTGTTAACTTGAGTTCTGCATGAGTTTGGCTAGTCTAAGGTTTTGTATTGGCTAGATAGATAAAGGAGAAAAAGTCACATAACAAGTGCTTTCTAATGGCTTAGGGATAGGCAAGTCAAAACCTTAGCCAATAGATATAGGCTAGCAAAATGTGGGTGTCCAACTACTCAAATGTTACTAAAAACTAGTCATTATAATGAATACTTTATATTTCTAATGACTTTGTTTTTGGTATAAAAAGATTACAATTTAGTATGAAATCTTGGCATAATAAAGAGTTTTTAAGAGCCTTGTGATTCTAAAAGGAGCACATGTCCATTGCATAACATTTAATGAGCCTTTATGCATTTATATGATTAAGAGAGGGATGCTTTAAGTTATATGGTTATATAATTCTTGCAATTGAGGAAATTTCAAGGGGTATACTTTGTGAGAGTTACTCTTGACCTTGAAAAAGATTTGTAATAGGTTTCTCTTTACCTATGAAAAAGCAAGAAATTTATAAAGGTTCCCCTTCACCTGTAGTAAAGAAGATGTTGTATGTAAGGTTCCTCTTCATCTACTGTACACAAAAGATCATGAATTCTCAAGTGAAGTTTTGGGCGTAAACGTACGCTAAGGGTTGTTTAGTTAGATCACTATAAATTAGTTTGATCTCTATTTTCATGCACTCTTTTACTATTATTATTTTTGCTAGAAACTTGTTTTACATGAAATTTTCATATACATTCATTATAATAGGAATTTCATTAAAAATATGTTCAATTTATTATTATGAGTATGTGATTATTCATGTTAGAGTTATGAAATGGTCTTTAATCCATGTCAGTTTCTACATTGGTAAGCATCATACTTTTCACACTATAATTTATTAGGCCCTCATTAATGAGGAGGATCTTTTCCTCTTCAAATTTGATTCAAAACATTTTAAATTTATTATTGCAAGTATGTGGTTCTTTATGCTGGAGTTATCAAATGGTCTTCAATCCTTTTAAGTTTCTTCATTAATAAGCATCCTACTTTTTCCACCATGAATCATTAGGTTTATTCATTGATAAGCATCCTACTTGAGTGATTCCTCATTAATGAGGAGGATCTTTTCCTCTTCAGTTTTGATTTCGAAGCTAATCTTTTGAAGATCTTGGAATCAAGACCATGGCATGTCAACAAAAAACCACTAGTTTTATTGAATGGATATATGTTCTGGACCTAAAAACATTGAAAATAAGCATGCCTATTTGGATCAAATTTCATGATGTTCCATTAGAATATTGGTCCATCACAAGGCTAAGTTACCTAGGTAAACCTCTATACTTTGATTAAGTTATAGTAGAGATGAGAAGAATTGAATATGTAAGGATTTGCATTAAAGTGGTATTAGAATAAGAACTCCCTAAATTATTCGCAATACTTGAGCTTAAAGAAGGAAATAATCTTTTAGAGGCTGAAGTTGCAATCTTGTACTAATGGAACCCTTACCTTAAATTAGTAGAAAAATATCTGGAGACCAACATGCAAAACTTTCGTAAGAGGTGATTATGCAAAACTAATAGGGAAGGAAGCAAGGAGAGGGATTTGTAATGAATCTACTTCTAAAGCAAATGCTCCTAAAATAGGCAAAGAATTATTAACTCTAATATCTCACTAATTTCCTTAACGATAGACATAGTTCCTAATAAACATCCTTAGAATACAACATTATAGCCATGGAATTACCCCTTAATCAAGAAACTTTGAACTTCTACCAATTATCTCATAAAAGGTCCTTGTAGTTAAGGATAACACTTAGACCCAATACCTCATGCTGATATACTAAATTCACTAAATAAATCCAAAATTATCTAATTAAACAACCATTAGTATCAAATGACAACCAAAACTTAAAGGATAAGGAAGGAATGAGAGATGTACATAAAGATATTTTCTCAAACTTTAGAAGAAGAGATGAGAAGGAAAAAAAGGGTCCTAAAGCTATAATTCCCTTACCTCCAAATTAGTCATTGTATGGAATGTAATAGGATTGAACTAACCTCTTAAGCAATAGAATATGAGACATTAGATCAGCAACAAAAACCTTGTATTATAGTACTTCTTAAAACAAAAATAAATGTTCAATCTTATAATAAGGGACTAGGGTTTTTTAGTAAAAACAATGTTTTAAAAACTAGAGAAAAAATTAAGTTGATAAGAAAAGAGATTTAAAGTTTAAAAGTTCAATTAGTAAATAAAAATAAAATTATAAGAATTAGCAAAAATATAATATAAAAATAAAACATTTTATTAAAATAAAAAATATAAATGTCTATTAATGAATAATCATTTAACAATAATTGTAATCATTCTAATTAAAATTCAATCTAACATAATAAAATAAAATATCAATAACAATTAAAATTATGTTTCTGAAAGAGTTTGTGTAACATCATCGTTAAAAATTTCAAAATCTCCAACATTATCTAAAGACTCAAAAACCATGCTTTCATCCAAAATATTTGTATCAACATTTTTCCCTACATTTAGATAAACTACAAATCAATAATGTATGAAGTTATATTTTATTTTAATACCTTATACTTTCAATTTTTAAATGCATATAAAATAATATATGAATTAACCATAGTTGATGTTCTTAATTCATTCATCGAGACAAATGCATTTTCTTCATAAATCACCTTTTCAAGTACATTGTAATCAATTTCAATCGATGGTTCTTCTTTTTTGATGCAAAAATTAATATTAATTGGATCATATGTTCTCCTCTTACTCAGCTTTAAATATATAATAGACAAGATATATAATTAATAATAAAAATTATAATATTGAAAAATAAAATTCAATCAATAAGATATCTATTCTTTATCCTTAGATTATAAGTAACACAAACAAGGTATTTGAGTTTTTGATGTAGTAAACAATTTTGTTTCTACAAATAAATACATTAAAAAACACCCCAATTACATTCACAGCCTGTTGAAAATATTGTTTGACTAAATAATCTAATAGCAAGTTTTCTTAATGTTAGGGCATTTTTACCAAATAATTTCTACCACTCATCTGTTTTTTTAAATTAATAGTTATAAAACAATAAGTATATTATTGATAAATGATAAATTAAAAGTATGAAATTTACCAAGCTGCATTTTTACATTGAGAGTTCTCTCTTTGTAGATGATCGAGAAAATTTCCTATACCTTCATAATACAATTTAATTTCATTTATTATCTTTGATTGTTCTTCATTAGAGAATATACCTTTGCATTCAATCATATCAAATAAACCACCCATAATATCAACATCTATGCATACATCTCCACTATATAAGCAATAAGGATTAAGGAAGTTAGCCATTAAATGGATCCTTTGAATAAGATGTGTGTCTCATCACCAATCAACAATGTCTGTATAAGGCTTATACAATTTCTCCTTCCCTCTAAAAAGAATAAATGTTTCGTGAACTCTATACATACCACCATGTATATACCCTAAAGATAGTTTTTTATCTGAGTTAATAATCCTGAATTACCTTAGAAGTAGAGTCACAATCTTCAAAATAATCAAGCAGGCGTCCTAAAAGTTATCTTAAATAATAGGACAAATGTCTTTTCCATTGAAACCCTTTGATTATGACTTGAAAAGTGTTTAGTTTTTTTCTAAATTTCATGTTCTTGTTTAAGATCATAAATAGTGTTCAAAGTATTTGCCTTTGATCTATCCACCTATCTATCGTAATAGTGCATATTGTTCCCCAAGGCATAGAACAAAAATTTGCTTATCCGTCTTAAGCTTAAGCTTATATATATGCATAATCAGTTGGTATTCTTTTTTCAAATCTTGAAGTAAAAGCACACAAATCTTATAACAAGAAGAAGCGTTAATTCTTGACCCTATTGCTGTAATAGTATTTATTGTTTCTTGAAAATACGGTGAATTGAAAGCATTTAAAAGAATACATTAATGATAGAACCATCTAACCCAAGCTCTTTTACCTCTCAAAATAACATCCTTATTAATCAAGACACTTTTTAGACTAGGTTGAGAACTAGGAGTGACTCTTAGAGGAAAATAAGAATCTATGTCAATAATAACTTTTCCTTTTCCTTTATTTAATACTTGTGTTTTATCATCTCCAAAAGATTTATTATAAGTCTCTTTATTTTTTTTCTTTTCATTTGTTGTTGCAAATAATTTTCAATCCTCTCATGTACATCAAATGATGCTTTTTTACAGGAAGCAATATTGCCCTTAACATTAGTAAGGTGTTCTTTCATTATATAAATTCCCCTTCCTTCACATATTCTACTGCAAAACATACAATTACATTGAATATTTCCATCAAATGTTAGAGAAGAAGAAAAATAATTTCGTGCTGGATCAACCTCACTACTAGTAAAGGATGTTAAGTTTACTAAATCTTTTTCTAATGGTTTCGTATTTTCCATTATGATTTCAAACATAAAATATAAGAAAAATAGTTCACGATTTTATTACAAAAATAGTCAAATATTTAATCATTAAAATTAAAGATCAAGGATTCTTGTTGTTTAAAATATGTTTTAAATATATTTAGGATCAATTAGTGAATGAAAAATAAATTGAGTTGAAATAAAAAAGGCAAAGTTAAAAAGGTTAGAATGCAAAAGAAAAAGATTGATTTATGAATTACAAAATTTGAAGATCTTAAAATAAAAAAAGAAGAAGAAGAAGAAGAAGAAGAAGAAATAATTTAGTTGAAATAAAGGTTTTTTTTTTAAAAAAGAAGATCATACAAAAAGGAAAAAACAAAACATAATCACACAAGAGACAAAAGTAACGAATATGAGACAGAGGCATGCAAGAGCCTCCTCTGTGAATTTCTTCAAGCAAATTGCTTTTATCCTCAAAACTAAAAAGGATTCTCAAGGAGTAAGAAACTGGGCATTAAGATGAAGTTTCCCACTCCAAATCAAGTTCACCAGAAAAGCTTTTTTGATAGACTGGCTAAGTGATGGTTTTCATTCTAATACACAAATAAAGTTTTCAGGTAAAGTTAGGAACAACTATGTCAGGTTTTGACTATTGAGAGTCACAGCTTTATGAATACATGTGGGAGATAGAAGAAAAAGAAAGTTGTTATTACTTAAAAAGTGCGAGTGTATCCGTGTAAGTTGTAACTATAAGATAGAGAGAGCATCACTTGACTTGGAATGTGGAATTTTGACTGATCTGCCACTCCTTTTAGTGCAATTTGAGAATTTTAAACTTGTTCAAAGAAGAAAACCTCTGTATTTAAAAGAAACGAAAAGGATCTATTCAATGTATTCCGAGTAACGTAAGGTTTATGACAGCATAATGAATAATGTTTCTCAAGTCCAATGCTTCGTCAGACCTTTAATATTTATCCCTTTGACTGCTTCAATTTATTATCATTCTTGTGCATCCTGTTCGGATTCATTGGAAAATATTTAAGAAAATATGTGCATATTTTATGTACAATAAGAACAAATAGGTTTTTATATCTCCTCCTCTCTAATGTTGACTAAGGATCTAGTAGCTCATTATGAAATATTTTTATATCAAATGGATATTATAATAACTTTTCTTAAAAGAGACATTTATAAATAAGTTTATAGGGAGCAAGATGAGAGATTTAGGGAAGACGAAAGAAGTCATTCGTCTATAAATTACAGAAATTCATTTATGAAATAAAACAAGATTTTTGTTAATGATACTTTAAATTTTATGAAGTGATTAACTAATTTGGCTTCATAGGAAATAAATTAGAATGATCCTTATATCAAAAGCTAAGAGGAGAAAAGTCTATACACGTTCAATGATGTCTTACTTGCATAAAATGACCTAGGCCTATTGTATGATGTGAAGAAATTAGTATCTAAGAATTTTTGAAGTAAAAGATAGACCTCAAAACTTGCTTAATCTTTCACGACAGGCAAACATCAAGCATATGTTGAAAATGTTTAATGTAGATGCATGAAAACATTATACAATACAAATTTATTATGTCAAAAACATTGTCTTTGGCATAATTCTAAAATAATTATTTAAATAGAAGTCATGAAATATATTTCATAAGCTAGTTTTGTAGGTAGCCTGGTGTCTTCACATATATGTATTATATTACATATTACATATTACACTTATAGTTGTGAATTTGTAATTAGTAGGTTACACAAGTCCAATTTTTTTGTGTGCTTATATGATAGCAACAACAACAAGAAACAACAAAAACAATAATAGCAACAACAACAAGACCAACAACAACAAGAACAACAATAACAAACAACAACAACAACAACAACAACAACAACAACAACAACAACAACAATAATAATAATAGTAAGTAGAAAAATGTTTACACAAAATCAATAAGAGATAAGTACTAAATATTTAAAAGTTTTCTATGATAACGACAAATGATCTCTCTATGAGAGATCTTTTATTTGTATCTTAGTAAGTCAAAGTTTTTTATTATGATTTATGTCCCCGCTAAGTTCCAGTAGGGGCATATCATTATGATCACCTCCTCCCAATTTTTCTTAGACTTTCCTTTTTTCCTCTTACAGTCTCTGAGTACAATTTTCTCACATCTTCTCTCACTGGATCGTCTAGGTGTCTCCTTTTAACATATTTAAACTACCTAAGCCTTGTCACTTTTAATCTTTTAATAATATTAGCTACTTTTAATTTGCCCCTTTCCATTATGTTCCTGACCTTATCTCTTATAATAAGGCTATAGATCTAATGAAATATTCTCATCTTTGCTACCATTAGCTTATGACTATGCACCTATTTGATGGGCTAAAACTCTGTCCCATAGAGCATGGTCGGCCTAATCACTAAACGATAGAATTTACCTTTAAGCTTGAATAATAACTTCTTGTTACATAAAACTCCTTATGCACTTCTCCATTTAAGCCACCCTCATCTCATACAATGAACTATGCCTTCATCAATCTCTCCATTGCTCTAGATGATAGATCCTAGATAGTTAAGACATTTCTTTTGTGGTATAACTTCTAAACCAATCTTTACCTCCATCTCAGTAACCTTCCTATACCTTGAAAAGCTGTAATCTACATACTTAGTCTTAGTTTTACTCAATTTAAAGCCCTTTAACTCTAATGTATCCTTCCAAAGTTCAAGCTTGACATTGACACTCTCTTTTTTCTCATCCACTGAAACAATTTATATCAGCAAACAACATACACTAAATAACATTCCATTGGATAGTCTTAGTAAGCTTCTCAATCACTACTGTGAACAAAAAGTGACTCAAAGAGAAGCCTTGGTGTAACCCAATGCTTCATATTGTATGGTTATGAAATCTCATTTTAGTAACATCTATGATTGATGTTATACGACTATTAAAGAGCTCATTTAGAAAGTTGAGATTTTATTGAAGCATACCAAGATTGAACATATGTTGGCTGATCCTCTAACTAAATGATTGCGGGCTACTACTTTTAAGTGACATATGTGTAATATGGACATCTTAGAGTCTTTGCTCGATATTAGATAGAGAGAATCATAAGTTAGCTCCAAATTAGTTGTTTTTATATAATTAAATTACATTATGTAATGATGATCATCATTTATGACGAGCTATACGAGTTTGTATCTAAGCATGTCATGGGAGGCATTATTATGTTATAAGGAGATATGGATATGTCATAGGGAGACATTACCATGCTAATCTGTATCATTGTTATTGGCTAGTACTAACCATTATTTCCAAAACGATAATGATTTCCTTCAATAGATATATCTACAAATGTAGGTCCTTTGGGGTAATGCTGTAAATACAAAGTATAATACTACTTTGATGAACGAATGAATATGAACTTGAACTAATATAATAGCTTTGAGCTACATAGAACAAATGTAATTTTAGGGATTTATATATTAATTTTCTACACCCTTAACTTTTAGCTAAAGATGTTTTTACCTTATAACCATTTCATTGTTATACTTCCTATTATCTCATATGTAATGATCAATTTATATGTCCACTTAATGGTAATTTCAATGAAATGATTAATTGTTTATTATTTTCCTTGAAAGGACCTAATGTTCCTTTATCTCTATATTGCATACACCATTATATAAAACTAGACCAATTAGTCTATTGGCAGCAAAGGTTGCATAATTGTTTAATCTTGCTTTATATAGATATTGCATACTAATTGGAAGAATATGTGCTTGATTATTTTGGATTTTTGATTACACAATTTTCATTATAGATTATGATCATTTAATAATTTGATTATGTCCATTGTATTTATCTTATGTTTGATTGCTAAAATAAAATAAATGGAACTTGTGGGATAGTTTGTTTGAACTAGATTAACTTATAATAAATGACTTTAAAAGTAGGGGATCCAAAGATTAACTGGCAAGATTAATTAGTGGCTTCTTCTAAGCGATATCTCATCTACACAATAAAGTCTTCCAAGTTGGCATTAGAAATAATATTGGACACATTGTCAACTATAGTTAAGAACCCTTGATATTTCTCACCTAATCATTCCCTTAGATTAACCCTTGATATTTCTCACCTAATTATTCCCTTAGATTAACTCCTTCAGTTTAACATGATTTGGTAGCATATGTCTCAAGTTGTTCAACTTATTGATCAAGTGAAGAGGCTTAATTCATCTTAGTTGTCAAATCATGTCTAGGTAGTGTTAACATTCCTACTTTTGAAATTTGTCTCTTTGCATAGGTTTTCTATTAGCTTTGGGAGCTATAATATAGTAATAGGATTCAAATTTAGGTTTGGCTATATAGAAGTTCTTACCTTTCAAATATTGGGTATGAATCAATTTCACCCACAATGATTCCTTAGCTATATAAAGTCTCTAGATTCTTTTCTCAATCAACATTATATTTATCATTTGAATTGGATAATGCTAAGGCCTCCCTTATTTTTAAGTGGACACACTTAAGAACATTTAACTTTTGCTATTGATTTCTTTAATGTATCACCAAAAAAAAAACATTTATCATCATTCATTCAATTGTTTTGATTATATTCTTAAGGAATATCAAATGAGAAGACCAATATCCATATAACTAAAGAGCTAGCTCACTGAATGATAAGCACAAAATAGGTGGCTTTTGTCTTTACTAATAAAGAGGCTTGAGAGATTGTTAAACTTTTTTAATGAATTCATTAATGAACAAATTGAAGTAGAGTCAGCATCATAAAGAAGGTCATCATAAAATGGCATATTATATATCTTGAATTTCTTGCACTTGTTATGATATTTGAACTATTTCTTGTAATTTATATTATGGCTAATTAATCTAGTTAGTACCTTAACACATAGTATAAATAAGGGGAAAGGGATCACCTTGTCTTAAACCTTTTCCCTTAATCAAGTGAGTTGATTCACCATTTATCAAAAATTTATACAAGGTGGTTGAAATGCATTGTTCAATATAATTGATGAATAATATAGGGGAGATAAAATTTTATCTCTGTCAATATCTTGCCTTCACTGAAAAATTCTATAATGGAGCAAGTGCCTTGTTTTTTCTATTGTGTTCTAGAACCTCTAAAAGAAACAGGCGTTTAACTATTAGGTCTTATGGGCTTGTTTGGATTAAGATCAAAGAGAGCTTTCTCAATATTTGATGTTTTGAAATGCTTAAGGAGTTGGTCAAGTTATGTTTCTATGATGTGTTTAGAAATAAAAGATTCTAGAATCTGCATAGATGAACATCTATTAGTATATGTGCCAAGAGTATTTTGAAAATAGTTGTGAGCCTTTAGAAGATTCTCATACTTAGCTACTTGATCATCCTTTCTTGATGTGATCTTGTTAGTGTTTCTCCTTGAGATAATGTTTCTGTGGAAGTAACTTTGAGCTATTAAACTCCTTATTTCTAACTTTAATAGAGAGTTGAGCACTTTAAGAGTAATATTGTAATTCATCAAAGTTGTCCTCTCTTGAGTTTTCTTTTATTAAATTGCTAAAATTTTGACTTTTTTTTTCTGTAGAAGGGTTTGAGCTTCTAAGATTGCCTATTATATTTTACTATAATGTTTCTAATTTAGCTTTCATTTTCTCATACATATATCAAATTCCATTCCTTCATAGATGACCTCCTTATAACCTTTTATTCTAGTTAAGTAATTATTGAATATTATGGGCCTTTACTTTAGAGATTCACACTTTTTCCATTACTCTAGGTAAGGGAATTTTCTTTGGATATATGGTCTATAACGTTAATTTAGCTAGTACATATTTTGAAATCATCACTAAAATTCCTTAATTTAATATTTTCCTGCTAATTTTGATGGGAGAATGGTGTTATTACAATCTTTAAAGATCATCTAAAGGGCATCTATATTGACATAGATAGTTCTTAGCCCATTATAAAGTGGAATCTTTTAGAAAACCATGTTAACATCATAAACAAAAAGTAACATATACTAGGTCTTAGTCTTATAACAATCTTATTGCTAAATGGATTAGTTTATTAGAGGACCTTAAGTGGAAAACTTTAACTTTATCATAATCATATGCTAAAATAATTATAACATTAAAATGGTATTGATGATTGGTGATTATTTACTAGTTATTATAAAAAACTATAAATTATTGGATTGATTAACCTTTAGGTTTCTAAAAGACCTATTAACATAGGTTTTATTGAAAGCAGATAGTCATATAATACATATTTTGGAGTAGTAAGCCCTCCAACATTCCATTTTAAGCATGACACAAGGGGAAGGTTTCAGGATTAGAGACGTTCAATCTATTTTTTCTACTCGATCTACTCTTAGTTGTAATTGTTACTTCCCTTCTAGCATTAAGTTGGCCATTAGTAATTTAACTTTTCAACTAAAGTGAGTTTGCCTCTATAGGAATTTTAGGGCAATTCTAGTAAGTTTCTTTACTTTTAGAAAGGTTAATGTTGATCTCCAGGGGAACTTTTCTATCCATACTAGCTTTAACATTGATGGTGCATTGATTAGTTCCTAAACTTGTATTATGCTCTCGATAATATGCCTCAATAAGCATGTTTGTCGAATTGCCTTTGTCTCCCTTAACAAGAAGATTGTTGGGAGTTTTAGTTTTTACGTTTTCCATGGAGATCTAGAATAGGCCTATGCCATTAATAGTGCAGGTTCCATCTCCCCTAAGTGTCTCTAAACCCATTAGCTCGTAATAATCACTTATGCAATTGTCCATGTTCCTATTTCTAGGAATTGGTCTTCCTTTTTTAGCATGTTGTTCAAAAACCACTTGATTATGACCCATGGTCCTTAGTTAAACCATTTAAAAATTTTCCCTTAGCCTACCATCTAGCTCAAACCCCATTTTCTTGTCACTTACCACTTCTATTCCTCCATCTTCAAACAATACAACAATCATTCCCAATTGCATAAGTCTATTAGAAGAAAGTTGAGAAAGAAAGAGAAGAACACACATGATTTAGAGAAAAAATGCTACTTAATAAATTCCATTTCTCACTGATGTGTTGTAAACTTAACCTCTATAATTGATTTTATTGGATTATGTATGATATGATATACAAATTTAATATTACTCCATAATAAAGATCTTAAAAAATTGAATGTTGAACATTGAATTGTTTTTAAACTGATTATTTTTAAATGTATGATAATAAAATTTGTTAATTTTGCTAAACCTAAGGTTATTCTTCTTAGCAATTAATATTTTTCATAGTAGAGTAGAGAATGTCATAAACAATTTTAATTGCTAAGTTCTTTTTAAAAAGTCATTCAATTTATTAAAATAAGAACTTTGTCCTTATTAAACTCTAGACGTCGTTTAATGTAGTAGATTTTTATCTATCATAAGACATTTTAGTGAAAAAAGTTTAATAACAAAGCGTAATTTTCTATATCTAAAAAGAACTTTTTGCAGTTTCTTAAAAGCCCAAAAAAAAGAAAATCTAAGTACTCTCTCGCTCCATTGAACAAAGGCCAATCAGGTAACTTTCTTGGGGTTCTTTAGTTTTTGTTTCACACAATGTCCTCCAATTTCCTCGTACACATAGAAGCACTCGCGTTTTGCGCGAGGGAGTGACAAAGTCTAGTATTTTCCTTGCGATGGAAGTTGTCAAGTTATATGCTCTTGTATGAGTGACAACAGCTATGAACGATAAAGTCGTGGTGGGACATACGGCCAAACATCTCGGTGAAGAATGAGAAATTAACCAACAGCTAATCCGGTGGAGCCGACTCGCTGTCAGAGACAAAGTATTGGATGGTTCAAGATTGAATGCCACCGTATCTATGTGAATTATGTGACATTGACCCGACCCCTCTAGAAAAAGGCAAATTATCCAGGGCTTGACCCGACCTCTCTAGAAAAAGGCCAATTATCTAGAGCTTTCTTTTCAAATCTCTCCCTTCTTTTTTTTTTTTTTGGTAATATCAATTAGATTAGATAGGAGTCAGAATTATGCATCCAATTTTGACAATCTAAAAATCATTTTGAGCCACAAATATCAGCACTTCCCCAACCCCCTACCTACAATGCCACTTAGAATCCAACCAAATATTAAAGACAAAAACATATGGCAAAGGAGAAGAAGTATACACCTTTTCGGCTAACCAAATCTCAATTTAATGGGAACGCAAGAGAATATCTAGAGCGAAAGATCTTGGGCCTTTCGTTTCGTTTCTATGTTTTGACTACTACCTTCCACGTTACCATTCGCCCACCTGTCACTGCCAAGTTCGCTTTACCGGCTCATGAGAGATTATGTCATGTGACTTCGCCCACGATAGTTCTCATATGCCATCTCTCGCTTGTTCCTAAGAACATCTGTGTAACGCATCGCATACCACGTCATATCACATCACGCATATATGTATAACCCGAGGATCAGCATATTTACTAGGAGAAACAAAGTCGGTCGTACATTGATTAGGATAGAAGCGGTCGCTTCTTAGCATTTTATCCCCACTAGAAACAATCAAAACCTCTTGAAGGAAGTTTGTGGTGGGCATTTTTTTGAAAAAAGAAAAGGATATGCAAGTAGAACCGAACGAATGGTCTACAACAATCCGTATTCCTCAACTTGCTCTCTCCTTAAAAAAGGGCATTCTCTCTCCTCAATTCACAAACGACACGTGGAGGCCCCGATATGTTTGGGCGGCACAGAAGCTGACGTGGCGAAAAGTGCAAAGAAAGTCACCTGACCTGAGCCTTATTCAGTCTCTCTCTCTCTTCACACTAATCCTCCCGTGGCCACTTCTTTCTAATCCACAACTCCTGGCTTAACTTCTTTTGCTTCCGTTATTCTAGAGGCCGCAGACATTTCTAGTTTCCACTCTTTTATTTTTTAATTTTTTAATTTTCCCTCATCTCATCACGGACTGCATCCCTACTCGCCCAATCGAATTTATTATATAAAATATAAAAAAGTACCAACGCTATGTTAGGTACGTGGCTAGAATTTAGCGGAAAGTATGAGTTGATGCGAGTGGGAAACAGAAACAAAAAGCGTTACTAGTATTGCCCGCTGAAATATCCACTCATTGAAATAAATAAACGTTCATGCTTTGGTAATAAAAAGCGGAGAGAGAGAGAGAGAGAGACAGAGACAGAGTTCGACGTGAGCCACAAGATTCCATTGAATTCTCGAGCTTTCTTTTTATTATTATTTTCAAAAAAAGACCATTGCTATCTGACGTGTCATCCTCTCCCTTCTCCTCTCTTTTCTCTTTTCTTTCTGTTTTTATTACCATCAAATACAATCTCCCTTTCTTCTCCAACCCTTCCCTCTCTTTCTCTCTGTACTGATCTTCTCTGCTCATCACTTTCACTTCTTCTTGTGCCCAGTCTTGTGTGTCTTCTTTTGGTTTCCCTTAGGCCTGGAGTTTGATGATACCCTAGTTTGTTGCGCAGAAAAAAGAAAATCGAAACTATGATGACTGTTTCGTTTGGTACAAAAACTTAAGAACCACCCTTGACTGTTGAACTAGTCTGGAAGGTTTTTGTTGACAGAATAAGGAGGTTCAATTCCAGAGATTAATTAATTTTGTGGAGGCCTTGTATGGTGGGAAGGTTGATTGCTTCTGCAGCTATGACTGTTCAGGTAATTTTTTGTTTTCCTATATGTTAGGCTTGATCATGTTACAAGATTACTGCCTTTATTGGATCACTGCTGTTCTTGTACTTTTTCTGTTTATCTAATTGATTACTTTTTTCATGTAAGTTTTGAGAGCGATTAGGTACTGATGTTCTTTTGATGTGTTAAATATAATACAAGGAGGAGTGGTATTGAAAAAGAGAGATTCTTTTGACCTTAATAACTTGCACAAATTAATTATGCTTTTTCCAGTGTGTTAAGCCAGACTGACCGACATCTTAGTTCAATTAGTTAAACAGAGAAATTTGTAATATGTAAGGATTCATGGTCATCTTCCTGATCTTAACTTTTACAATCTAGGATCAGTCTGGAGGGACTTTATCAGATGTGTCCCATCCAGCGGGTGATGTAATTTCGTTGAAGCCTACCCCAATATCTATAACTTCTTCCCAATCAAAGGAGCCTATTCCTTGCCGGAGTGACTACACCCCCAAGGTGTTCTTCTTGACTTGTTTAAATTTCTGTCCTTCTCTTGTCCAAACATTTGGTATTTGTTTGAACGTTTTGACTAATGCCCCTTCGTCTTAAAAGTTTTTCTCTTGGTTTTTGATATCAATTACAAGGTGAGAAAGCCCTACACCATTACTAAACAGAGGGAACGATGGACAGAGGAGGAGCATAAGAAGTTCCTTGAAGCTTTAAAGCTTTATGGTCGTGCTTGGAGACGGATTGAAGGTATTAGCGTCGAGAATTTTAATGTTTCATGCGTTCTTTCCCGAGGGATAAGTTTTATTCAGTTTCTTTTTTAACAGAGCATGTAGGTACCAAGACTGCAGTTCAAATCAGAAGCCATGCTCAGAAATTCTTCTCTAAGGTTTACTGCTCTTATTCCAGTTCCAGTTTTCTGCCATAATATATATATGCCTCTTGTAAAGTAAGTTCAATTTTGAGCAAGCCCAAGGCCTGTCCAATGTCCTTAGCTGGGTTCAGGTTTTGATGTTGCTCTTACTCATTTTTCCTGTTCGAGTTAGGTTGTGCGTGAGTCAAGTGGCAACGACACAAGCTCAGTGGAACCCATTGAGATTCCTCCTCCTCGACCAAAACGAAAACCTATGCATCCATATCCCAGAAAAGTGATGCAGCCACTTAATAAAATTCCTTTAGCTTTGGAAAAGCCACTGAGGTCTTCATCCCTTGATTTGTCGATCTCAGAGCAAGAAAACCAATCTCCAACTTCTGTCTTATCTGTAGTTGTCCCTAATGCTATTGGTTCAGTTGATTCAAATTCACCAAGTCGGAGCTCATCACCAGTTTCATCCACTTCCGGTGCTAGTGCAGCTGACTTTACACCATCAGAGCCCAGTTTTTCAGCCGAAGATGACCGATGCGATTTGCCAGCGCCTCAAGTTCCTCACAATCAGTGTCCAAAGGTAGTACTTGCCCTGTATTTGGTTTTCATATTCGTATGAATAAACGATTAGTTTACATGTTTTATAATTATGTTCAAATTTCCTTGCAGGTTGGGTTACTTGAACTTTGCCCGAACGAAAATGTTATGTCTGAAGAATGTATCTATGAGGAAACATCTAGAAGAACTCTTAAGCTCTTTGGAACAACTGTGTTGGTCACTGAATGTCATAGACCATCTTCTCCAGCAATTGGAACTTCAAAATTATTACCTGGGGATCTGACCGAACCAAAACCAGATCTAGCATTGGCATGTACCTTCAAGGCCACAGAACTGAAATCTGGTAGTCAGTTGCCTCAACATCAAACAGCCTTTCACAGCATGGATTTCCAAACTGAGAAATCTAGTACCTTAGAGACTGAATCCCTCACCTACATGCCATGGTGGCACTTTTGTAGAGGTATGTCGTTTGCTTTCACACCATTACCAAAGCTGGAGCGAGCTAAAGCAAATTTAGATTCTAATGATGGAGTGGAAGATAAAGAAACCCACATAGAGGGATCTTGGACGGGGTCTAATTTTGGATCGAATAATGGCGATGAAAATGCCGATAAAAATTACAGCCATAGTCGGTGGGTGTCTGGCGAGGAAAGGCAGTTGTGCTGGTCATCTGGACTCAAAGCAAGTGAGACTTCAGTCTCAACCAGATTAAGAGCAAGCCCTGAAAGATCTACGAAGGGTTTTGTGCCATACAAAAAGCGTATGGCAGAAAGGGACGCACTACCTTCATTACTGACAGGTGAAGGAAGGAAAGAGCAAAGGATCCGCCTTTCTTTGTAGTGTGCCTTACTGTACATTACTTAGTTACATTTCTGGAGTAGAGAGGTTAGTAGGAAGTTGGGTTATCAATTCTAAAGAGGAGAGTTTGGCCACTCGGTTCTTGAATGCCTCTTAACTCCAACATGAGAAAAAGACGGGGCTCTAAGTATCTGCTGCCATCCTTGCATGCTTACCTAGTTACCTTGGTTGTCACCTTTTAACTCTTGCGTTTTCCTTGTAACACGCTCCACGTTCTGTAGTTTCCTTCTGGTGCTTTCCATTATTTTATATTCTTTGGCATATTATAACTGTGAATTTCTAGTTCCCGATCATAGTCTCATCGTGTGAAAAGTACAGTTTCTTGTACATGTTGAATTACATCTTAACCTATTTTTGGAAGTAGGGATGCTGAATGCACATAAATCTTGCGTGTCATTTTCTATTTGAATTTTATTGCAAATGTTGTCAAGTGTACTCTATTGCAGGTTGATTGTTTTAAATGAGATTAAGTTGTTAATTAATCTTTAAGAAAAGAGATTTTGAAATTAAATTGATAATTAGTATTTAGGTGTTTGGTTAGTGGTACTGGAAGAATAAATAGATAAGAAATTAAAAAAGATGTTTGGTAATATATAATGATTAGATAAATAGTATTTTTATATCCTCTTTGATGATAATACTTTATATTTTTAATACGGTGAAAGTTATGTTTATTTTTATTTTTTTACTATACTTAATATAATTCTTATTATCATTCTTTTAAAGATATACCTTAAATTGTTGTAAAATTAATGTCTAACAAGGATGAGGAACTTAAAAAAAAAGTTAAGAAAGGAGATTGTTTTTATTATTATTATTTTCTTTTTTGAAGGAATATTATTATTATTTTCTATTAATGGTACGAAGATGAAGAATATGAAATGAATGAAAATTAATTGGTGTCTTGATTTATAAAAAGTCAGTTTATTTATAAAAATTAGTTAATTTATTTTTAATCATTGCACTTAGGTAATAACCTTTTACAATTTAAAATTTTCTGTAAATGACAGTTACATTAAAAGTTTCACACTTGTTAAAATTGTTTTCTATGGACATCAACTAGACAATTAAATTTTAAATTTTAAAATTTATTTATAGTAACAGAAATTTTCATGGAATATAAAATAATAATTTTAAAGAATATATAACAGATAAAATGTTCATAGAAATTTGTATGTCAATAAAAATGTTTTCTAATTTATATTAAACAGTATTTTCATAATTTTTAAAAAGTTAAAAGAATAAATATGAATCCTTCGGCGGTAAAATCTTTTAGTTAATACATTATTTATAAAATAGTAAAGTAAATTAAAATATTTAAATATTTAAATATATTTTAATTTTTAAATTATTTACTTTGCATAAAAGGTTTACTTGTTTCTACTTCTACTTCTAGTTTTACTTTTAATTTTAATTTTTAAAATTTAAATAATAACTTAATACTAGCAAATAAACAGATAAGCTCTAACTATAAAATAAAGGGAGAATATTTTGATGATACTGGTGCAAGTGAAAGTTACATTAATCATAACCTAACAAATAATTTGATAAAATTTCACTCAACAAAACCTTACAAATATATAAATTTTAATGGAGATATATACCATATAAATGTAGTTGTAGAAAATACAATTAAAGATTGGAGATACTTGAATACCAATAAGATTATTAGTAGAAAATGAAAGATTTAATTTATAAATAATGTTAGAAACTAGTTTTTTTGAACAAGTTAAAGGATATATCTTAATATGGAAAACAAATAACATAAAACAATAATATCATATACATTTCTCGATAATGACTAGTCCCACTAGTACATATATTCTTATTGGAATTACCAGTAAAGAATATAGAGCTGAACATTTTCCAGGTTATATAAATAATGGAGCAGGCTCTTGCTTATGCAAATTTACTTGTTTTCTTTCACAATATCATGAAATCTTAAAACTTATCGTAGGATTAGATATTTCTAACCATAAGATACATTTATCCACTACAATATAACAATCTCAAATTCTTGTCGGATTTAATTAAATGTCCACCTTTTTATTTCTATGATATGGGTACGAATATTCTTCTTGGAAATAATTTTCTTTAGTTATTCCTTAAAATCTTATTTGCTACTATTAAACAGCAGGTACATTTCAAAACTCTTTGTGGTTGTTGGATCATAGATAATCGCCATAAAAATGCTTATAGTCGTTCTACCCCTATTTCTTTTCAATTTTGCATATCCCAGCATGGTGTAAGATATAAAGAAAACTCCCTCTTTCCAAGAAGAAAACCTTTACTAAAGATAGAAAATATTACAGAAAACAAATATCAATAGATAAAGACTATAAACAAGGACTAGAAATAATCAAACAAAAAATAAGAAAAAATTATTATGATAATCGTTTACAATTTTAGGATAAAAATATAGGGGAAGCAATCTTAGAAATGATAGATAAACAAAAAGTGATTAGAGTTACTATTATGAGGTATAATTAGGAAGATTAAGAAGAATATCGAAACAACTTTTCGAATTAGAAAATCTTAAGATTATTAGACCTAGCAAATCTCCACATTCTTCGCCACCCTTTATGGTTAGAAAATAATGCAGAGATACTTATAAATAAAAGTTAAGATGGTAGCAAACTAAAAAAAATAAATGATAATACTGTATTTGATGGATATTTTTTACCTTATAAAGAAACGTTGATAGAGTTGAAAAGTGGAAAACAAATTTTTTCTAAATTTAACTGTAAAAGTGGACTTTGGAAGATAAAAATAAATAATGATATCATTTCTTGTATCGCTTTTTTGACTCCACAAGGTCATTGCGAATAGTTAGTAATGCCTTTCAATTTTTTAAAAAATGCCCTTTAGATATTTCAAAGAAAAATGGATAATATTTTCAAGTATCATAACTTTATACATTGTTATGTAGATGATATCTTGATAGCTAGAAAATTATTGCACAACATATTATACAAATTTACAAATTTGCAAATTTATGTGAAAAACATGGTCTTGCTCTCTTTGTGAAAAAGGCTAAGATATGTGAGACTGAGATAGAAGTTCTTGGAATGGAAATAGATGGTAAAGGATTTAAACTTCAACCTTATAAAATTGAGAAAATATCTCAATTTCTAGATAAATTACAAGATGAAAAGCAAGTCCAAAGCTTTTTAGGTGTATTAAATTACACTTTTGATTTTATTCAAAATTTAGCTAAGATAAGAAAACCTTTTCAAATATTGTTGCTTCTGATCATGCATGGAGTGGAGTATTAAAAAAGATATATTATAATGATATACATGTTAAGACTAATGAGTCTCTATGTAGGTATACTTTTGGAACTTTTATAGATACCCATCAACTACATCATATTAATGAAAAAGAATTACTAGGTGAAGTAAAGAGTTGTCAAAATTTTTATTATTTCTTAGTACCAAAAAGATTTTTACTATGAACTAATACTACTCAGATGAAAGCATTTAATCAGAATAATATGCATTCTAAGTCTAAATATAAAAGATATATAAGATGGCAAACACTATTAGCTGAATATTCTTTTGATATTGAAATAATTAAATCTAACAATAATTTTCTTACAAATTTTTTAACCAAAGATGGTCAGCCCTAAACAAGAGATTTGGTTTATTAATTCAAATATATGAAGATATAGACAGTGCCAAGCACAAATAAAAGATTCGCTAGATATTGCTAAATTTCCTTCCATATCTCATTAGAAAGCTGAATTGCTTCTCTCTTTTTGTTGTATATGGCAAGCCAAGATAAATCATTTTAATTATGCGGGGCATAAACTTTATTGACTTCTTAACAAAGTTCAGATAACTGAGGAATCTGAGTCTACAAGATCTTCTCCTATATCTCAGCAGATATCTCAGCCAACGGCTTTTACTCTGAATAATATCTCTTTACGACCAGATACTTCTCGAAAATCTAAGAAACCAAGAAATATTATAATAGAGAGTTTTCACAAAGATCATCCTGCTGTTCAAGCTCGTTATGAGATTATGAGAGATTTATATTCTCAACAAAGTCATGATTTTTGTTATATTGACTTTTCTAGGATATTTACTAGGTTGAATTTTTTTGCAAGGAGCTCATCCTCAAGCAATCTACGATTGGTATGATTTTGGTGCCATAAATGCAATTTATTTAACCAATTCAGAGTTTCCAGAGATTTATTCATTGCCTAAATGGATTCAAGTAGTTAGAGATTGTTATTTAGACAACCCATCGATAACTCTAAAAGATATTTAGACAACCCATCGACAACTCTAAAAGATACTTTGATGTTGAAAATTTTGTCTATTGGATTATATTTTTATGAAGATGAAAGATATGACACCTATCATTTTATCATGGTAGGAAAATCTAAACACTTTCCTATTACTATCGATACGAAGTTAAGAAAGGAATTTTCCAAATTTGGTGAAACATATATTCACTACTGAAAAGGAATTGGTATGAGAACTATTATCTTTGGCCAGGAAGTCTCATTCAAAAAAGGATTCAGAACTTATGTCGATAAAAGCAAATTTTCTTCATTAATGATGGCACTAGCCAAAAAGACTGTAGAAAATTTTGTAAAAATGAAGATAAGGCTGATTGAGAGAGGAAAAATCCAATTAAGCCTTGAAGAACAAAGTGAACCCTACCGTTTGAAAAATGTTCAGAATGAACCATAATGTTTAGAAAACGTTCAAAGCAGCCCCTGATTAGACGAAACAACTAATGGTGTTAGGCCTCTGTTAGTTAAAAGTTGACGTGGATTTTTTTTTAAAAATTAATAAAGTGGGACCAAGCATAAATGATGAGGCCTTTCTTATTTCAACGTTACAAACTTGTGGTTCGTATCCCTCTTCCTCTTAATCTTTGTTACTAGTATCTTGGAAATGAGATGGAGTGGTGGAGGAACAAACAGTTTTGGTTATCGTCGACATTTTAGCTCATCTTTTCGTCATCTTCCAGGGCTTGCTCAAGGTACTTGTAGGCATTGACATTGGAAAATTTGAAGGATATAATGTTTAGTAAAATCTCCGATTTAATTGCAGTCGTTTCTAGCACAATCAAAACAAAAAAATTAAATACATAAATATAAATCAACATCGAAATTTATTAACACAATTCGGCACACTTTGTTTATGTCTGCGGGGTTCTCACCCAGCTTAATATTCAGCAAAGAACAACAATATTTTTATACAAGGCCTTATAGAGTTGACTTACTCAATCCTTATCATTATCCCTCATCTTCACAACCCGTGAAAGTATTTTATACCTAGTAACACGACCGACTCGTGTTAAACTCAACAGAGAATTTTCTCAGTTACTTTTAACGATAAAGACAATTAACGAACAACTCAAGTAATTAAAATAATTAGGAACAAGAACTAAAACACTTGAGATAGAAAGGAACAACTTCCCGATAAATTCAGCTCCTTCCAAGATAAATCTAAAAGTTGTTTACCAAATAAATAGTCGCAATCAGATGCCCATATTGTGTGAAACTCCAATTGAAACTAGCTATAATAAATTCCAATTAACGACAAAGAGATCAAAGAGAAAAATACAACATCCACTCAAGATTGACTTCTTTTGTAGCCAATAACTATAACCAACAAAAGACGACACCTACCAAGAAAACATACTTGGGTTGCATAAAACAACTTAATAAGAATCCAACAATCCACTCACACGTTTACGAAAATTATCAAAAAGGCATAGATGGGAGATGACTGAAGACACATGCAACAACTAGGTCACATTGTCCTCTAAGAAGTCTTTACTAGGTAGCGTTCTTCATTCAGCACACTTTAGTCACGTAATGCACACATAGGTCTTTACAAGATTGAGTCTTATCTTCATACAACCTCTTGTCAAAGATTATCCAAGGTAGCGTTAATATTTTGGCCTCCAAGTCATACAAATTCAAGAATTATTCTATTCCATCTTAATCCAATTATCAAGTAATGTCAAAACTAAATCATAAGATATATAATGTATATCTTAACAATCTCTTCTTTTTTGACATTGTTTGTCACAAATTTGAAACTCCCCCTAAACAAGATAATTGGACATATAACATTGAATATAACATCAAATTCACAATTCACACGATAAAGACTCCCCCTTAATCTAAGGTCTAAACATAGACATTATCATCCAAGATTAACAATCATCTCAAAATAAACAAAACATAAAAGATAAGGCAGCAACCAACACAAATCCAAGTATTCTGCCCCTTTGGGACAAAGGATGCCAAAAAGAGTAGTCAAGAGGCATCGGAGAATTGAAGAACCCGCTGCTTCAGTTGACGAAGAGCGTCAAGTCCCACTTGAAAGATTCCTTCAATCCATTCAATTTCAGTGAAACGAGCCACATATGGATTGACAGATGAAGTGGTTGAGGTAGGTGTGCGGCCAAGTGAGGTGTGGGGCAAGTCCATTACTCATGGTTGCTTGAACATTCTTGGCAAGATATTCATTAACGTGACTAGTGCAAGGACATTTGACTCTAATCAGACGCTATTGTCATATAGAGATTGAGTAATCAAGTATTTAAAATATAGCAAGGAGTGTGACTTACCCCCAATAGCGAGCATAGCTCCAATTATGAGTCACCTTAAATTAAAATTTGCCTTAGTACCAATTGCATAGACGAATTTGGCCTGTGCTAAATAAACTGAAAACAAATGCGTACTAGGGATCCAATTAGCTAAAACTAACTTATAGATTACAAAATATTTTTATGTTAACATAGAAGCAATAGCATCGAATTGAATGACCAAACAGTTAATTTGCCTCCAGTTAACACAGTAGCAATCAAATCATTCGGAATAGTCCAATTGTCATCATAAATTTGGTCTCTAATGATATTATCAAACTCCATAAAAACATTTAGTCTTTTATCATCAAATTGTACCAATCGACTCAGTACATACACCAATTGATAGCTCAATGCAATATTAGTCAATATATCGCTAATCAAATTGCAGTAAAATTCCTTTACCAGTTTAGAATCAGAATGTTCCGATAGAAACACAGCTTGTAATAAAGTCCTCTCAGATAACAGAACATCCAATCAATACTGTTGGAATTCATCTAAATTAATTGGGTGGTCAAGAAATAACCCGATATTGTCGAAAGTATACCATTTTTGCGCAGTTTTGGAAGTGTAGAACTTAAATGATACACATTGTCCACTGTCATTTGACTAGAAGAAATTCTCCGAGGTGGGTAGACTATTTTCCAAGCTAGTTGCTTCATCTGTTTCTGAGGAACAGCAGAAGGAGCAGTCGGTGGAGCATTTGTAGTGGGAAACTCGTCGGAGTAGGATAAAGAATCTTTGACTATTGAAAACAGCACCGGTATAACATCATCGCATTCTGAAGATCTGTCCCAAACTGAGGTGGTGTTGGGAACCTCAATAAGGGTGGTAGAAGATGAACTAAACCCAATCAATTTCCTCCCAAGTTTTGGGTTCAATAGAAGGCGGTTTGAGCGATAAGTGGCTGCCACCAGTGGTTTCTCCACCACTTGAAGAGGAAAACTTTTGCCTTATCTTGCTCATTTTAGCATTAGATATCGTAAACCCAAGCAAATAGAGATGAGTGCCACCGGTGTAGTGAGAGAGAGATACTCCCGAGAGAGAATCCCATACTAATGAGAGAGCTGAAGCTTGATGAGGAAGAGAATGTGTCTTTGATGGAGCCAAATGGAAACCAAAATCCACACTAAGAAGGGAGTTAGGACAACAATTGTAAGGCCCTAAAATATACCCTAGTTGAAATAATACATGTTTATGAAAGTACATATATGATAGGAGTTATAATTTTGCTATGATTAGAATATGAAATTGTAACATCCCCTCACTTATGGGAAGGGTATTTTGGTCATTTTGGATTGGGTTAGGAGATTATTGAAAGTGTTTTTGACATATTCATGCATTCATATATGCACATGAATAATAAATAGTGAATTGTTGCACATGAAATGATCGTACATGCATTCATGACATTTTCCCGGTTTTTAATTGTGAATAATTGAGTTATATAGAAAATGTGTTTTGTTTGATT
>JANZXR010000007.1:3627114-3637585 GCA_027575705.1 Erythroxylum echinodendron
TACACCTCTCCAATTCCAATTCTAAATCACTTAAGACACTTTTTCTATTTAGCTCAATTAATCACAATTTAAAAACCAGGAAAATGTCATGCATGCATGTACATTCATTTCATGTGCAAGAATTTCACTATTTATTATTCATATGCATATATGAATGCATGTATATGTTAGAAACCCTTCCAATTATGCTAACCCATTCGAAAAGACCAATTTACCCTTTCCCATAAGTGAGGGGATGTTACAAATAAGAATTGAGAGGGATGAAAAATAACTAAAAACGTTTCTTTTTGACTAGTGAGTGTAAAGGGCAATCACAGGAGATTCAATATGCATTAATACTAAAGTTGGTCAATCTATATATAGTCATTAAAGCACTAACATAAATAAAGAAAACCGATATTCAATAGGTTCCATGCAATTTTATGCTCACTATGCATATAGTTCCACTGTAAGTCCATTTAATTAAAATTTAGGAAATTGATATTCAATATTCTTACAACATATTGCTAAGGCATCTATGGATTTATGATGCAAGGAAAATCTAAATAACTCTCTATAGTATCATCTTAGATATCATGATTTAATAAACTTAGAATGGATATATTAATCTTTTAAATAATAAAATTGCTCTCTATTAAGCTATAACAATCTATACTCTAAGTAGTTAACCCATATCTCTACCAAATTAACACTCCTTTGGATGGGTCAAAATTTGTGAAATTTTAGGAAATATTTTATCCTAATACTAAAATGATTATATAGGTCTCTCTCAAGCACCTTATTTAACCCACACTAAGTTTTAATCCATTTAAAAATAAGTTCTCTTGAGTCTTCCACCTTTGAATTTAAATCAGACTTAGTTGTTAGCACAACTAAATATGTATTAAGATTAATAAAAGACAATTCATAAAGATATATCTCATCTTAAGTTAAAAAAAATCAATTTATACAAAGATAAATATTAGGGTTTCCTCCTATCTAGACATATGAAATATTAAGTCACTCATCATGTTTAAACCAATAAACATAAACAAATAAATAAAAGAAAAAATAGAAAGAATTATATATGTGATCTCAATGGTTTGACGCAAGCTCTATTTATTGGGATGATTTTGATCTTATTTTATCTTAAGAATGGCTATGCTATGCTCCTTTAGAATTTTTCTCTCTCCTCTAGCATCTAACCTTAAGTTAGAATGAAAGAATATAAAAATGCCTTTTAAATTAACATTTCCCATTTTGAAGCATAATTTGTCCCACATCTAGGCCACTTACATAGCTTTAACCATAGTTCTAAAAAACTCACAAAGATCAAAAAATAAAAGTTGTAGATCTCTCTCTTAGTTTTTTATAATCTCTTGAATAATCTCATTCAAAGTTTGAAAAGAGAAAGTTATGACCAATTTACTGAGTAGTGCTTAAGTTGCCTTAAAATATTCTTAAATACTATAGATCTTCTTATTTCCTTTAAGGAAAGACACGATCTCTAGCATGCTTATTTTTTAGGCTGTAAATCCTCTTATTATTGTTCTGACTAAAATACAATGTATGTCACGATTGTGGCTCAAGACATATTGCTCTATAAATTTTCTTTAATTCTACATGATTTCCTCACAAACTATGTTCTTGGTACTGTCTCGCCCTATACTTACTCTATGAGTGTTCAACTAAAAGTTGTGATTTTATCTATTTTTATTGTAATTCTCTCTGATTCTTGATAAATCTTATCCCAAGTTAACATCTTCAATAATTACCTGAAACAAATATATATCAATTAACTATGGGTTATTTATATGAAAAGATAACAAAATACTTATTAAAAAATATATACATTTTATGCTCATCAAAAACTGCTACACTTAAGTTTTTTCTTATCTTTAAGCAAATTGATCGGGTTCTTTCGATGTGCGTAAGTTTTAATTGATTAACCTCGATAATCCGCAAGCGCATGGGTCATTCGCATAGTACTTAAGGTATCGATCTCATGAGGAGGGATAATCTAATCCTAAAATCTAAGATAAAAACAAATTGCAGAAATTCAAAATGTAACGAAACTAAAACAAGAATTCAATTCAATCAATCAAATCAATTCAAAAATCAATCACGAAAATATTAATAATGTAGCAATTGCAAACACACTCAAAAATCAACCTAAAGAAATTACCAATTGAGATAAAGAGAATTTTACCTATCTTTAACGCTAACCTAATCGACTATGAATTAACGGATTACTGGTTCTGGACAATCTTAGGATCGATTACTCTCTCTCAATTTATAACCATTAACCCTAAATTATAAACCCTAATCAGATTATAGAAGTTGCAATTTCTTAATTAACAACTATCCAAAACCCTAATTAGATTTGAAGTTGTCCAATAAACTATTAGAAATTTATGTAAGATCTCTCTTCGCACAATTTACCGATTTGATTTAATTCTTGTTCTATTAAATCACCTAACTCTTATTAGCTCAATTTAATTATTTTTCATTCGATTCACCCTCTCAGTTTATTATCGAATTATGCACGTCTAGAATTAAATCATAATAAATCCAATTAACACATAAATAATTAAATTTCATTAAATCAAAATAAAACTCCGAAGGTGAGTTTAAAAACATCATCAACATCCAAAAATCCTATCATCAACTATTATTCCAATTCTATACAATAATAAAACTTAAAATAGTAGGAAATATGAAATTGAACGAATGACGAGAGGTAGCAACGTTGGGAAACTCCTGACCTGGGGAGTACGTTGAGTCGGCTTATTCTCCTCTTCTCTCTTCCTTATTCTATTTCTCTATCTCTTGATAATTATCTCTAAGGTTTCTCTAAAAGTGGCTGATGCAAAAATTCCCCTGCCTCTTTTCTTTATTCTTTAAATACCTTTAGTGTTCTGAGCAGCCCTAAGATTTTTTCGGGTCCAAAAGGTTCAAAAAGTTCCTCGAAACTTGACATTTTTAAAGGTTTGCGCCTGCCTGACGTAGGCCATGATTGTGAGCCACATCTGAGCCTTCTGTTAGAATTGTGACAAGCAAGCCACGATCATGGGCCATGTCCTGGGCTTCTGCCACAATCGTGGCCCATGTCCTGTGTTGTTCCACAATCGTGGGCCGTTATTGCGACCCAAGATTTTCCAAAACTTTTCCGCTCTTCGATGTTAGCCCTGAAACACTAACAAACACATCAAGGTACAAAAAAGCATAATAATTAAACTCAAAGACTTGTATTAACCCATAAAACATTTAAAGCATAAATAATTAATAAACTAACACAATTATAACCAAAAAAATACTAAACGATTGAATTAACAATTTAATATATATCAAACTAAGCCCTAAAACACGATGCAATTCACACTTATCACAAATCAATACAAAAAAAAATTAACCTATGTAAGTTAGGTTCTAAGGAAGTTCAACAATTCAATTAAAGTGGTCAAGTATCACCATTATCAATTAAATCATCTGATTCATCAATCACCTAGATCTATAGATAGTTACAACAATTTGTAATTCAATCTCAACATGACCACACAATCTTTCAAATTCAACTTAATTCAAGCAACTTTGCCTTATATATGAAGTGGGTATAAAAAGGGTAAAAACTGTAGGCTATAAAGTGTTTGATAAACTATAATTAAAAAAAGACAAGCATTTTTTTATTTTAAGTTTTTTTCTTTCTTTTCATATATTTTAACGAGCATGATTGATTTGAATGAAATTTTATATCAACCTTTTTATATGAGGGTAAATACCTTATCCTGAATACCTCAAGTTATTCAGTCAAGTCATAATTCAACTGACTACTTACACCACTCATAATTTCAACTTGTTACTTAGATTTAAAAATTAATACAATAAAATTTATGATTGCCAAAATTTATTCAAAACTTTTTTGTATAATTCACAATCAATATGGAACAATCATCCATTCAAGAGCCTAAAGTTGAAACTCAAAATATGTGAAAATCATATACTCAAATCATCATTCAATCTAGGCATCCTTATCAAGGCTACTCAATAAAGTTTCAACAGAAGTACTCATCAGTTTTCTTATCTATTAACCTAATACAATCAACTTAAAAGATAAAATCAATTGTAATAGAGTAACTCAATCACCTCAATCTCCTTATCTAATTTCCTAGAATTTTCAGTTACCAAGATAAATTGAAGTGGATTATATATTTTTAAATAAACAAAGGCTTATGGTAATCATTCCACCACACTTAAGTATATAGCACATAAAAATAAGAAAATAAAAGTATGAAAAAGTAGAGAGAGAGATGAAGCTATTAAGATTGAGAAAACTTATCTAAACATAGAAATCGATGTTAATTGATGTATTGCTTTGAGATACATCTAGAGTTTGTAACCTACATAAATAAACATATAACATAAAAAAGAAACATAAAACAAACAAAATATGAGAAATAAGACAAACAACCATGCAAACTAAATTAAAAGAAGAACATGTAATAACTTAACTCTCTCATTTGAATTTCTTGTTCAAACTCACTTGAAATCTCTTATACATTAATTCTCACATCAATGTCAACATTTCCATTCAACTCAAGTCAATCTTACTTAATTTTCCATAAAATTGCAAACTTCACCAAGTTAGGGTTCCTTTAGGAAAAAATTTAAGGATTTCCAATGAATATAAAATGTAAACAAGTAAAGGATTAGGTTGCTTTTAATGTTTAGGAGGTAGAGCAAAAGACTTGTAACCTGCTTTCTTCAAAATTCTATAAGGTTCATATAAAGGTCTTGTTCTTTTAATATTTGATATCACTTTCATATATGCCTTCTTATGCCCCAATGACACGTCATCATCTTGCTTGATGATACCCTAAAATATTCATAAATTTTAATTTAGATCTAAGCAATACAATAATAAGAAAAAAAAACAATTGATATATTGAATTAGTTATTGCTTTTCTTCTCTTCTTCTTCTTTATTAGTAATGGCCACTTCCCACTCAACTTCATTAGACATTTCATTAGTTATCTCCTCTTCACTCTTCAAGGAGGTCTCCTTCTTATATTTCCTAAAATTATACACTATGGTACAAAGCAATGATCCTTGATATCTCTTAACTGACAACTTATCTAGTGACCGATTTGGTTTTCTTTATTACAAATTAAAGCCTCATAATGTAGGAGTTAAGCCTTTTTTTTAATAAATATATATTATACTATTAATTCTTCTAAGCTCGATTTCTTTTTTTACTACTACTTATAGTATCCAGGTAGAGGTGGTATTTGAATTGCTTAATTATTATATGAGAATTCAAATGATCTTCCCACTCTAAATTATACGTGTTGTTATAAAGGTGTGTCTAAGGTTGTTGTAGTATCCTCAATAGTCAACTTATTCTGTTTTTATAGCAAAGTAATTCCTAACTTGAAAGTAATTGATGTTATGACTTCCCAACACCAAGCAATGTTTATATAAGTTTGTTGGTACGCTCACCAATTTTACTAGTGAAAGACTCTAACTAAGCTATTAGTGTGATCAGAGCATCCTCAGTATGTATACCTGCTTGGTTTATTTCCCTTGTTTTTCTTAATTGCCAATGATATTCTTCTATTGTCATCTCCTTAATCAGCCATATGACAATTTTCGTAGTCTTAAAAATATTATACTTATCATTTGTCTTATTATGTTGTCATGACTACTGCAAAATGTTTGAACGTGCAATCAAGTGGGACCCTATAGTGTACACACCTTCTCACCAGAACCTTATATCTTACCCATGTACTAAAAAATGTCTTGTTTTCATATTACTAATAATAGAAGATATCATGTTACAGTCTTACATAGTCCTTTATCGTTTTGTTCTTTCCATCCATATCAATAGTTTAGCTAAAACTGTGGTCAAATAAATATCAAGCTCATAGGTAATAAAGCCAAATTAGATTTTTCTAAATACATATAAAGAGAAATTTAAGAATAAATACAAAAGAAAATAACTAGAATAATAGTTCTTGAGTCTCCTAAACCCCAATTGCTTCTTCAACAAGGACGTAAAAAACTTGATGTGCGATTTTCACTGAAAGTTTTCTCTATCACTTAACAATTATCTAAGACAAGTGCACCTATTGTCTAGTGGTAATAAAGTGGTGAATATAGTACCAATTCTATATGGAAATGGTAGGCATTTAGTAAACTCTCCTATTATTACCTAGTCAATTAACATAAAAGGTTTTATTTTAATTATAAAGAATTAAATATAATAGTAAACCTGAAGTTAACCATAAACCTAGGTAAGGTAAATAGTAAATAACCACTAGATATAGAATAAAGCATGTAGTTAAGAAAAGAAAGCAGATACAAATGTCATCTAAAAAGGAACTCTCCCTAGTATTATCTTAAATGTTTTGGTTCAATAAACTTAAAATGGATATATTAATTATTATATGCATGTTTAATTTGCTAGGCACTAATTTTAAACTCAAAATTTTGTTTCTATATTTTATAAATTTTGGACAAATGTGAAAATAAAATGAATTTTTGAGCCACGTTGAACAGTTGGGAGAGTAAATAGGGCTGAAAAGTAAAAAGAAATTTGTATGGATAAAGGTGCAATTGAAAGAGGATTAGAATGTAAAAATGGAAGCCGAAGGATAATTTTTTGAGGAAACCAAAAATCAGAACACAAGGCCATAAACATTTAACCATAAGGTCTTATGTGATAACTTGTAATAAAGAGGTAGGATAAGGAATGCAATCTTTATTTCCTAATTTCTACTTGTTTAGTTTGATTCCAAGAGTTAGGGATACATGACATTACGAGAGTATTATCAAGTTATTACTAAAATATTATCAGGATATTTTCATGATATTAATTCTTATAAGAATATTATTTTCTTTTATATTAATTTCTTCAACAATTATTTTATTTTGTTTTATTGATATTTGTATTCTTATCATAAAAATTATTTATAATTATTTAATAATTAATAAATTTGTAAATCATTGATTTTTGATTAAATATTTATAAAATACAAAATATTTTAATTATTTGTTTACAAAATAAATTATAACTAAATATGAGTAAAAAATTTCTCATTATCATTCCAAATATTTGATATTCAATACTAACATAAATATTGGCCCTATTTAGCAAATAGCGGATTGCATTAACTGTTAGCTGATTCTATTAGCGGTTAGTTGATAGTTGATTATATCAACTGATTTGACTAGCAGATATCATCAACTATTTATTAGAAATGTTTAGTAAAATTAACTATTTAGTATTAGCTGTTAATATATAAAATGACTTATGATGACATAAATTTAAAAAAATTATAAGGACATAAATATTATATTTCTTAGTATTTCGTTGAATATTTTATAAGAATTTAGATTTAGATATTTAATTTTAAAAAATTAAGTTTATAACTTTAATAATAATAATAATAACAATAATAATAATAATAATAATCCAACGTTAAATTCTCTATTAATATGAATGATGTAGTGAGCTATATCATATTAGTATTTTTTTATATAATATGTATGAATTTTATTATTTAATAAATTAAAAATATCTATAATTATAGTATGACACAGATACGATATGTAGTAGTTATATACTAAAAGTATTAATTTGATGTGACTTTTTATATTCAAAAACTTAATATTATGATATTTTTAAATTTAAACTAATATTATAAAATTAAATAAAGATTAAAAAGTTTAATTATTTCCAAACTTTAGTATGACCAATAAAAACTAACCTTAAAAATACATAAAGCAAAAGTATAGTGTAAAGTAGAGGGCATACTAACTATAAAAGCTCTCTTATGAAGCTTTTAAAAGTTAGCTTATTAAGATTAAATAAGCTAACCATTAAGTCATTCACAAAACATATCAATAGCTTTTTAAAATGGTTAAAATGCTAACTTGTAGTCAGCAAGCTAAAAAACAGCTGATAAACTGTTTGTCAAATACCTCAATTGACTTTGTTTAATCTTATACCAAATATGCACAATTAGTAATTTTATTTCTGTTACAATTTCCTTTCTATTCCCATTCTCCCTTTTTTTTTTCTATATTACAATTCCCTTTTTATTCCCATTCTCTGATTCTCTCTCTTTTTTTTTTCTTTCCTAATTTCGATTCTTTCGTTAGGTTACCAAATAACACCCAAAAGGTTTACGAAGGGAATAAGAATAAAACGGTGAAGAACTAAGCCTAAAACGCAAGAAGTGCAAAGGGCAAATGGCACGAAGAAGGAAACAATAGCCAAAAGAGAAGTGCATGCACTAAACGGCGTTCTCCCGAAAGCAAAACGCAAAACCACAAAAAGGGTAAACACAACAAATAACAAAGCAAACCATGATAAAGGAAACAGCAGAAGAAGGCAGCCATGAAAAGACGAAAATGACGAGCTTGATAAACAAAATGCGCACATAAGATACGAAACGAGTTGAGAAATAATAAAGACACTTGATCAAAACGGTACAGCTGGTGAATACAACAGAGAGTAACTTGAATAATGATTAAAACGCGGGGAGCCAAATGCTGAGCGCGAGATAAAAATTACAAAAGATGACGCCTGGGAGCCAGGGAATCAAAATCATTGCTAGAGGAGATGAAGCCCCAAATTCAATACCAATGGCTTGAATGAATGAAGAACACGTCTCTCGTTACTATTGGGTCTTTGAAACCGTACGAGATTTTAATCGAAAAAGTCTTTGTCTTTTCAAGTTCACTGTAACTTTTCTATGCCTTCCTCTCAAAAAATCAAATTTCCCAAGTGTAGTCCAGAATCGTTGGTGGTCCAAGCTTTTTGATCTTCGTCTTCACTTTGAAGATTGGAGTAACAAATTGTAGACCCTTTTGGGTAAGGAACCAACATTTGCTCACATTTGTTCTTTCGTCGTTTTCTTTTCCCTCTTAACTTGTTCTCTTTGAGGAGTGATCAAGAGTTTAACGGGAAAGGAAAGGAAAGCATTGAGAGTTCCACGCACACTAGAGCCATGCAAGAAACGCGATTAAAATTTTATTAAAGGTACTAGATATTAAGTTTGTCTGTTCATTTCTCTGAAAGCTACTGTTCATTCCTGTCAAAATACCCCGATCTACACCATTTTCTCGTTGCTTTTGGGCATAACCATTCCAACCACATCGCTCCCGACCCTGTCTTAATAGGGACGCACTCATGGACAATGATACCGAGACACAAGCGGCTATAACGACAGAATCTTGTACTACTGAAATACTTGCAAGTCATCCAGCCAAAAAAGTCCGAGTGCGCAACCGCGAGAAAGACCCCCCTCCATCTGTGAAAATATCATACCGAGCAGCAGTATTAGGCACACAAGGACAAGCAGAAGCTGAGCCGGTATTTCAGTAGCCCTTTGAAATTGAAATCGAGGCAGAGGAGGGCGATATCCTCACCTTGCCCAGTGAATCCGGAGGAAGCATAGTCCTATCCTCATCGTTTCGCACCAGGTTAAATCAGAAATGGGAAAGGGCAGTAGTCATTAAATTGATGGGTCGCCGTATAGGATACTCCCTGCTCTGTTCTCGCCTACAAACCTTGTGGAATCCCCGCGGCCCCATGAAAGTCGTCGACATGGAGCATGATTTTTACCTGGTGAACTTTATTGACGAATCTGATTACCTCACAGCCCTCACCCAGGGTCTATGGGTAATTCTGGGTCACGCCCTGTCAGTCCAACGATGGACCCCAGACTTCCGCGCGACACAAGGCAAGGTAACCCGCGCAGTAGTCTGGATCCGTTTCCCTGACCTACCTATAGCCAGATATCACCCCCAGATACTCACCGCACTAGGAAACATCATAGGAAAAACTGTTCGAATAGATGAACCTACCTTACTCACCCAAAGGGGCAGGTTCGCCCGCATCGCAGTCGAGATTGATCTAGAAAAGCCCCTCCGGCCGAAGGTGGTACTGGATGGGGAGACTCTGATGATCGCATACAAAGGCCTCCCACAGATCTGCTTCCGCTGCGGACGGGTGGGGCACGATGAGAACTCTTGTCCGACCAGTCCTCTAGCCCCAATCGGCCAACCCATGACGTCCTCTTATCTTCATCCTACAACGGCGACAGACACCACCGGACAGCCTGCTACTTCTCATGCACAGGTACCGGAGTCCACCGGAGACGAGTATGGCCCATGGATCCAGGTCACCAGGAAACCATCCCGCCCGCCGACTAGATCTTCCCCGCAACAACCCACCCGGAGAACACGAGACAGTACACTCAGGAGCGGGTCGCGATTCGATGGGTTGTCAGAGGATGCAGACGCCAGCGGCGCTACGGTACCCATCCCAACGGCTTTCTCCGCAAGTCCGAGTGACGCGTCCCGAAAGCGTGTCTCGTCCTCGTTTAAGGACGAGACCAGGAGGTCAGCCGGGCCGCTCGCTTCAGGGTCGCGCGGCAAGGCCAAGGTTGGGCCCAAGAGTAAATAAGGGGCCCAACCACCTAGCAGA
>JANZXR010000007.1:3637685-3648112 GCA_027575705.1 Erythroxylum echinodendron
CCTCGACTCGTGGTTGGGCACCAACCTCGGCCTAAAGCACCAAGGCGACCATTTGGCGTGGGAGCTAGTTTTTGGAATTGCATGCTGGTATATCTGGCAATGGCGAAACAAATGTATTTTCGAAGAGGCGTTCCATTGGCCCGCTCACGGACATCGCATAGTGTTGGATTATGTTGCATGGATAGAGCAAGCGCAGAGCGTGACCGGGAGAGCTATCCCATCGGTGGGGGCTCATCGGGACGGCCTTATAGGTTGGGTTCGACCTCCAGAAGGCTGGGTCAAACTCAATTCCGATGGAGCTATCCAGTCCGGCATCGGCATTGGTACCGTGGGGGAGATCCTTCGCGATAGCAACGGCCAATGGTGTAGCTGGTTTTTAGAATGGATAGGGTTCTGCTCCCCGCTTACGGCAGAACTCCGAGGGGCCATCACAGGACTACACCTAGCATGGGACTTGGGACACCGTCAAGTGATCCTGGAGGTGGATTCTTTGGAGGTTATAAATATACTATCTACTTCTAACATCTCGTGTTTTGCTATGTCACAGGACCTTCGGGCATTCCACGAGCTAAAGCAACGCAATTGGGATATCCAGCTGCAGCACGTTTACAGGGCGGGCAATCAGTGCGCTGATAAGCTGGCATTTTTGGCTTCGTTTACAACACCAGGCATTCATATCCTCCACGATCTACCTGAGCAATGCCTCCCTATCTTTACTCGGGACTTACAAGGACTCACGCATTCGCGTCGGCTGTAATTGTTTAGACTAAAGTGTTGTTAGATTCATTCCTTCTGTATCAAAAAAAAAAGAAACGCGATTAAAAGAATAACAGTTGGTCATAACAGTTTTTTATTTTGTTTATTTATTTCCTGTATTTATATATCATTTAATTATTTATTATTAATTATCAATAAAATTTAATTTATTTTTATAATTATTTTGTAAAAGAAATTATTTTAATTTAATAATTATTTAATAAATATACTTCAAGTTTAAAATATCTTAAAATACATAGATTTCACTAATAGTTATTAACAAATTTAAATAAAAGATTAAAATAAAATAAATAAATAAATTGGTATATAAAATTAATTTTATTTTATCTAATATTTAATTATCATTAATAATAAAAATATAACATCATTATCAACCAAATAAGTTTTTATTTTAGTTTGAATAAAAAAGGGAAAACTAAAATAAGAACACGAAAACTAAAAATTACAATTAAAAAAATAGAAAAAATGAATGTCCCTTTTAAATTATTTGTTTGTTTTTAATAATGTATTTCGATGAATTTGGCAATTCTGTCTCCTTTTTCTTTTGCTTTTACATTTATTTGGCATAAGAAAAGATTGGTTCAACATTTGGTGTATAGCTTTAGCAATCATAAGTAGGCTTGACATTTTCTTTTTTAAGCCTAACCTAGCTTAGTTCTGATTGGCCTGAAGTCATGGGGCTTACCTTCAATTTATTATGCATTACATTAAGATTAGGCTCAAACTTTATATCTGATCCGACTTAAATTTGGTGCAATTCGTATGAGGCTGTTCAAATGATATCTTTTTGTTAATAGACAAAATGATGTTGTTTCCTACAGTTCAATGCCGATCGCACTTTGCAATAAAAAAAATCACATCATTTCCAAAATCATTGAATGCATCCAACCTGCTCCTCCTCTAGGTCATTGTAGCATAATTGTTTATAAAACAGAACCATTTTATCATAATTGTTTGTAAACATATCTCTTTGCTGCCAATCATGAGTTCCCTCCTCCTCTAGTGTTCTAATGTCGTTTATTTGGTCCTCCTTATTTGTTTGCTTGTTATTCCTCCAAGATTCTGCTTGCTTTTGGGAAGTCCTCCTTGCCACCAATCATCTCCTATGATGTTTCCTTTGCATTTCTTTCACTCTAACATTGATGTGCCTCCTTCAGTGCTTTATCGCTTGCTCTTTTTACTCCTCCTAACTATCACTTGCTCCTGGGAGGTCCTCCTAGTCGCCCTTTTTCTCCCTCCAACAATGGTGAAATGATTTTTAGTCCTATCTTATTTTGAAGAAGCTTAGTACTAAAATGATTTGCATGGGTATTAATATCATAGCAATATGATTTGCATGCATAGTCATACATCATTCTAAAATGATTTGCATGCATTATCATATGCTGTGAACGTATTAATTGCATTTATAATTTTGCATTGACAGTAGTGTCTTTGTGTTTTATTGAGCAATTTTAGTTTAATTTTCTTCATCTTCTTTTATTTAGTAACATTTATAACATTATATATAATCAAAAACACGAATTCATCTCTTGTCAGAAATAACCTCTTTACTATGTAGGAGTAAGGTTGTATACTATCGAGCATTCCTAGAGCCTGTAACTCATTAGGACTTTAACTGGGTGTTAATAATGATGACAAGTTCATCTCTGAATGTCTTATAATATTTTTAGTTATCTTTTATAATTTAATTTCATTGCCAAGTTACAAAATGCAAGGAAAAACTTCTCTGAATTCTTTTATGTCAAATTCCAATAATCATATGTACAAGTTAAGTTTGAAGATTGCACATACCCACATTTGTCTTGAAAAAGAAATGGTAAGAAAGTCTAGTATCTACACTGTCCAATTAATGATAGTTGTATTCTCCTAGTAGGAACCTTGAGGCTATCCTAACCTTTAGGACGAGAACTAGAACACCAATAAATTATTTGAAGCAAAATTTCAAATGGTCTTAGTAGGTGTGGATGGTGGTCTATGCATTTTAATGTTAATTTTGACTAAATAATTGAAATCTAAAGCATTAATTATTCTCTTATATCTTTTCTTTTAGTTTCCATTTTAGGGGAGAAAAGAGTTGGGAATTAACTTTCTTCGTTTATCATTATTTAAAACTAACTTATTATACCTTGATTATATTTAATATTTGCTTTTAAACTCTACTTTTCATGTTGTAAACTTAATAAGGTTGTTATCCAATTTATTTATACATACCAAAGTATTAAATTGTTGATGTGAACAAGGACAATATTAATCAAGTTGAAATTTACATCTAATTTTCACATTTTCTTTGATACCTTTAAATCTCTTGACATAACTTTACATATGGTTGGTAGCATAATATGACGTTACTTGAATTGAAATGAGAATTAAGGAAGATTTAGTCTTAGTAAACTTGAATAGGGGAAAAAAGAGGAAATAATAATATTATTAATAATAAGATGCTACAGACAAATTTTGGAATTCCTAGAAACATTTTTTATATGAATTGCTCTTCTCTCGAAAATATTGTTTATATAATGCATCATATATATTGAAAGCACCATTCATAAATCATATATGTTGGATAATATCATGTTTCATTGGTTGATTATTTCATATGGATGAGAATAATCCTTTAATAGAGTGTTCTAATATGGTACCAAGCAATATATCAGTGAACAATTTTGATATGGTACCTAGCAATATACCAAGTGAAGAAATAGTTTAGGATGAACAAACTAGTTCATTAAGAAGTGATGTTTAAAATCAAATTTTCAAGAGTAGATTCACTGATAGAGTTAAAACGGAAAAATGCAAGTATTGTCAAGAGATATTGTTCAAGGGTTTTAAAGGTGGATCCTTTCATTTGAACAGGCACATGGAGTTATATAAGAGAAGGAAGAAGGTATTAAAAGGTCAAATATTTTTGACCCTAACCTAACAAAGGGTAGGAGTGAAATGATTGCCATAGTTTATAATATCAAAAAATCGAAGTTAACGCTATCTAAGATGATCAATGGTGATGAACAATCACACTCTATTATCGATAGCAAAAGCATCAGAATATTGCTCACCTCACTTTAATTGGCCTTCAAGATCCCAAGTTGAAATATCATAAAGAAAGATATATTTAAGATTATAATGATTAAAAGAATTTGATATTGAAGACATTATCGAGTACTCATAGACGAGGAGCCACTACGGTAAATATATGGTCAACTGACAACTGAAAGAGAAATTATATGGCAGTAATGACATACCATATTGATAATGGCTAGACTTTATATAGTTGACTCATGAGTAAATAATATTTTTTAATTTTATCTTTTATTTATTGATTATTTTATAGTTGATATTTGTTCATGTTTTTAAATGGTAGGTGTATTTAGCTGTCAACGTCGTATACAAATAAAAGTTTGACAATCATAATGGTTAAGCGCTTAATGGATTAAAATATTGACACTAAACTCTTATCCATAAATTTGGATAATTTTAACAAAAATGAAGCTATATTTTAAGAGTTAAAGAAGTCGTGAGTTGGGAGCTTATTGATTGGTAAAAGCTTATTTTATATATGTTGTTTTGCATATAACATGAATTTGATAGTGAAGTGATAGACGCAATCTAGAGTAATATAGTGGATTAGAGTGAAACACCTAAAAGAGTTTAAAAAAAATAAAGAAACTAAATGATAACTATATGGTCACGTATGAAGAAGTTAGTTTTGGATTGCTTGTCCTGATGGAATTCAATATTCAAGATTTTAAATTCAATAACCAAGTGTATTAACGTTGTAGTATCCAGTTTTCCCACGCTAAGGGTTAGGACCCTAAAATACCGTACATGAGAGATATTATTGAGAAATTAGGAAATACATTTCATGTTCATGCATAATATTAGCATACATATACGTGATTTTGATTTTTCTGTACACATTACAAGGACTATTCATGCACTCATTTGACATATTCCAGGATATAATTGATTTTAAATGATTATGATGCAAATAGTGAATATTTTGTCTTGAAAATTGATTTGGTGAGTATATTTATTGATTTATAATTTTTTGGGAAAATTTGAAAAATTTATGAAATTATGAGTAGTTATGGAGTAGGAAAAATGTTAAGTGGCAAGACAATTGATTTGTGGTAGTTGAAATAAGTGTCAAATGGTAGTAGAAATAATTGGCAAATAATATTAGGATTTGTTAAGATTGACATTGAAAATTGGGTGACAATTGATTTAGAAATTGGAGGACAAATGGACTAGTTATTAGAAAGCCAAGTAGGGACCATAAGAGGAGGACATATGGCAAGTGACAAGTGTCAAGCCACTTGCCACACAGCTCACTCTCGATGTATTAACTTGATAGACCATCTCATGGTCTTTCACCATTATTTTCATTGTATGCTTTCTTCTTTATCTTCTTCATTTATTCACTCTCGACAGCCTCTTCTCACCCTCTCAACATCAAACCTTTCTCTCATCCTTCACTTGCTACTTCCATTTTTTGTTATCTTCTTCATTTTGTTGATAAAAAAACCCAGCTTATTCTTCTTAGAAGGGTGATGATCATATAAGCTTGGGAGAAGTAAGGGTTTCATGGTGATTTGAAGAGCTTAGAGTTAAACAAGTAAGTGAATCATTGACTTCTTTTAATATATGTAGCATAACGTTATGGTGATAGTTTAAGCTTTGATTGATAGTGAAAATGATGTTGATAAGTGCAGAAATTTGATGAAAGAATGGATATTTTCATGTTCTATTTTTGATGTATAAAAACATAGATCATTAGTTATTTTAGAAATGGATCAGATTGAGTTTTGAAGTTAAAGAAAAGGCAAGTGTAATGTCTTGAAAAGAGAAGAACTAGAATGAAAGTTTAGAGATGAAGTGATGATAAAAATGGTGTTAATAAAGTGTGCTGAAAGGTTGATGATGAATATATATATATATTGGCAAATGGTATTAGGATTTGGTGAGAATTGACATTGAAAATTGGGTGACAATTGAGTTAGAAATTGGATGACAAATGGACTAGTTATTAGAAAGCCAAGTAGGGACCATAAGAGGAGGACATGTGGTAAGTGACAAGTGTCAAGCCACTTGCCACACACCTCACTCTTGATGTATTCCCTTGAAAGACCATCTCATGGTCTTTCACCATTATTTTCAATATATGCTCTCTTCTTCATCTTCTTCATTTCTTTACTTGCGACACTCTCTTCTCATCCTCTCAACGTTGAACCTTGCTCTCATCCTTCACTCACTACTTCCATTTTTCATTGTCTTCTTCATTTTATTGACAAAAAAACCCAACTTATTCTTCTTGGAAAGTTGATGATCGTATAAGCTTGGGAGAAGGTATGGTTTCATGGTGATTTGAAGAGCTTGGAGTTAAATAAGTAAGTGAATCATTAACTTCCTTTGATATATGTAGCATAACATTATGTGATATTTTAAGCTTTGATTGATAGTGAAAATGATGTTGATGAGTGTAGAAATTTGATGAATGAAAGGATATTTTCTTGTTCTATTTTTTATGTATAAAAATGTGGATCGTTGGTTGTTTTAGAAATGGATTGGATTGAGTTTTGAAGTTAAAGAAAAGGCAAATGTAGTGTCTTGAAAAGAGAAGAACTAGGATGAAAGTTTAGAGATAAAGTGATGATGAAAATGGTGTTAATAAAGTGTGCTAAAATGTTGATGATGAATACATATATTGATGTCCTGTTTTTGTGTATATGATGAACAATGATTTGCGATTTGTTTCATAAATGATATTGAGATGGAATTGAGGTGATAATGAAGAGGAAATGAAATAGAAAAGATGATCTATGTACAAAATGTGTTAGATGTAAAATGTAGGAGTTAAAAATATGGAAAATTGGAAGAGAATGGCTGGAATTTTTTAGCTAACAAAACCCACGATCGTGGGAGTGTCTCCATGCTCATGGGAATTGCAAGAAAAGGAAGTAAAATGTTCAGATGGCTTAACCCACGATCATGGGATGGCCTCCATAATCATAGGAAAGGCCTTGACCATGAATTCTTCTCTTATTTGTGATGTTTGAATCCACTAATGCCAAGGTACTTTCTTATGGTGTATTTAGACTCGATTGAGGCTTGAAATGAACCTAGTTTGATGATGGATTGAGTGATTACATGAGTGATATGTTTAAGGTGATAGTTGAAGTTATAACTTAAGAAGGGATTGTTGATATCAATGAATATGAAATCTGGAAATTTAGAGTCATCATAGGAATGAAGTGTTCTTATGAATGCTAATGAGATTCAAAGGAGATGAATGATGTGTATTAAGTAAAGATGAATGAGAAATTAGTTATTATGTGATCTTATAATGCTAAAATAACCTTAATGAATGATTGAGTGATAAACATAGAATAATCTTGTATAATTAAGGTGTAAACCTAAGTTCAAGTTAGACATATATGAGTTTTGAAGTATGAATGATCATTAGAAGTGAACTACAGAAATATACCCAGAATAGTCAAATTAAACATGCATTATACATAACACATATACATATGTATATGATCCAGTATTAATGTGATTGTGTAAATTATTAATGTGTAAATGTGAAGGTGTTGCATGATATAGAAGCATAAATAGAGTGATAACATCCATACATTGCCGGGACATTGAGGCAATAACTATCTGGAGCATACTATGAGTAACCTAGATGTTCTCACCAAGATTTGTCCATCTTTTCTTAAATTTCAATTATTGAATTATTATTGATGGGAATGTGTTAATTTCAGACATTAATAGTCCGAGGTGTTTGATGTATGAAAAATTTATTCGAAGTGCTCATTGTATGTGAATCTGAAAGAAATAAATATACTCAACATAATTGTTGAATGCTGGACTTAGGTCCGATTGAAATGTGTAACTAAATAAATGTGACCTATTGAATATATGAGATTTGATGCATTTCATACATGATATGCATGATCAGATAAAGACAGTTGTGACCAGAGTAGCTAGTGAAAAAGAGCTTAAAGCTCAGAATGTGGTAAGAGCCTCAGGCTCACTTTATAAAATGAGCCCGATATCCCCAACGGATATGCAACAGTTATCACTAAGCCCGGTATCTACAACAGATACGAGACAGTTAAAAAGGCACTCAGTCATAATAATGTAATAATTGAATGCGAGTCACATGTGCATTGCCTATAGATTTGATATGTATGTTTTAGATGATCAAAATGAATTGTTTGAATTGTTCTGAATGAGAAATGTGAATTAAGTGAATATAAATTGTGTTTAATTCAACATGATGAGTAGTGAAGGGATGTGTATTATATGATTATATGAATTGTCTATTAAACTATTGTGTTGTGTGATAAAAGTGAGCAAATCAATGATGGCTTACTTACTGAGTTTGCAAAACTTATAAAAATTGTAACGTGGCTTTTTAGGTACGAGAGAGGAGACGTAACTTCTAAGACTAGTTAGAAGAAGTAGAGTACTGCTTTTGAACTCGAGAAATGGATCAAAGGTTGGTCAGCTGAGATTAAAGAGTTAGAAAAAGTTTTTGTTAAAATTCCTCTTTCATGTAAATTGTGTAAAAGAGCATTATACTTTTATAGTTTTGATGTTTTACTTATATATATGGATTTTGTATTGTAATACTACAATGTACATTCTGTTTTATAAAATGACATGAGGAATTGTGTTTTAGATATCATGTTATTCACGTTTTAAATTATGAAGCCATGTTATAAGTGAATGCGACTACTCTAGCGCACTGTTCATCAGGTTAAGACAAAGATATTCTCAATATGTTTGCTTACCAACAAAAGAGCTATATACGTTGGCTAAAGAAATTTGTGTGAATTTGGCTATATTTCATAATGTTACTATATTGTTATTAAGAAAAAATATCCAAGTTTGCGCATTTGCTTTAGCCATATGTATGAAATCAAGCAAGAATTATCAAATTGGACATTTTTTTAATCCTGATGAGGTGTTCTGGGACAACAGATGATAGAGAAACTTAATTTTTATTAGTATATGATAGGAAAAACTATGACAGTCATTTATGTGTTGGACCCAAGATATAAGATGGAATGGCTATATTTCTATTATCAAAAGTTATGTGATAATCAAGTTTAAGCATACGTTGATATCATTTAACAAATTTAAAATAAGTTGTTTAATACTTATCGACTAAGATTGAACAAGATCAAGACTGTAGTAGTTTAGTTTTAGAATCAATTTCAGTGTTATCTTCATCTATTATTGATATAATAAATGAAGGATTCATTAATGAAAAAAGGGCTAGGAAATCTTGCAATAGGATGGAGTTAGACAATTATTTAGAGGCAAGTATTATGATCACAGTTGAAAATATGCAATTTAATATTATCGTGGTGGAAGTCACATAAAGGTGATTATCCAGTCATGCAAAGAATTGCATGAGGCCTCTTAGTAACTTTATTATCTACTATTATATTGGACTATAGCATAAATACCATATTTAATGTCAAAGGGCCTAAAGTGTATTGTAAGTGTGGAACAATGATTTCACATGTAATTATGAGACACGCAGGTAAGTTTTACAAAAAGAGTTATATTATGCCATTTTTAAATTGAAATTGATTTTAATTTATACAAAATCTTACATCAACTTATTTTCTAATTTTGTTATGGATATTATAACAAAACTACAACTAGATACATGTCTTAGATTGTATTAAATATTATTGACAAACAAAATTATTGATTATTAATTTATATAATAGTTTTTATACTAGAATTTTTTGGCTATTTAGGAAATAATAATATTATGATCTTATATATAAAAATGAGTGGATATTTAAAGAGAGTTTCTTCCAAGTTTAAATTTATTTGGCTGAAAGAGGTAAAAATTTATAGATTTTAAAAACTTGTTTTTAATTTATTAATACAAATTAAAAATAAATTAAATAATTGTTATATAATTTTGGACTTAGCTAGCTCGATCGAGCTTTGGGCCACCTAAACCTAATTGAGTTACAAATTTTGAGTTTGTTTAGGTCACAGACTAAGCCCAAGCTCCTATACAAATCCTAATTTAAGCTTAATCTGGCCTAATATTATCTCTAATTATCAGGTGATTTTGTGTTAATAGGCCTACTGCTTTTCAAATTATTTAATATAATCCATAAGTTTAATTTAGGTTTCTTTCTTCTTTTATTTTAGGTGGGCCAGAGGGTAATATCACATGCACCACTTCTTTATTACCCAGGACCAATGTTTTAAGGGCCAAAAAAGATTTAAAAAAGCTTTAATAAGTTAAAATTTTGAACTTAGGCCCATTTTATATTATCAATTATGAATTGTAATGATTGCCTTTGTTATTTTTAAATTTAGAATTATTTATAATCATATATTTAAAGTAATATAAAATTTGGAGTTATTTTTTAGTTCTTAATAAGACAGACCTAAGTCTTGATTTCATAAATTATTAGGATAACACTTAGGTCAGAAGTATGAAATGGCAACTTGTTGGGCTAGGCTTGGCTGTCTTATAGCCTAAGCCCAACCCAAAATTTTTTTGAAGCTCAAGCTTGAGAGTCTTGACCTAAACTGTTAGGACCCGACCCGGAGACCGGATCCCAACTGTTGGATCCCGTACCGGAGTCCAACTCTTGAATCGTAGA
>JANZXR010000007.1:3683991-3698757 GCA_027575705.1 Erythroxylum echinodendron
CTTAACCAATTCTTTATATTTTATAATTATCAAAACATAAAGGGATTTTTATTTGTCAACCACCATTGGTCCAACAGGATTCAGCCATTAAGCCTCTCATATGGTTACTTCCCTTATTATTCACATAAGCTTTCTTTTGCATTTTTCAAGGCATTTAATGCCTTTGATCCAATACTTACACATTTCAAAGCATAACTAAGCATATTTTTATCCAAGCACATTAGGCCTATACTCATCAATCTAAGAAAAATTTAAGTTTACTTTAAGTAAACATGAATGCCTCTTTCCAATTCGCACCATTACAATGCTTGAATCCTAAGCCAAGTTCACTTTGGCATTTTATCAAACACCTAATGTTCATGACTTTCAAGTCATATTTTCAAGACTTTTTCATAGTAATTCATGCTTCTATTTTGTTATACTACAAGCACTTCCAAACAACAACACATTTCACCACTTCATTAAATCCAATTCCCTTCATTTAAGCCATATCCATCATAATTATATAACTCATTACATTAGTTCATTCCTTCCCCCATAATTTCGACCAAGCCTTTGCCAATATACAACTTCTTCATTTTTTCATCATCAATTCACATCATACATACACAATTAACATCATAGAATTCATTTAAACCTTTAATTTCAACAGATATTCAAAATTTCACAACTTTCACCAAAGAGAGAGCATTTCGGTTTTGGCTTCAGGAGACTTCTCCATGACATATTTCATTCATCTAAACCATGTTTCATGCATATTCAAGTATGGAGAACAACATACCTTAAGACTAAACTCAAAATCGTAATGTAGAGAGAGATGAGACAAAATTTACCTATACTTTCCTTTAGTGATACCTTAAAATTCTTTGAGAATTTCTCAAATCTAATGATAGATTTGAGTTCTTTTACCCAAATTAACTTAAAACACCTTGGTTTGGGTTGGAGAATAAAAAAATGGAGAAATTGGGGTGATAGCTGAATTCTTCTTCTTCTCCTCCTCTTTTCTCCTTTCTTTCAATTAAAACAAAGTGTTTCTAATTTCTAATGGTGGGGTGCACAACCACAAGATGAAGAAGGATCTAGAATGTTGACTCTTCTTTGACCAAACATGGTGAGATTACCTTTTTGCCCTTAACTTATTTGAAATTACTATTGTACCCTCCAAACTTTGTTAAATTTGAAATTAAGCCCAAAATTTAAGAATGACCAAAACTTTTATTTTCATTTTGGTCCCTAAACTTTTGAAAATTATAATTAAGCCCCTTAACTTTATGAAATTACACATTGGTCCTCCAAGAATTCAAAAATTACATTTAACTTTTAGCAATTTGCAAACAAGCCCTTATGTACATCAACTTTTCCAATTAAGCTTTCTAAGAGTCCAATAAGTCTATAAATCATGTCTAATCACCTCTAAGGCATTAGAACACATTCAACTCAGCCACCATGGCCATATCCATCCAATGGACTCAGTTTTGCACATTTAGAAACTTATATGGCAGAAATCTCCAAGAGTTCGCATACCGATGAACTCTATGTTCATATAAGGGCATGTAATATTATATATTATTGACATATATACCGAAAAGATTCAAATACATTTTTGAACTCATATACAACCATGTATTTATCATTATGTAGTAGTATCTCCAAGTATAGACCAATATAAAAGGGCTCAGAGAGTCCGACATTATAGTCTAAGCTAGCTCGATGTCCTCTCTTTGGGCTGCCATATGTCACTTAGTTCCTAGGCCACTTGTCACTAAATTCTACTGCCATATGTCACTCAATTTATATTATTATTCATTCTAAATTTCCACATGTCAATTGTCTTGCTACTTAAAATTTTTCCTAGTCTAAATGTACATTTTAATCCATTAATCTTCCAATTATGATAAATAACTCCAATTTTCTAATTATAATCCATCAATTATTTTTATTGGTAAATCAAAATACAAGACATTAGAAATGTACAATCATGTCACAATTATTTAGAAACTTTCATACCCTAAAACATGTCAATTGAGTGCAATTTTTCTAAATCAACATTCGTGTATTTGTATGCTCATATTTTGCATGTGAATGAAATCATAAAATCATATCCTAGATGCACCAAACTCATTCTAATATGATGTAATTTAGTAATCTAATACTTTAATCCCTCAGTAGATTTTAAAACTGACAATTACATCAATAATCAATATTTAATAATGAAATATAGTATTGATGAACATATTTCAATTAAGTCAAAATATTAGTTCATAAAATTTTATAACCAAGATTATGATCAGCTTAAAGAAATCAAAAATTCGTTAACCCTTTCCTACACTTAAAGTTGTACATTGTTCTCAATGTACATAATATAAATAGATATATTAACTAAGAAGGTTTATTAGAACTTTCTTGAGTATGAAAATTTTTCTCAAGTCTGATCCATCAAGTATGATATTACATCCTTGCAAAATAGAAAGAAAAGGGGTTAAAAATATTAAAATAAAAATATAAAAAAGAAATATGAAAATAAAAATAAAATGAAATTTAAAATAAAGCTATCATCATTTATAGGTTGCCTCCCATGCAGTGCTTGTTTAACATTATTAACTTGATGTACCCTGCACATTTAACCTCATCCTAAGTCTATAGTCAGTGGTTTGCTTCTGCCCATTTCTTCACAAAGCAGTTTTGTAGCCTGTAAGTAAAGCACCTATAGTAAGATAATCGTCAGGATATAATTTATATAATTAATTAATCCAACAGATGCATTAGTGCCCTTTTTAATGAAAAACTAATAATAAAGTAAGGAATAACAAAATTCCCATAATCATCGGCTAACTCGATCATTTTGTCTTTTAGGAAGTGGGAACCCTCTGTACTCAAGATGATTACCAATGACTCACCGGTATTTTCCTTATATGGTTCCTCTGTCAGTGCTTCCTCAACTACCTTTGTCCACTCTTAATTTTGCTCTTCCTGGACAAAGGATTCTGGCTAGTCTTCTTCTTCAATTATCATTTGCCACTCCTTTACTTCCTCTTCTTGGATGGAGACTTCCTCTTCTTCTACGTCTATTGCCTTTGTCATATCCTCATCCTCTTTTATAAAAGCAGCAGTTACCTCCTCAACTTCTTGGAATGTCACTTCATCCACGAAGCTAACCTTTGTCTTTTCTTCACTCTGTTGCATTAATAGGCTCAAATAGTTTTTTATATTATGCTCAAGATATTCAAGTGAAGAAACTCTTTCTTTGAATTCACATTGGCTAGATTTAAGTTTGGTAAGGCATTTCATTATTTTATATGTAATGCTTTCTTATTATTATTCTTCTTCTTCTTCTAAGAACTATTTTCCACTCTTAAGGGTGATTGCCATTCCATGTGCTTTAGGATTTATTTCATCAAGAACAGCCAAACTCTTTTACATCTCATCATATATTATCTTTATCAATTGGTTGATCCGATTGACCATAATATGTATACAAACCTCTGTTTGCGGATGCCTCATCTTTGATTCTTAAATAAACTCAGCCATCATATCTTTCAGAGCAGTAGCTACCTCCTCTCCTTTCTGAAATGTATCTTCATTCATGAAATCTACCGTTGTTTGTTCTTCACTTTTAGACATTAGGTAACTTAAATAATATGAAGTATTATGCTCATCATATGAAGGTGAAGAAAATTTCTCATCAAATTCATGTGACTAGAGTAATAACATTCAGGTGTTCTTAATATAGTGTTCCCGATGATGACATTAAAAACTTGATTGATTTATTTCCATAGCTAGTACCAAAAAATACAGGTCGATTTCGTGAAGACAATGATTACTAGTAATTACCTTTTACCTTTCTCCTTTTATCTAGCCTAAATATTGATTTTGGACTTTAATAAAGAAAATTAAAACTTAAATAATTAAAATAAAATAGGTAGCAATAGTGAACAAAAAGATGAAAGAAGTCACTTACAAAACAATCAATATCAAGAATTAGTGTCTAGGTTATGAATCCCCCTAAAACACTTAAATAATTGACATTTTATTATGCAATTGTTTTATTGACTATTAGACCATGGAAATTTATATCGTAAGTTAATAACTCATTTGAGACTACTAACAACTGATCTTAGAATTATCAATCGATATTATTCAAGTTAAAGGTATAAAGATTGCTTTACCAATTTGTGAATTCTACTATTAGGTTTGACCCTAATTTAGAGGATTTGTGTTAAACTATCTCTAGGTTTGGAATAAACTCATTTCAATTATAGTAAATCTATTCATAAATATGATTTCTCAATCTCTATGTTATGAAATTAGATTATGTGCTAAATTTCAGATCTATTAAAACTATATTAAACACATGATTAAATCACAATAGATCAATTACAAAAATTGCACTAGATAAAAGAATCAAAACATGTTATAGCACAAACTAGCATTTATCTAACTTGGATACTAAAGATGTTTAGTTAAACATGATAGAAAAAGAAATCAAACAAAAACAGAAAGAAAAACAAAGTAGAAAACAAAGAGTTCATTATTATAAATTTCCCTTTATCTTTTATTTAATGTTGTTGCAAGTTTGAAATTTATTTCATCTTTTGATGATTTCTTCGTGTTTTCCACTTGTTTAGATCAAATTTATCCCCTCTAGATATTGTCCATGTTTGTAATCATCTCCAAAAGTCTACTCCTCCCTTTTGCCTTTGCTCACATCCTTTTATAGCAAAATTTAGGATTTCTAGGAGATTCAATATTTGATAAACAACTGTGTTTCAAACCATGTAACCACAAAAACACTTAAAATCATGACTTTATACGTTTTGAGAGACTTACACGGCCATATACACAACCGTGTATCTCCAAATTGATTCAAATATTCATTTTATGCCATGATTTCACCTAAATTCCTCTCTTTTTGGTCTATGAAGGCAATTATAACCAATAAATGCACATAGAGCAAATTAAGTACCAAATATACACTAAAAAATATCAAGCAAAATTCATTAAATATAGGTGTATAAATATGATCAAATATGCTGCTATCAAACATCCTCATACTTAGACAAAGTTTTATTCAAGTTGTTAGGTGTCTAATTAGTTCTCATAGGAACAATACCTTTTGTACTATAAGTTACAATCCATAAAATTGTAGTATTGAAAGTTTTCATTATAAAACTTATCAATATGCTTTTGACACCATTTTTAGGGGTTGATTTAGCATATTATAAAATTTGAATTCCTTTGATTTAAGGATGTAGCACTTTTCTTGTATGAGAGAAGGTGATTAAAAAAATAAAATAAATAAAAAATTTTGCAAGCAAAGTAGAAGACATATTAATTTTAGAAATCACAAACCAAGAAAGAGAGATTCAAAGAACTAAACACCAAGATGTAATAGAAAGAACATTGATGGAGGAAAGAAACAAAGTAGAGCAGGAAAGGAACCTTATGGAATTCAAGAACCAGGGTTCAATGCCAATCATCAAGAAATTACACAACCATTAGTGCAAGTGAGCACTTTCTAATCAAATCAACAATGTGAAACATACTGCATACCAATGAATTTTATGGTTTGGCCAATGAGGGGCTTAATGCTTATCTGGCTAATTTCTTTGGGATTTGTGATATGTTTTGGTATAATGGGTTGTTGGAAGATGCAGTCAAGATGAGGCTCTTCCCTTTTACACTCAAAGATAGAGCCAAGATGTGGTTTAATTCACTCAACCCAGTGAATGTCACAACATGGGAGTAGCTAGTGCAAACCTTTTTGGCTAAGTACTTCCCTCAAATAAAGACAACAAGGTTCATAAAGGAAATTACAAATTTCCAGCAAAATGAAGGGAAATCATTATATGAAGCGTGAGAGCGATTTAAAGAGTTTTTTGCATCATAACTTGATAATGGAACTCCTTTTTCAAATGTTTTACAACATAGTTAATCCACCCACGTGGGACACCATTGATGCAATAGCTAATGGCTCATTAATGAGGAAAATAGTTAAATACATAATCTGTTAAAAGAGATGGCGAACAATAGTTGTCTTTAGACATCAGAACGAAGTAGACAGTGATATACCTTCTAGGGTCTAAAAGGAATGATTGTTGTATATTTAGTGACATCATTGCATGTTAAGTTTGCCAATCTAATTAAGCAGTCTAAAAGCCACCTCTTCCTCTCCACTTAAAGAAATTCAACATAGATGCAAGTTATGTAGGTAAGAGAGTCATATCATAGCTGATTGTTTCTTAGTGCAAAACAACAACGCGGAGTAACTCAACTACATGGGAGCATAATTTGGTTGGGGAGGCAACCTTATTCAAACATTTACAATCCTGAGTAGAAGAACCACTTAAATTTCTCGTGATCTAATAATGTAGGAACTCAAGTGAAAAATAAAAGCCCACCAGGATTTCGTCAAGATAAGTCCAGTTCATGGGATTCAAAGATGGACAAGTTTATGGATATGATGAATTCTGAATTCATAAGTCTAGAAGGGAAGTTTAAGCAAGTAGTGAAGAATCATACCTCTTTTATTCACAATCTGGAGGTTTAAGTAGGCCAGTTAGCCAATACATTATCTACAAAAAGTATGGGGAGTGTCCTAAGCAATACAAAAGCAAATCTAAGGAAGCAACTTAAGGCTATCAGACTTTGGAGTGGGAAAGAGTGAGACGAACTAGTAGAAAAATAAGTTGAACAGAACCTTGTAAAAGACCAAGAGAAGAAGAGAAAGGATGAAGTTAAGAATGAGGATCCTCCCAATATTACTCCTCTTCCATATCTATCAAAAATATCATTCCCACAAAGACTTAATAAGAACAAATTGTTTGCGCAATTTGCAAAGTTTGCGAAAAAGCTAAAGGCTTTCCAAATTAACTTATCTTTTATGGAAGCTTTGCAGAGCATACCAAAGTATGCAAAACTTTTCAAAGACATCTTATCAAGCAAGCAAACTTGGGATCATAAGTAAACAATCTCTATGATAAAAAGTTGCAACTATATAATTACCAACCATATGCCCTCAAAGTTGAAAGATCTATGGAGTTTTATTATACCCTGTGTAGCTGGTAATTTAGAATTTTATAAATACTTATGTAACTTAGGTGCAAGTATTAATCATATGCTAGGAGATGTGAAGCCAATCTCTATGCTTATTTAGTTGGTAGATCAATCGATAAAGAAAATGTTTGGTGTGTTAAAGGATATACTTATAAAAGGTGAAGAAGTTTATCATTTCTGTGGATTTCATTATGGTAGACTTTGAAGAGGATTGAAACTATCCACTAATTCTTGGTAGACGCTAAAAGACCTTTGGTAGACGTCCATGAAGGCAACCTCATCCTTCAAATTGGTGATGAATAAGTGGAATTCAATATGAATAAGGTAGTAAAGAATCTGAAGGAGGGCAGCTTGTTAATGAGAATTGATGTAGTTAAATATTTAAAGGACCAAAAGGAGGTGTCAATTTTAGAAACTATAATTAAAGTATTGGAACTCACTTTAAATGCAAATAGTTTTGACTCCCATAATATAAACTATTAGATTCATTTAAAGATCTAGGGAGTTTCATCACTCCTTATGTTATTGACAATTTGTTACCGGAAAGGGTATTACTAAACTTACTTTGATTTCTTAATTTGATGAATTATGTCCTTTTTATTATCGTGGAACATGTAGCTTATTTACAAGCTACTAAACTACCATATGAAGAAACTGGTGTAAGCAAGTCACTCATTATAGACCTAGCTTAAGGATAGAAAGTAGAGTACGACAAGCTAATGCTTGGAAGGCAACCCAAGAATTAGGATATTTTTAATTTTATTTTCAATTTTTTTTGTTGATACCTTTTATTTTTATTTTTTATATTTAATTTGTAGGGAGTCAATTGATGGAATATTATGGCATTCCATCGATAACACCATCACCACCTCAATCATCATAAGTATTCTTGCTCTAACGTTGTCTTCATTTTTCTTTATATGGTTTTACTTTTCACATGGAGGATAATGTATTGGTTAAGTGTGAGGATGTATATACAATTGCATATCAATTGTATGTAGATTTTGCATTTGTATTGTGTTATTTTTTTGTTATGTTGGCATTTTGTGAACATTTTGTTGCATGATGTGTGCATTATGTGAATATGTCAATGGAAAAAATTTAATGGAATTAGTTTAGCTTTGAACGTGGTCATTAAAAGGTATAGTAACTTTTGAATTTTATGATTTAAGTATCTTTGGGATGAATACGTATGTTAATCTGGATATGTCACCTAGTCTTTCACTTTAGGAAATTTGTTTGTATGCATTTATAATTTTGTTTAATTAAATTGGTTTGCATCATTAGTATCCTTTCAAAGGAGTGATTGATGAAGAAGAAATGACGTAGGCTAAAAAATTAAATAAAAAATGTGTTAAATTCCTATTCTGCTGGCCCTTTTTAAGAAAATTAGGTTAATAATAGAGCTGGTAGCCAGTTGAGAGTTGTAATATAGTTGAGTAACTAGGGGCATTTATGATAAAATGTTTGTCTTCATGTCAAAAGCCTAAAATGACACTTCAACCTAGCAAAATAAAAAACTTAACCTAACTGAGTAATTGAGGGACATTCATGACAAGGTATTTGCCTTTGCATCAAAAGATTAGGTTATCGTTAAAGAAAATCTAAATAAATGGTATTACAATAAATAAAACCTACTGATCTTTTAAAAATAGCAAGAATTTTAATGAAAGGTTACGTACTAAGAGTTTGCCCTTTTAATTGATTAATAATAATAATAACATACTTAAAAGTGCCATAGGTGTATAAATAGGGAGTTAATATTTTGATTGATATGTATATTCAAATCAAATCACTTAAACATGAAAGGAATAAGTTAGTATGTTGACACATTTTAAGTGATTAATCTTTGAGATTAAGTTAATTCCATAAGATTTGATTCCATTGTACCATTATTGTACGTTGCATAATTCTGTGTTTATATTTTTATGTGTTTTATTTGTTTGTGTTCTTATGTTTTCTTGCGGATAGGCAAAGATTTAAGTTTCGGAATGTTAATAGGTATAGATTATAGTATGTTTTGCTAGGTGTTTAAGTGTGTTTTTAAATATTTCTTAGAAGATTATCATGTGTATATTCTTATAATTGTGTTCTTGGTGATGTTTATGATAGGTGTAGATTGTATTATGTTTTAATAGATGTTTAAGTGTGTTTTTAATTGTTTCTTAGATGATTATGATGCGTATAAACTTAGAATTGTGTTATTGTTAGTGCTTGTACGTATTCTAAGTGTTTGTTTCGTTTATAGCAAGAATTAGATCTTATTTTATATTTCAAGAGGTGTTTAATGTGTATGTGAGTGCTGGAAATCAGGAATGAAGAATGAAGAAGATGAGGAAGCTTGAAGGTTTCATGATCATGCATAATTGAGAATGATAACCATAGAGAGGGAAACAGCAAGAGCACGGTTGTGACTTCAAGGTCATAATCGTGATAGAGGATTTTTCAGGCACAAATTTTTTCGTGTTTTGACATTTTTGGGCTATTTTTGGAACCAAATTAAGTGGGCAAACCCTATAACCCTAAAAAATTATTTAAGAACAAGAAAAACACAAAAAAATTGTAGTGGCCACTACATTAAAGAAGATTAAAGAGGAGACATCAAGTGAAGCTCGAAAATTTCTAGATTTCTAGATCAAGACGTAAACTACTTTTTCTTTCTTTTCCCTTTATTTCTTTCATTTTATTGGATGTTTATTTGGATTTATAAGATGTTTAATATGATTATGGGTTTCTAGATCATTATTAGGGAAAGTTTTTGAATTATTTTATAAACCTTATTTATTGTTGATTTCAATACATCTTTGAATGTTTGTGATAATTGTCGTGCATATACTTGATCATAAATCGAGAGAGCAAATCAAGTTAATTAGTTTTAAGTTGAGCAACAAGAGTTGGTAACTTATAGACCTATAATTATCAAATTAATGATCAATTAAAGAGAGATCTTAATTGTGAAATTAATTATCTATAGGATTGTTTTAGATATAATTGAATAAGTTAAGAGTAGTTTGTGAATAGAGAGATTACAATTTTATGAATATCAAATTTAATCAAGGCTACTTGATTAGATCTTGAGAGAGAATAATCAAAACTTTAGGAAATCTTGGATTAAACACAAATTGAATCAAAAAGCTTAAGGGAACTAAAATGAGGACGTATCAATTCCTGAGTCTTTAACTTTGATCAACCTCAAATTCATTGGCAGCTCACTTATCAATTCTTTAATTGTTTATCTTTATTAGTTGTTTTTATTTTTATTTTTATTTTTATTTAAATCAAATCTTAATAGCTTATACAAAGTTCATATTCAAGTTGTTTAAGTGTTTAATAGTCCTTATGGGAACGATGCCTTTTGATACTATAAGGTATAATCTGTGTACTTGTAGTATTGAGAGCTTTATTACATGTAAAACTTGCTTAGTAAGTTTTTAGCACCGTTGTAGGGACTTTTAGGATTTTAATACCTTTTATTTAAGGATTTAATACTTTTATTATATAAGTATAAGTGTCTAAATAAAAATAAAATGTAAAAAATAAAAAAAATGCAAAGGAAGTTGAAGATCTATCAACTTTAGACATCCCAAAGTAAGAATGAAAAATCCGAAGAGTTAAATACCAAAAAGCAATAAAAATAAAGATGGAAAAGGAACTAAATCATGGAGATCAATAAAGGACCTTATGAACTTTATGATGCTAGGGTTCAATGCTAATTATCAAGGAATTACATGACCACTAGTGCATACGACATACGACTTGTTAGAAGAGATGAAGAACAATAGTTATCTTTGAAGATCAGAATGAAGTAGCCATCAATCAACCTTCTCAGATCCAAAAGGAATGATTGTTGTAGATTCAGTAACAACATTTTTAGGCTCAGATTGCTAACCCAACCCAACAATTGAACAGCCTGACAACCACCTCTGTCTCCCTACTTAAAGCAATTCAATATAGATGTAAGCTATGCGGATAAGGGAGCCATATCACAACTGATTGCTTCCTAGTGGAAAAAAACAACATATAGTAGTCTAACTTTATGAGAGAACAATATGGTTAGGGAGGTAACAATCTTTATTTAAACTCGTCTGCCACCCAAAATTTTTTTGGTCTAATAATGCAAGAAATCAAGGTCTACTGAGATTTCAATAAGACGAGTCCAATTCATTAGATTAAAAGATGGATAAGTTAATGGACATACTGAATTCCAAGTTCACGAGTTTAACAGGAAAACTTGAGTAAGCAGTTAAGGATCATGCCTCTTTTATTCACAATTTGGAGATTCAAGTGGGTCAGTTAGAAAATGCATTATCTAGAAGAAGTGTGGGAAGTCTCCTAAACAATACAAAAGCAAATTTAACGGAGCAATTTTAAGCTATCACATTTAATAATGGGAAAGAGGTAGAAGAACTAGTGGAAAAACAAGTTGAAACCCCCTTATAGAAAACCAAGCAAAGAAAAAAAATGAAGATAGGAGTAAGGATCCTCCCCATGTTCATACTCCTCCATATCTACCAAAAATTCCATTCCCACAAAGACTTTAGAAGGACAAATTAGATGTACAATTTGCAATGTTCATGGAAAAGTTAAAGAAATTGCAAATTACCTTGCCCTTTATGAAAGCTTTGGAGAGCATATCTAAGTATGTGAAATTTATCAAAGACATTTTATCAAACAAGTGAACTTGGGATGATAATCAAAAGGTCTCGATGACAATAAGTTGTAGCTCCATAATTACCAATCACATGCCCTTACAGTTGAAAGATCCAGGGAGTTTCACTATACCTTGTGTAGTTAGTAATTTAGAAATTTCTAATGTGACTTAGGTGTAAGTATTAATCTTATGCCTTTGGCAATTTTCAAGAAATTAGGGCTAGGAGATGTGAAGCTAACTTCCATTCTTATTCAGTTGGCGGATCAATCAACAAAGAAATTGTTTGGCATAGTGGACGATGTGCCTGTATAAGTGGATAAGTTTATAATTCCTGTGGATTTCAATATACTAGACATCGAAGAGGATTGACGTTGTCCACTAATTCTTGGTAGACCTTTTTTAGCACTGAAAGAGATTTGGTAGATGTCCATAAAGGCAACCTTATACTTCAAATTGAGGATGAACAAGTGAAATTCAATATGAATAAGGTATTAAAGAATCTGAAGGAGGGCAGCTCATTCATGAAAATTGATGTGGTTAAGTCTTCAAAGGATGAAGAGGAACAGATGAAAGTGGACATAGAGGTTAAAGAATATAAGGAAGTCTCTGTTCAAGAAGCGAAAGTAGAAAAGTCTACAAGGATGATTGCAAAAGAACAAGAAGAGTAGATCTTACAGGACAAAATGTTGGATTAAATAGATGATTCAGATAGTTTCATAATTCCCTATTTTATTAAAAGTTTGTTAAAGAAAAGGACATTATTACGCTTACTTGGATTTCTTACTTTTATCAATTATGTCATTCTTATTATATTACAACATGTAGCTTATTTACAGTATACTAAAATAAAATTGGATGAAACAGATGGTAGGAAATCACTCATAATAAACCTTAGTTGAGTTCAGGGAGTTTCATAATTTCCTATTTTATTAACAGTTTGTTACAGAAAAGGACGTTATTACACTTACTCGGATTTTTTACTTTTATCAATTTTGTCGTTCTTATTATATTACAACATGTAGCTTATTTACAGGATACTAAAATAAATTTGGATGAAACAAATGGTAGCAAATCATTCATAATAAACCTTAGTTATGTGTAAACATAAAGAGTATGTCAAGCTAATGACATTAAACAAGCGCTATTTAGAAGGCAATCCAAAAGTTAAGATAAGTTATATTTTTTATTTTTCATTTTATTATGTTGGTACTTTTTACTTTATTTTCTATGGAGTGAATTGCTGGAATTTTATGGCATTAAACGTCTCTAAATTCCATCAACCACACCATCACCACTAAATTTTTATTTATTGTTCTTTATTTATATTGTTTTTTTAACATTGAGAAAAATGTGTTGTTCAAATGTGCAGATGTATATGCAATTACATATCAATTGTGTGCGAATTTTGTATTTATATTTTGTCAGTTTTTATTAGGTTGGCATTGTGATGTGTGGATTGTGTGCATATGTCAATGGCAAGAATTGAATGGAATTTTTTTAGCTTTGAACATAGTCATTTAATTTTTAAAGTCATAGTAACTTATGAATTTTGTATTTTAAGAGTTTTTAGGATGAATATATATGTTAATTAGGATATAACACCTATTTTTTCATTTTATGAATTGTTTTTTAATACATTTATAATTACACTCATTTAAATTAGTTAGCATCATTAGTACTAAAAAGATATGAGATAGGTTAAAAAATGTGACAAAAATTAAAAAAAGAAAAATAGGTTAAGAATAGAGTTGGCAGGCATTTGAAAGTTATGAAATAGATGAGTAACCAGTGGTAGTCACGACAAAATATTTATCTTCTCGTCAAAAGACTGAAATGACACTCGAACCAAGCTAAATAAAACAATGTAACTTAGTTAAGTAACTATGTGACATTAATAATAAGGTTTTTTTTCCTTCGTGTCAAAAGACTACGTTATTGTTAAAGAAAATCTAAAGAAATTGGTATTACAATAAATGAACCTACTGATCTTTTGCAAATAGAAAGAATTTTCACGAAAGGTTACTTAGTGATAGTTTGCCTTTTTATTAATCAATAATAATAAGTGCATGCTTACAAATGCCATAGGCTTATGAATAGGTTGTCAACATTTTGATTGATATGTATACTCAAATCAACACACTTAAACATCAAAAGAATAAGTTACTACGTTGGCATGTTTTGAGTGATTGATGTTTGAGATTAAGTTAATTTCATAAGATTTGATGTCATTTTATCATTATTGTAATTTTGCATGATTTTTTGATTATATGCTTTTTGTGATTTGTTTATTTGTCTTTTTAGTTTTGCTTGAGGACAAGCAAAGGTTTATGTGTGGAAATGTTGGTAAGCGTGGATTGTATTATGTTTTGCTAGATGTTTAAGTGTGTTTTTAAGTGTTTCTTAGATGATTATCATATATATAGACTTAGAACTATGCTATTGTTAGTGTTTAGTATAGGGATGCTGATAAGTGTAGATTGAATTATGTTTTGCTAGATGTTTAAATGTGTTTTTAAGATTTTCTTATCATGTGTATAGACTTAGAATTGTGTTATTGTTAAAGTTTATATGTATTTTAAGTGTTTGCTTAGTTTATAACTAGAATTGGATCTTAATTTTATGTTTCAAAAGGTTTTTGATATGTTTGTGAGTGCTAGAAATTAGGAAATTGAAGAATGAAGAAAATGGAGAAAGCTTAAAGGTGTCACAATCGTGTAGCAGGAGCACAGTTATGACTCTAAGGTCATGTTCATGAAATAGGCTTTTTAAAACGCGAGTTTTTTCATGTTTTAGCAATTTGGGGCTATTTTTGAACCAAATTAAGTGGGAAAACCCCTAGAAAAAACCTTATAAGCCTCAAGAACTGACACGACCCGCCCTTTAAAAAGCCCATAAAATTCCCAGGTCGGAGGATTTCCACCATATAATTGATCCTCTATATTCCTTTGAAACCATTCCCAGGCATTCTTTGTCAATTTAACCCCTACTAATTCTATGATCCGTGCATCAGAGCAAGTCAATCTCCGGACCATTTTCTCAGTATGACTCATAAACTCTTGGGG
>JANZXR010000007.1:3698857-3713355 GCA_027575705.1 Erythroxylum echinodendron
AAATTATAATTCACTGTCCTGATTTTAATGACATTAGTCTCTGCTGTACCAGGTAAATCAGATACCGGGTGTTACAAGAACTATTTTCAAGAAGAAAAACAAAAAAAATGTGGTAGCCACTACATCAAAGAAGATCAAAGAGGAGACATCAAGTGGAGCTCCAAAATGTATAGATTTCCAGAATAAGACATAAACTAGTTTTTCTTTTTTTCCCTTTATTTCTTTTATTGACTTGGATGTTAATTTGAATTTAGAAGATGTTTAACATGATTATGAGTTTCTACATCCCTATCAGGGATTGTTCTTGAATTATTTTATGAACCTTATTTATTGTTGATTTCAGTACATCTTTCAAAGTTTGTGAAATTATCGCACATATACTTTATAATAAATCGAGAGAGTGAATCAAGTTAATTAGTGTTAAGGTGCTTAATGAGAATTGGTAACTTAATAGACCTATAATTATCAAATTAATGATCAATTGAAGAGATATCTTAATTGTGCAATTAATTATCTATAGGATTGCTTCAGATCTAATTGAACAAGTTAGGAGTAGTTTGTGCATCGAGAGATTACATTTTTATAAATATTGAATTCAATTAAGGATACTTGATTAGATCTTGAGAGAGAATAATCAAAACTTTAGGAAATCCTGGATAAAAAATAAATTGAATCAATAAGATTAAAGGAACCAAAATAAGGATAGAATAGTTCCTAAGTCTTCAACTTTAATTAACTCAAATTCATTGGCAGCTCACTTACCAATTTTTTATTATTTTGCTTTACTAGTTATTTTACTTTCAGTTGTTTATTTCAATTTAAATCAATTCTTAACACCTTAGTCAAAGTTCTTATTCAAGTTTTTTAAGTGTTTAATAGTCATCGTGGGAATGATACCTTTTGATACTACAAGACACGATCCGCATACTTGCAATATTGAGAGTTTTATTATATATAAAAATTTCTTAATAGTTTGTATGTGTTCATAATTGATTGATTAGTTTAAAGCAAGAATATGATCTTAATTTTATGTTTTAAGAGCTATTTGATGTGGTTGTGAGTGTATGGAAAAAGGAATGTGAAGAAAAAAGAAGATTTTAGATGTATGGAGCCATGTCACGATCATGAAAGGTGAAGAATAAGTTACTTTGCATGGGCCTCTGTCATGATCATAACATTTCCATGATCATGATAGAGAGGAACAAACCATGCATGTCATGATTGTGACAGTCTTATGATCATAACAAAGGTGTTTCCATCTCGTGAGATTTTTTTAAATTATAAGGTTTTGTGCCTATTTTTAAAATCAAATTAAGCGAAGAAATCCTAGAAACAACCTTAGAAGCCTCAAGCACTATAAAAGAGTAGGAAAAACACCAAAAGAGGTAGCAGCCACCAGATCAAGAAGATCAAGAGGAGACATCAAGAGAGCTTCAGAGAATTCCATATTTCTAAATCAAAACTCCAACTAGTTTTTTTTATTTTACCTTTATTTATTTAATTGTCTTGGATGTTTATTTAGATTGTTATGATGTTCAATATAATTGTGGGTTTCTAAATCCATCTTAGGGGTTGTTTTTGAATTGTTTTCTTGAACTTTATTCTTGTTGAATTCAATACATCTATGAATGCTTTGTGATAATTATTATGCTTATACTTGGCATAAATCCAAAGAGTGAACCAAGTTACATATGTTAAGGTGGGCAACAAGAGTTAGTAGCTTAATAGATCTGCAATTATTAGATTAATTGACAATTGAAAAGAGATTTTAATTGTGAAATTAATTATCCTTAATATTACATCAAATCTAATTGAATAGTTAGGAGTAGTTTTATGAATTGAGAGATTACAATTATATGATTATCGAATTCAATTGGGGTTACTTGATTAGATCTCGAAAGAGGGTAATCAAAACTTTAGGATATCTAGGATCAAGCATAAATTGAATCAACAAGATAAAAGGAAAATAAAACAAGGGTAGAATAATTCCTATGTCTCCAAATTTTGATTAATCTTATTTTTATTGGTAGCTCAATTGTTTAATTGTTTATTTTTATTATTTATTTTAATTACAATTATTTATTTCCATTCAAATCAATTTTTAGTACCTTAGAAAAAGTTTTATTCAATTTGTTAGGTGTCTAATTAGTCCTCATGGGAACGATGCCTTTTGTACTACAAGTTACATTTTGTATACTTACGATATTGAAATTTTTTATCATAAAACTTATCAACAAGAGGCACCTACTTTGATGGTGTAACCTACAACCTTAATAGAATTTATAGGATCAAAGGATTAGTTTGGATTTGGATGTCAAATATTAAAACAATATGGCTTGGTAATTTTCAAGTTATGATTGAGTTGTTGTGTTTGTTAGATATGAAGGGAAAGGAACAACAAACTCTTCCAAAACAAGGAAATAGACTCTCATACTTAGAACTGTCTACAGTTGGAAGAGAGAGCTTATCATTGCCACAAATATTTATCTTAAATATAGTGGAAGGTATAAAACTAGCTGGAATCTTCTAATTTCAGGTTCCACTATTGACTTCTCTTTCGTACTTGTTTCAAAATCATAGGTTCTTCCAAGTCTATGCTCATATCTAGTTAATCTGTAATTTAATCTTAACACAAAATAAGACATAACTTCATTTACCTCTTCATCCACACATCATCATATTTCAAACTTCCTTTTTTGTAATCATTCATCTCTTAATTCACTATCATAATTGCTTCTTACTAAAACAACTCGTGCATAACATTAACTCACCAAAAATTTAAAGCATGTTCTCTTTATTACTATTACCACTCACGTTAACACAAAAACAAATTTCATGATCATGATCATTAATCTCAAATTACTCATCATATTAGTTTCATTTAACACTACCCATAAGAATCAAAAATAACTTACTTGCTTTACTCTTAAGCTTCTTCAGCGTCACCAAGAAACCCTAATCCTTCATGTTTACGATCAACAACTTTTAAGGGTGGATTAGTTTAGGTTTTAGAGACAAGATGAAGAAGACATCAAGATAGAAGTAGCAAATGATAGATAAAAGCTAGGTGTAACGTGGATGAAGGTTGGTGAAGCAAAATCGTGAAAAGAAGAAGATGATGATGAAGATTACGAAGAGAGGAAGAAAAGCCAAGATGAAATAACAATTAAGTGGTCTTTCAAAGCTAAAGAGTGAATAATGTGAGTAAAGGATAAGTGGTGAGTGGTAGTGACACTTATCACTGCCACTTGTCACCTTCCTATGGTCCCATTTGGACTACTTTCATAACTAGTTCATTTTGTCACCAATTTCTACTCTAATTGTCTTCCAATTTTCAATGACATATTTCATTAAATCCTAATGTCATTTATAAAAATTTTCACTGTCATTTGACTCGTAATTCTACTTCTATTTATCAATTGTCCTGCTACTTGATATTTTTTCTAGTCTAAAAATACTCGAAAATTCTATAAATTTCCTAAATTTCACCAAATTTCTAAATTAATACTAATACACACCAATGAAATTTTCAATACACATAAACCATAATTCATATAAAAATCACATTTATAAATCAATTACACCGGAAAATGTCAATAAATGCATGTATAATCATTTTAATGCGTGCAAAAATTAATATTCACATCTGTGTGTATGTCATATTATACATGAGCATAAAATGCACTTTCTAACTTATCAATAATCTCTCATATACAATATTCTAGGGTCATAATCCTTAACATAGGATAACGAGATGTTACAATGACATAACCAAGTTATCTTCTTAATAAAGAGAGAGGTACCTCAAATTGTCAAAAAAGGAGTTATCACCCACAATTTGGCTCTAGGATTTTCTAGCAATGTTCAAACAAAAATATATTAATTTATTAGATTTTATTATAAATATTTAGAAAAAATCTTTGCTTAAGTTATACGATTATAAAATCACTCTAGTATCATGTATCAAATGTAACATAAACTATCCACTTATGGTTGATTAAGCAGCTAGAAACCTTGAGTAAGTTCATCAAACTTTGAACAAGTTACCAAAACTTTTAATCATCCTTTGCAAAAGTTATTAAAATTGATATTAACCTAAGATTAAAAAATTGAATAAGTTTGGTCAGCTTAACTGTGAAAACCTTGAACTAACCAACTTTATAGTTCGATTTTTAGCTTTTTAATTTACTTTAATACCCTTGTTGTTAAAAATTGATCAATTTATTAATTAATTGACAAATTTGCGTAAACTAATCAGTTTTTATAAAGCAAAATAAACTAATTACTTTTCTTTTAATAGTATCTCTTTTTTTCAATGAACTTTGAATGGTAAGGTAAGTCCAATTAAATCATATTTTAAAATTCTTCAATTTTATGACAACTTAATATCGGTCAAACCTTGTAACCCTTAAACCTCTTCTCTTATTGGTTTAACTTCTCTCTTTGTTATTTAGCCTAAGTATTTTCTTACTTAACCTAACATTTTTTCATAATGGTTTGTTTATTTTATTTATTTGTTTGTCTTCTTTTTTGTTTGTATATTTATTTACTTATTTTATCTTTTATTTTTATTATTTACCTTGTTCTGTATTTATTGCATTTTTATTATCATTTATTTTATTTTATTTTTTTGTACTTATTCTTATTCTTATTATTTTTATTTTTAATGTATCTTTTATTAATTTTTTAATTTTTGTCTTATTATATATATATATACATTTTTTTCATGTGGGTATATTGAAAATAGTTTCTTTACTTGTTAGGAATAAGATTACATACTTTTGAGTCTCTCCAAATCTTGCATATTAATGAAACTTTTATTAAATGTTGTCGTTGTTGTTGTTATATTAAAAAAATCTTTCTACACTTTTTTAAATTTAAATATCTCTTAATGGATAAAAGAAAACTAGATACTTGTAAAACTTAAACATGTACAGAAGACCCAACAGTTAATTATAGTGAACTTATTAGTCCTTCGCATCACAAGTTTGATAGGTACTCAGACTACACCGCTAAGATGTCATTTTCTTTATTTTCTTATTTTCATACAAAAATATGTCATTTTCTTCAATAAACCGTAATTCATTAAATTAAATTATTTATTTGATCACTTTATTATCTTTATATTGGAGCATAATTTAATTTTTTAATTATAAATTTTAAAAGAAGATAATTAATAAATTTCCAATGCAATAAAAATTCCCACCACCCCTTTCCTATCAGGCAATGTAGAGAGTGTAAGAGTGGAACCCCTAAGTTGCAACCAAGGTCTTTAATAGTAGTTATATTTAGTTTGCTTGCAACGGGTGAGAATCAGAATTTGGATTTCTGGAAATTTACCTGAAGGCCTGAATAGTTGCAGAAGTTTTTAAGAGGATGTTATCAACTTGAGAAGAAGTGGATTGCCCAAATATAATTAAATGATCAGTGAAAAAAAAAAAGAGAAATCATCACACGTTGCCTAGAAATTATGTAAGGCTTCCACTTCTTACAAGCTACTTCCCTAGAGATCAAATAGCCAAGCTTTTTCATGAATCGATATATTTACAAAAGGATCGTTTTAAAATTGAGAGAAATAATTGAATTTCTCCGTTTCTTTGTATTTGTTGATAAATGAAAGAATTTGGCCTGATACAGTTCCATTTCTCTATAGAGCATTGCAATTGAAGCTTTTTCTCCGAGTCTTCTAACATTCCCATTCCTATCGTTTTATTTCGATTCCTTCACAACTGGATATTAAACGAGGCGCTAATGTTTTTAATGACATGGCTGCAGTTCAAAGTGTTGTGCACGTGTCCAAAAAGAATATGACAATGGTCTGAATGGCTTTAGGAACCAGAAGCTGCCAATCGGGATTGCCAAAAGCCATACCTAAACGCTCGAATATTCTCAAGGACCCATTTCTTCTCTTGGATCAAGTGGAAGGGTTGCAATTTATGAGGGCCTCAAACTTCCTCTCATCTTATGTTTTTTTATATATATACAGTAGCTATTTTATCTTTATCGGACTAATCCTAAATCTTTAAGATCTCATTCTGAGAGTCTTAAAGGAGGTAAATCTTGAACTTCAAGGTCTCTCAGTTCCTACGTAGTGTATATATTTCTGCACACAAAGAGTCGCCACATACTGATTGATCAGCTGTTAATTAATCACTAACTCTGTTCAGCATCAAGTTCTCAGTAACTCCAGATTTCCTAATAGTTCCAACTCCTATACTATCACTAGAAACGAGATGTCTACAATTGATCCGATCAAAAAATATACCTAAGAGCTTAGAGGATCATCAATAGAGAAAACTTCCCTTCTCTCATCCTTTTTTAGTGACTCGATCCTCTCATCTTCTTATGCTGGTGGATGGATAGACAAGTTGAGCCCATCTCTTTTGATAACCTTCACGACTTTTGAAACCTCATCTTACAGCAGAAATGATAGTTTACCGGAAACTAGACATGGTTTTTGGTGATTAACATCCTTAGTCTCCTATGAAGGGTTTGCTGCAACGTGCCTCCAAGTTTCTGAATGACGTGCAATACCATCTAGGTCCATTACTTGATCGCGACAAAGGATCCGAGTCAGGACACCCACTTTATCCGTGGTTTTTTTCAGCTTTGCGTCAACCGGCCCCACCTCTTATTTGATTTGAGTTGTCAAGCAATACCATTCGACCGTTTGTTTCCCTAGTCTCCTTTCTTTAATTCCACCCAAACCCGTGTACAACTAATTTTATAACCTTTCGCAGATCATCGTGAACCTCGGGTACTTAAGTTTTAGCCATTTTAAGCGGCCGGATCTTGTCAACGAGGAGGTACGTTATACCATAACATAAATAGAGAAGCAAGATCTCTTTTGCCACATTACTCGACAATAGAAGCCTATTAGGGAATTTGAAATGATTCCATCAATACTACGTTTGCTAAAACAGTCAAATCTATCAGAACAAACTAGTTGATCAAGGCAAAAGACAGGTTCATTAAAGAGAAATGCTCAGGAAACCAAGGGCCCCGCTCTCTTTCTCAAGTCTAAAATGTCTGCAGTCCGTGAAACAAATGAAAGGATGTCATAAAGCTTTCAGTTGTGGGGGACAGCCCTGCGCAACAACTTTTCACACTTTCCCCTGCATACCACCTAGGAACTCCACTCCCTGTTCCCCCATTTTCTGCACATCTTCTGGGGATAATATCTTGATACACCAAACATTATTGACAAATGACCTGCAATTGGAATAGAAACAATAGACAAGAACAGATAACATCAATGAGAGACGTGCTAAAAGTAAAATTTGAATGCTTTCTGTTTGCGTTACTTACTCCCATGGGTCATCACCAAGGAGAAGTATATCATTCTCCCTGTCAACGAATACAAGCTGCCAGCCTGATCTACGAGGGTTTTCCAATCTGCCCTCAATTCCAAACATCTGAACCAGTTCCTCTCGCAGTTCATGATAGCTGCTGAAGCGGGAGATGTCTAATGAGCGTCCAATCGTCGAACCCGATTTGTAAACCTGCAAAAAGAATTATCTAGCAATACTGAGCCGAGACCCATTGTAAGAGGAACACTTAAAACTTCTTGTCGCTTGTACCTTGATGAAGGTTTGACTGCGAGTTGGTGAGCCCTGTTGCCCTGTGCTAGCAAAGAGCTCAGAAGAGTCTGGGACACAATCATACATAGAACTCTGAAGCCTGGAATTTTCCACTGCCATAGAAGGCGTATCAGCTTTAATTGAAGAAGAGCCACATCTAGGCATTGTGACAGGTAGTAGAAGTCCAGCTGAATCAATATTCATTCCAAAAATTGTATGATTCTGAACATCAGACTCACAGTTTTCATGCTCCACTACAGCATCTTTCTCATTGTATAATTTAGGGAATGACACTGTATTGGCAAGTGCATTAACTTGTGAATTTGTATGCTTGGGAGCCCATGACTGTTGAGATAACCGCTCACTTACCATGAACTGACCTCCTTTTGAATAATCCAAAGGATTTTCACTAGCTCCAGGACACAGAGAACTAGGCATCTTCTGTATTGCACTGGATAGAGAGATATCTGCATTTGAGTTCGTATACTCGATTTTTGAGTAGGATGGAGAAGAAACATTTGATTGCTGTCTTTGGAGCTGCTCAGTCTGAAATAGAAGGGAATCATGGTAATTTCGTTGCCTTTGTTGTCCTTGATTGTCCAGCAGAGTGTTAAACTGTTGCTGCGAGAGATGCTGGGGCAAGCTTTCAATTGAAATTTGGCCCTGTGCCTGCAACATGTTATGGTGCATATTTCGTTGTATTGCTTGCTGTTGATACTGAAGATGCATCGGTGGACTATGGCCGCATGACTGCTCATGAGACACAAAGGGCTGTTGATACTGCACATGCTGCTGTCTCTGAAGATCACCATTTCCCAGGTTCTGCAAACTGGCTGCCAGCATAGCCTGGTATTGCTGATTATGGTTATTACCCAACATTGCTGGATCCAGCTTCTGTTGCATCCATGAAAATGTGTTTGCAGCTTGAAAATTCAGACTCTGTAGACCCTGTTCTCCACTTCCACCACTTAGCCAAATCAAGCCATTAGCTGCATCACCTGTGTTATCTGCTGCAAAAGGACAATAAGTTGAGGGAAAAACAAACTAGAATACTAGAAATAGAACTGGTAAACCTTGTGTTGGAAATAATTCTAAGTTTTAATTGTTTTATTGGAACATATAGTGTTATGAGCTTTCAGAAAGTTTTAATCTATTACAATTTGATATGTAGTTTTCTTAGGATATAGCCCTGAAGTACTACAAAGATGTCACTAACTACGTTGTTGTAACATAGTTATTCATTGATTTTGGCTATTAACATAGACTTGAATTTCTTACCTCCTAGTATCATTCTCCAAAGCTTCTAAATCTTTTCTTCTCTCTTTCCCCTTACCCTAAATTCTTGTTGTTTGAGACTATCCTACATCTGGAAGGTAGTGAATGAATTTACAAAGTCAAAATGATGGTTGACTGTAGCCGTATCAAGGGCCAAGATGTCGTAGAAGAATCAACATACAGGAAAAGGAAAGAAATGTTAGAAGTTCCATTATGCCTTGATTTTTCTTTCCCAAAGAACTAGTAAGTGCACCATCAAAGGAAATTTTGCGATATCCAACAGCAAATGCATTGGTATTGGTACAAGACAGGACTTTGAGTAAGAAGAGGAAAGGAAACATGCAATGGCCAAAACTATTTCGAACTATATTTCAAAATTAGAATTATTTTCACTCCAAATTATATAATTAGTTGGAAAGAATGTTAAAAATGAAAAGGTTAAACAAAAAGATTTGTTTAATTAGAATACAATATCATCCTATGGCATAGTTTCGAGGGTAGAATCAAACAATACAGTTGATAAACCTACTCACATAAAACCACAAAAATAAGAACAATGAAGTTTCTCCAAAAATCATTCTTGTTTAGTTGAAGCTATCAAAATTAAATTCCTGAAAATAGGCAGTCTTTACATCTATTAATATTTATATCACACATCACATTGTAAGACAAGTTTTAAAGATTGATGACTAGATCTAGCATAAATTCATGCAAAAGAATTCTTTCTAAGTGTGCCATCAAAATATAATATAGCATGGGAAACAGTGCAATTTCCCTCTGAAGAAAAACACTTGATATCCATCTACTTTTTAGTGTTTTATAGTTTTCATCCCTTGTTTACTATAAGCTACTTCCAACCGAGTTTATTCTAATTGTGTAGCTCAAATTAAGGAAGAAAGTTTCCAAGCAACTTATTATTTGAAGATTTCGAGTTTGATTCATACTCCCCTCTTGTTTATAATTAATTAATATCCTAAATTTAAACAAAAATTTACAGAACATAAAAAAAAAATGTAGGTCAGCTCAGTCAGCCAGTTAATGTCATTTGTATTTCTACGATTGAAGTCTGAACCCCACCTATAGCAATCTCTTTTGCATGCAAGAAAATTGGCTAAACTGAACCTAGTCCTTCCCTGCTATGGTTAAACCATCATGTTCAACAAGGCATGTATGGCCAGTTTCTTGATGTATCACAAAATGTTGACCTAGACGGACATCCATCAACATGGAAAATGTCATGTACATCCTTAGATCTGCATCCCTATTATAATATTACGTGTGTTCTATTTTCTTCCAAGTTATAACATCCTTAAACATTTGTATAACTGGTTGAACATCAGTTTTAGGAAAGATAATGTATCCAACCAGTTAGCCTGAGGGAAAGATATGAAACAGATTTATGAAAGATCAAGGCATAAATACCAAGTAAGGATGAAGATCCAGGATGCCAAGGTCGCTTCAATCTTAGAGGGAAAATAGAGGGATACATTGGAAAAGTTGTTAGTGGCTCGATTTCCCATAATGATACCCTTGGCTGCCTCTCGCCTGCAGTTGACTCATCCCAACCAACCTATAGAAGAAGATAAACCAAATAAGTGCTAAAGGAAAATAATAAAGAATAAACATATAAGGCATACTCACGACTGGACTTGCAAGTTGTGAGTAGACACATTATACCACTGGCAACACAGTGTTTAAGAACAACAGCCTCAATCTTCCTCATAGAAAGGTGAAATATAACAGTGACATAAAAAGACACATCATACGACTTATATACACATAAGAGTGAGTTGGAGTCACCAAAAAACTTCTGATTGTGATTTTATTGTTCTAGCACAATATTGGAGAAAAATAACTTCATGCATGTAAAATTAATCTAGATTAGCATTTCCAACAGAATTATTGAACATTCGAACTATGTTGGAAACCTTGAAGTTCAATCTAAAGTTGTATCCATCAAACAGGCATGAAAGAAAATTATGAATAGGGAAGATCAACTACTTTCAAGCAGCTGCGGAAAGTTAGCATGGAATGAAGAACTATTTTGTAAGACAATAATAGATAAACAATTAATTAACATAACATCGTATACAGAAGATTATAAGCTGCAACTAAAAGAACAACCACATAACCTAATTCCAAGACTTCACAAAAAAGAATTCAATTAGATAAAAAACTATGTATACTAGATGGTTGATATACGTTTCCCATGAAATTAATTGGCAAAAGAGTAGGTGCAAATGAATGAACAAGTTCAACTATATCCTTTCCTTCTTCAAAAATAGAAATATTTGTACATATGCAGCACAAGCTATACACCTTGGAACACATCAGAGGAATTTCTGGCTATTGGTAAAAATGGAGATAGTAATTCAGTATGCTAATGGTACATGACAATCTGATAGGTATGGATGCAGCCAGAAATGGGAATTTGGCCAACACACAGGATCCAAATCATTTATGCCAGTTATTGTACCCATATGAACTTGTTCATTCATTTTCTCCTACTCTTTTGCCAATTAATTTCATGGGAAATGTATATCAACCATCTAGTATAATATTTGTACATATGCAGCACAAGGAATACACCTTGGAACACATCAGAGGAATTTCTGGCTATTGGTAAAAATGGAGATAGTAATTCAGTATGCAAATGGTACATGACAAACTGAAAGGTGTGGATGCAGCCTGATCACCTTGACAGATCTCCAATGGGAATTCGGCCAACGCACAGGATCCAAATCATTTATGCCAGTTATTGTACCCATATACCTGTTGAATACAAGCTCATCAAACTGCAGATGTTCATATAACATAAAGACCAAACAATATAAACAGTAGCATTTGTCAACAAAATGGTCACAGATGGCTGAGCATTTAAGGCGCCATTTGTGTGATGCTATTGTAATCAATAGAAATTTACCACCCAGACAACAAACAATACCATGTAAAATTAACCAGAATGTATACAGCTGGAGAATATACATAGATAGAAGCTATTTTACCTATGAATTAACCTGCACTGAAAAATTATGAACCTCGTGTATTAACTCTGTCAATGAAAAGAAAATGGTTTCTGTGTATTATACATTCAGCTCCAAACATTTTACTTTAACCATACAAAATCAGAATGAATTAAGACATCAGGGTCATAGTTTAGATACATACACACACACACACACACATATATAATGGGCAGACTGAAGAATTAGTCAAATAATTTCCATAAATTAGATTCAAAGATATGGGAGATATTATCATCATGTCTACGAGCAACAATTATAATACCTACGCACACTTGATTCTTCAGTCTCAAAAAGCATCCGGAAGCGCATCCCAATCGATACACGTGTATGAAATACTGCTTTAACATATTTTGAGAGGGGTATAACAAACTCCGATGGACTAGCCCTGACAAGAATACACATGTTAAATATGGAGAGTAGATCAATCAAACACAACAATAAAGAAACCTGCAAGCACCTTTTGCACCTTGGATTATAAAAGACAGTGAAGCAACTATTAGTTGCTGCAGCATGGGCTGCAGCAGCAAGCAATCCAATGTGCATGCTATCACTGGATAGCACAGATGATGGCATCACAGTTTGGGGTCGAGTGACTCGACGAATCCCTAGGAGGAGTTGATTTTTCTCATTCCTATTTTAAAAATTAAAGCGGTAAGTTGCATCAAGCCATACATTGAGTTAAATTACTAAGATGTTCATGTACCAGATAAAAAGGACAGAATCTCCAGCTACAAGCCTTTTGGCACTGACAAATACACTCCAACCCGTTGTGAGTAGATGGCGCTTTGGCTGGCCTGCAGTTAAGGAGGGAATAGACATATCCCAATCTTGTGTCAAAAATCAGTTATCAGAATTTAGAAGGCCATTTGGAAGTAATTATTACATGACCTCATTACCAGTGATTAGAACGGGAATAAACCATTTCAGATTACTACCTGACACAACTTCCACTCTGATACAGAAAATTATACAAAAGGATGCAGCAATTCTAAATTTAATATTGATGGGGAGAGATGATCAACAGTTAAACACTGAAAACACATTCTGATATCTGAACTTCTCAATTTATGAGTCATATAAGAGGGAACATTAAAGCTAAATTCCTGCAAAATTCTATAAGCAATGCGGCCAAAAAGGTTTTAACCTTAGACATTGAGCATCCAAAGTATGGATAAGACAGTCATAACTCAGAGTTCAACATAATCTTCAATGTTTTTACAACCTCCATCCCACCTTTTATGATTATCGAATAAAACAAAACCAACTATTTTCACACAGCAATAGGTGCCTTTAGCAAAACCAAAATAATGATCAAATTTATCTTAAGTAAGAACTAGATCCTACAATCTGCACACTAAATATATGTACTGCTTGATGATTCTCAACTTTGTTTTCTTTTGTAGGAATGATGTCCTAAGTAGGTCAGTATAATGAGCAGCCATTTTAACTAGCCAAACTCTCTCTTTTCCAACAGATAAAACAAAAATTTCAAGACAGCTACTTAAACATACATAAATTAAACTCTCTCATATGAATCCTTCCAACAGATAAGACAAAAATTTCAAGAAAGCTACTTAAACATTCATAAATTAAACTCTCTCATATGAATCCTTCTGGCTCTTCTCCTCTATATTCTCTCTGCTTATCTTCCTGAAACCCTCACAGATAGTGTATCAAACGTTGGACCCACTAAAATACATATAACAAGACTGTAATGGATGCCACTTGAACATAAAATTCATGATTGTTTTTGTTTCATTTCAATGATCATTTTATCTTTCTCTCTTCCAAGATATTTTATATTCTCAGATATGCAACCTTCTCCCTTATGTCATCTCTCTTCTTGCTGCCTATCTTCCTCAAAAACTCAAAATGATGTAGCAAAACATTGGATCCATGACATTTCATCCTTAACAACTAAACAATAAAGAAATAAGCACCATAAATATGGAAGTATCTTTTAGAAAGTAAAATTTCACAAGAACTGGAAAGTTACATATTAGGGAGATTAATAGCATTAGCCAAACTTGCAGAAACTCAAAAACATGGGGATCTCTGTTGCAAGAAAGCATAAAGGCAGCTCATAAAATTCTAAACCAATTAAGTAGTGTACATCTAGCCCATGTTTAAAAGATTACATTAGGCACATTATTATTCTCTAACAGTGTTCTTCAATTGAAATAAGAAGGCTAAATTCTTAGCCTGTTACAAAATATTTTTTCCATCCGTGATTTGAGAGGAAAAAAAGAGAGGATTCTAGGTATAGGACACCCCGCCGTTGTACTTGGCGGGGTGGATTACGTAGACAAACACCCCGCCATCTACTATGGCAGGATGAAACATGTAGCCCAACCCGCCATGCGAGATGGCGGGGTGGGTCATCCCGCCTTTCAAGATGGCGGGATATCTACTATATTGCTTTAATCCCGCCATCTTGAATGGCAGGATTCACTATAATAGTTTGAAAGAAACAGAATTTAGCAGAATGGAAGATAATAGTCCACAAATTGATTGATTACAAATCAAGCGTGAGTAATTGGAAAAGAACGGAGAAATGATTACTTTCAAAAAGAAAAGGGTCTCAAATACGTAGAAAGGAAAATTCAACATCAAGAAT
>JANZXR010000007.1:3770424-3784323 GCA_027575705.1 Erythroxylum echinodendron
AAAATGAATGAATTTGGTGTCATTAGAAACATAAGAGATAGAGGAACATTTGATTTGAAGAAAGTGTTGCCTAAAAAGTTCGTTTGCTAGGTTAAAAATGACAAGAAAAAGGAAGAAAATACTACAGGGCACGATGGTGACCCTTGTTGATTTTGAGGAGAAACACGATCGTGACCTTTGATGAAAGACACCAAAGTCATGATCATGGAGCCGAACAATTGTGACCTATAAGGCTTTATCAAATGTGTTTTTTTTTGGATGTTTTCCAACCTAATTCAAGTAAGATGTTACCATATGAGGTATTTAGGTTCAAATGAGAACTTAAATGGGTTTAGTTGATATTGAATGAAAGGATTGAAGTGAAAAGAGGATATTTAGGATTAAAAGAATGTTTTGAAGGTGTTATAAATTGTTTATAAAGAGTATTAAAGAAACATAACTAAGAAATTTCCATTGAAAATGCATGATAAATGATACATGATACATTAATAAATGTACTTACGACTGATTATTCTTATGAAAATGCACATAAGTGACATATAAATGTATATATTCGCTTATAGAGGAATATGTCAAGTGACTACTTCCAGATATTGTCGAGACTTTAAGGCAATAAGAAAAAAAGGAGCATTTATGAGTCAACCTATATGATCTTCCTAGGATTGATTGATTGATTCTGTTTAACTTCCAATTATTGAATTGTTTATGATCTGTATATGAATTTTGGACTTTAAAGGTTTGAGTAGTTTGATTTTTGGGAATGTATTGGAAGTGTTCTATTTGTATATGAAATTTGAATGATATTTGATTGCTACTGAAATTTAAATACTCAACGAAAGTTGAATGCCGGACTGAGGCCCAATGAATATAAGATTCTGTTTGTACTTCAAAAATGATTGTTATTTATGGCATATTATGTTATTTGATGCATTTTATGAAATTCATGTTGAGATAAAGGCATTGTGGTCAGAGTCGCTAGTTTAAAAGAGATTTAAACTCATAATTTTGTACGTAGAGCTTTGCTCTGTGATTTCTGTTTCTGATTAATAACGAATTTGTTTCTCAAAGGCACTTGGTCAAAACGAATAATAACAAATCTGGAGTCTCATATGCATTTGCATTTTTATATTTATGATTATGAAATATATTCTTGTGTAATCTTTTTAAAGTTGTGATGTTGAAGCGATATGCCTTGATGATGAGATTGACTAGGTTGTACAAATTCTGAAGAAAAATAAATGTATGTGAAGTGTATGATATTTGTGTGTTTGCCTGGACTGATATCATTAATGATGGTTCACTCATTGAGTTCGCAAAACTCATGCAAAATTGCAACGTGGCTTTTCAGTTACAAGACAGGAGACCTATATTTCTAAGATCTTCTAGAAGAACATTTTGGACTAAGATATGACTCAAAGGACTGCTAGTTGGAATTTGAGGAGTTGTAATTGTTATTAAGTAGTTTACTTGTCATGTAGAACTTGTGTATAAAGGATGTAAATATTGGTTTTAATGACTTTGATGTAAACTTTTATGAATGAATGAAATGAGAAGTTGAGATTTTTAAATATTGTGTTTTCTTTATAATGCCAATTAAAAGATTAAGTTTGATCCAGCATACCATTATCATAGGATATGTACTTAGATATTCTTTGGATGTTCGATATATACTCTATGGTAGTGGGATGTGAGAGTATACATTATAGTTGAGGTGTCGATCCCACGAGGAATTAGCGAACTACTTAAATCCTAACTTTGTTTAAGGTTGTAAAGGCGTGATTTCATTGAAAATAAAGATAAACAGAAAATTAAACAATCAAGTAGGGGTTGAATGAAAATAAAATTATGAAATTAACAAAAGTAAATCAAAATGGAGCACAACCACTTAAAAATTGAGAAATTACAACAAGATAAAACCAAAGAATGATGAGAAGATGAGATTTATCTATTGTCATTTTACTACACTAATCGCTTTTGATGTCATTTCTATCAGTCCTATAATTTTGAAAGGTTGATTACTCTCAACCCTAATTGGTTCTAAAATTTTGATTTTGCAATCTCTCGATTAACGAAAACAACCTACGTTCCAATTAGTTCTTAAGCAATTTAGTAGACAATCGGGTCCTCATACAAGATCTTTCTTCTTATGATTATTGACTTGATAATTGCATGAATTATTAGGTTGTTAAGTCTCATTACCCAACCTAATCAGATTACTATCGACTTACTCTTTCGATTTATTGTTGACATACATGCAAACACAAATATCATAATGTCTAAACAATTTCATTAACATAAAAAACAAATAGGTCATAAAATGGTTCAAGTGTCAATCCCAAAATGAAATTAGACCTTCATTAACTTGTTCAACATTCTCAAACCAAGTCATACATCAAGATGAAGTAAATAAACAAGAGAAAGTAGAAAAGAACTTGAAATGGCTGGGTTGAAGTGGTTAGACAGCAGCTGTAGATGCTTCTCTTCCCTTCTCTCCTTCTTTCTTCCTTGTGTTCTTTCTCAAGATGGCAAATAGAGGCTCCTTTTTCTAGTGTATTTTCTCTTCTATTTATATCTTTTCCATTTAGGGAAAACATTAGGATTTACTCGGGCCTAAAAGTCCAAAATATCCCTAAAACATATTATTGGTCATAATCGTGGTACTTAATTTTGCTTTCCGTCATGATTGTGCCGGATGGGGCCACAACCGTATCTCTGGATCTTGCTCCGAGTTTCCTTTGAATTCTCTCCATTCTTCGATAATTGATTTAAAACACTAACAAACACATCAAAGCACCTCAAACATATAGTATTAAAGCTCAATAGCGTGCTCTAACCCAAAAAATACTAAAAACATAAATATCTAACTAACTAACAAAATTCTAACCCTAAACATGCATGAATTAATTAATTAATCACTAAAAGCATACTAAAATGCCTAATAAAACATCATGCAGCCTACAACTATCAAATCTTTAGGGAAAAAGAATCTTGTAAGCAAGTTTTAATTTTATAAAACCCTCAATGTTCTGTAAGTGCATAGGTCATATACGTAGCAATTGAGGTGTCGATCCCATAAGGAATTAGTGAACTACTCAAATCCTAACTTTGTTTAAGGTTGTAAAAACATGATTTAATTGAAAATAAAGATAAACAGAAAATTAAAAAATCAAGTAGGGGTTAAATGAAAATAAAATTCTGAAATGAACACAAATAAATCAAAATGGAGCACAACCATTTAACATTTAAGATATCGCAACAAGACAAGACCAAAGAATGATGAGAAGATGAGATTTATCTCTCATCATTTTACTACCCTAATCACTTTCGATGTAATTTGTATCAGTCCTAGAATTTCGAAAGGTTGATTACTCTCTCTTAAGATTTAATCAATTAACCTTAATTGGTTTTGAAAATTTGATTTTGCACTCTCCCGACTAACAAAAATAGCCCACATTTTAATTAGTTCTTAAGCAACCTAATAAACAATCGAGTCCTTACATAAGATCTCTCTTCTTATGATTATTGATTTGATAATTTTGTGAATTATTAGGTTGTTAACTCTCATTACCTAACATAATCGGATTACTATCGACTCACTCTCTCGATTTATTGTCGACATATATGCAAACACAAATATCACAATACCTAAACAATTTCATTAACATAAAAAACAAATAGGTCACAAAATGATTCAAGTTTCAATCCAAAAATGAAATTAGACCATCATTAACATGTTCAACATTCTCAAACCCAAATCATACATCAAGATGAAGTAAATAAATAAGAGAAAGTAGAAAAGAACCTGAAATGGTTGGGTTGTAGTGGTTGGACAGCAGCTGTAGATGCTTCTCTTCCCTTCTCTCCTTCTTCTTTCTTCCTTACGTTCTTTCTCAAGATGGCAAATGGAGGCTCATTTTTCTAGGGTTCTTTCTCTTCTATTTATATCTTTTCCATTTAGGGAAAAAATTAGGCCCAAATATCCCTAAAACCTACTATTAGTCATGATTATGGCACTTAATTTTGCATTCCGTCACGATCGTGCCAGATGGGGTCACAACTGTATCTCTGGATCTTGCTCTGGGTTTCCTTTGAATTCTCGCCATTCTTTGATAATTCATCTAAAACATTAACAAACACATCAAGGCACCTTAAACATATAATATTAAAGCTCAATAGCATGCTCTAGCCCAAAAAATACTCAAAACATAAATATCTAACCAACTAACACAATTCTAACCCTAAGCATGCATGAATTAATTAATTGACCACTAAAAGCATACTAAAATGCCTACTAAAACATCATGCAGCCTACAACTATCAAATCTTTAGTGAAAAAGAATCTTGTGAGCAAGTTTTAATCTTATAAAACCCTCAATGTTCTGTAAGTGCACGGGTTGTATACGTAGTAGTTGAGGTGTCGATCACATAAGGAATTAGTGAATTACTCAAATCCTAATTTTTTTTAAGGTTGTAAAAACATGATTTAATTGAAAATAAAGATAAACAGAAAATTAAATAATTAAGTAGGGGTTGAATGAAAATAAAATTATGAAATTAACACAAGTAAATCAAAATGGAGCACAACCATTTAACATTTGAGATATCGCAATAAGACAAGACCAAAGAATGATGAGAAGATGAGATTTGTCTATCGTCATTTTACTACCCTAATCACTTTCTATGTAATTTGTATCGATCTTAGAATTTTGAAAGGTTGATTACTCTATCTTAAGTTCTAATCAATTAACCCCAATTGGTTTTGAAAAATTGATTTTGCAATCTCTCGATTAACAACAACAGCCCACATTCTAATTAGTTCTTAAGCAATCTAATAGACAATCAAGTCCTTACACAAGATCTCTCTTCTTATGATTATTGATTTGATAATTGCATGAATTATTAGGTTGTTAACTCTCATTACCCAACCTAATCAGATTACTATCGACTTACTCTCTCGGTTCATCGTATACTTATATGCAAACATAAATATCACAATACCTAAACAATTTCATTAAATCACAATACCTAAACGATTTCATTAACATAAAAAACATATAGGTCACAAAATGATTCAAGTTTCAATCCCAAAATGAAATTAAACCATCATTAACATGTTTAACATTCTCAAACACAAATCATACATCAAGATGAAGTAAATAAACAAGAGAAAGTAGAAAAGAACTTGAAATGACTAGGTTGGAATGGTTGGACAATAGTTGTATATGCTCCTCTTCCCTTCTGTCCTTCTTCTTTCTTCCCTGTGTTCTTTCTCAAGATGGAAAATGGAGGCTCCTTTTTCTAGGGTTCTTTCATTTCTATTTATATCTTTTCCATTTAGGGAAAACATTAGGATTTACCCATGCCCAAAAGTCCAAAATATCCATAAAACCAGCTATTGGTCACAATCATGGCACTTAATTTTGCTCTTCGTCATGATCGTGCCAGATGGGGCCACAACTGTGTCTCTAGATCTTACTCCGAGTTTCCTTTAAATTCTCTCCATTCTTTGATAATTGATCTAAAACATTAACACACACATCAAGACACCTCAAACATATATTATTAAAGTTGAGTTGTGTGCTCTAACCTAAAAATACTCAAAACATACATATTTAACTAGCTAACATAATTATACCCTAAACATGCTTGAATTAATTAATTGACCACTAAAAACATACTAAAATGCCTACTAAAACATCATGCAACCTATAACTATCAACCTGATGAGGCTTTAATGATGGTAGACAATCCTTTTCGTCTTTGGTTTGCAAATATTGCAAACTACCTCTCAGGTGGTATTCTTCCTTCTGATCTCTCATATCAACAAAGGAAGTGCTTTTCACTTCATTGTTTTTGCGATATTTGGTATGAAACTATACTGTATAAGATATGTGCTGACAGTGTGATTTGTAAGTGAGTCCCTGAAGATGAAATACTTGAAATTTTGATGCAATGTCATAGCTAACTTTATGCAGGGCATTGTGGAGCTTACAAAATTGCTTCTTAGATCTTAGAGTGTGGATTCTATTAGCCTACCTTATTCAAGGATGCTCGAGATTTTGTTCTGAAGTGTGATAGGTGTCAAAGAGTGGGTAAAATATTAAAGAAGGATGATATGCTGCTTTTAAACATCATGGAAGTAGAGATATTCGATGTGTGGGGATTGGATTTCATGAGACCATTCCTATCCTTCTTATGTAACACTTACATATTGGTTGGGGTTAATTAAGTTTCCAGGTGGGTTGAGGCCGTAGATACTCCAAATAATGATGGCAAGGTGGTTCAAAAGTTCATTAAGAAGATCTTTACTAGATTTGGGGTGCTTAGAATGATCATAAATGATAGAGGGAGCCATTTTTGCAACAAACCCTAGGCTCTTCTGAGAAGATACAATGTTCATTATAGAGTGGTTACCCCTTACCACCCCTAAACCAGTGGCTAAATGGAGGTGCTGAACAGAGAGTTGAAGAAGATTTTGGAGAAGGTAGTAAGGTAGTGAGCACTTTAAGAAAGGATTAGGCTTTGAAGCTAAATGACACTTTCTGGGCACACCATATTGACTTGTGTATGGCAAGGCTTGCCATTTACTATTAGAGTTAGAGCATTAGCCCTATAGGGATGTTAGGAAGTTGAACATGGAATGGAAGCTAGCAGGTGAGAAAAATTGTTACAACTTGATGATTTAGAAGAGTTGAGATTTGAAGCTCATGAAAATGCTAAGTTGTATAAAGAAAGACCAAAAAAGTGACATGATGCTCACATTAAAAAGGAGTTTAAGAGTGGGGACTTGATGCTTTTATTCAATTCATGACTTTGGTTATTTCCTGTAAAACTCAAGTCAAGACGGAGTGGACCCCTTCAAGTGTTTCCCAATGGATCTTCGGAGTTGGAAAATGATAAGGGTAAAGCATTCAAGGTCAATGGGCATAGATGCAAGCCATACTATGGAGGGATATACTCAAAAAAAGGGAAGTCATCTCTTTCCTTTCTTCCACTCTTTTATGAATGCATGTGGATTGGTCAAGCTAATGACATTAACTTAGCATGTTTATCTATCTTTTTCTTTTCTTTGTTTACTTGTTTATTTGATTTATTTGGTTTTGATTATGTTTGGTTTGAGTTTGCTATGATTTCTTGGTGTTTACGTAGGTTTTGTTTAAGTTTTAACTTACGTTCTCTTTAAATTTCTTATTGCTTAGGTGATTTTGATGTGTTTACAGGTTGCTTGAATGTTAGGAGTGCATGTTAAGCTTGGAAGAAGGCCAAAAAGTTGGAAAAGTCAGAGTTCTCACGATTGTGGGAACGGGTTTGTTTCCCATAAACATGGGAAGGGTCTTCAAAAAGTTTTTAGAGCCTTAACTCACGATCGTGGGAAGCACAAGGATTCCCACGATTGTGGGATCTTTAGCTGAAAGATTTTTAAAATCCCTCCTTATTTCTTCTTTCTTCATCTCTTCGCATTTTCACTCTAAAACTGACACCCACTGACCCAAACCTCACAATTCCTTCATCTTTCCCGCAAATCTTGGTAGTTTCTCCACTTTTTCCATCATTTTTCACTCCTTAACACCTATTTCACATTAACCACTCAAGAATCCAAGGATTTGGTAAGTTTTTCTCTCTTTCTCTCTAAAAAATGTGCTCACCTCTCTCTTGACTATTTTTGCAAAATTTTCTCCTTTAATGGCTCCAAAAAAGCTTATAGCTCGGAAACTAACCAACTAACTACAACTTTAAGTCTCTAGAGATGGTAAATGTGATATGGCATCCACTTTTCATGCCCCATTCCCTATTCTTTTGGAAGAAGAAGGTATGAGATTTTGGGATTTTAAGGATAGAGAGTTATTGCCACCTTGGTAGTTTGATTTTGACTTGTTATAAACTCTAGGACTAAGGCGTAACCTTAAAAGATTGGCTGTAAATATTATTTGGGGTCGTTTAATTCATTATGATGTATCAATATAACCCATAATGACTATATAATTTTTCGCCGCTATTACAATCCTAAAATGGACACATTCTGGTTTAAGATAGGTGGCCTGCATATAAGCTTGATTATACTGTCATTCGTGCACTCTTTGACTTTTCTAACACCAAAGTTTTGGATGAACATGATGATTTTTATGTGGATGATTATTAGAAGATCTTTGTGGGAGAAAACACTTTTAACTGTAGGAATCCACCCAACACTTTGATTTTTAGCACCGAGCACTTACTTTTTCATAAGTTTATATGCCTAATTGTTTTTAACAAACTGAAAGCAACAAGTTCTCAGCTAAGGAACTTTAAATTTTTTGGTACATAGATCATAAAATTAAAGTGAATACCTTTTATCACAATTTTCGATCTATTGTGGGTTGCATTACTAGGAAAAGATCATATTTTGGCATGACTTACATTGTTACTCCTTTAGTTTTGCATTATAATCTTAATATGGATAGTGTGCACACTGCTAGACCTGATATGTTTGATGTACCTTATTTAAGAAGCTCTGAAATTTTGGAGCCCCATTCTACGGAGCTATGAAATCCTTATACGTGCATTGTTGTTAAGAACAGGAAGGGAAAGGATGCAACTACTTCTCAACCATCCTCCTCTTAGGCACCCCTAGAGCCCCAAGAAGCAGCAGTTGTAGATGAACTAACCGTAGCAGTAGATGTCGACAAGTTCTAGTAAATCCTCAATCAAATGGATAAAAACCATTAACAAATGACACTGCAAATTGATAGCTTGACAGCCAAATGAGACAACTGCATAAGAAGTAGCAGTGCATCAAAAAGAAATTCCTCAAGGTCATCTGGATGAAGAACATTGAAGTTCCTTCCCCTATGCCTTTGCCACCACAATCTTTATGAACTTTCTTACCCTTTACTTTTTACGTTGTTTTATTTACCTTGTTAGTCGTTTTACTTGCTTGTTTAATTGAGGTTGGGTTTTATGTTTTGATTTCCTTTTGTGGTTTTCTTGTCACATTGAGGAAAATGTATTGTCCAAGTGTGGGGAGGTGACATCTACTTTGTCAATTACATTTTTTAGTTTATTTTAGTCATTGTTTGCATTTTTTAATAAGGATGCATGTTTTGGGCATATTAGGTTGTTGTTGTATGTTGTATGTTGTTTTGTGTTAAGCAATGGGACCACACTTGAATCATTTTTATTTATTTTTCCATGAGATTCTTTTATGCTAGTTGGAATGAGATTGAATGAATGCTTGAACTCGAATTAGGCTACTTGAGTAGAGAGCGAACCATGTTGAGTGATGAAAAGTAGTTGGTTGCATAAGCTTACTCAGAATTTTACACTTGAGCAATGAGGTAGTGCAGAGATGCATAATGAATTTTCATTTAAACCAATGTGAGGATTGAGCCTATATGACTCCATCTATAGTCATTTTATTTCTTTGTTTGTGTAATGCTTCCTTAAGGTATTACCTTCAGAACTTACTTTGAATCAATTTGAGTCTACTAGATGCATGCTTAAAAGAGACAATTAAGGCCCTTTTTGTGTTAACCTTTGGCTTAAATGACCCACCTTTTATTATCCCTTGCTACCCCTATTGAGCCTTAACCCTTTTGTTTCTTGAAAGCACCCTACATTTTAAAACCCGAAACCCTATGAGCCTACCCATTCATAAGCTTAGTAGAGTATTAAGTAATGTATTAGTTTGGGATTTTTGCTACCTTTTTTTTTGAGATATGTTGAGTGATACTTCTACTCTTGGATCACATTGGATTTAGTTGCTATTTTGTTCATTGTTTCTTCAATTTTATGAAAAAAAGAGAAAAACAAAAGAAAAGAAAAAGGAAGAGCATTTTAGTAGCATCAAGAAGTGCGAAGTAGTAGTATATTTACATTTGTGTATCTCAAAAATATGTTTTGTTATCCCTTTGTTCACTTATTACTTTATGAACGTTTATGTTAAACCCTTCATCTCTTTTGACCCCACCTTAACCCTTACCACATTATAACATGAAAAGTCCTTTTGATTTATTTATGCATGCAATCATTGTAAAGGAGAAATGAGTGAAACCGTGAAGAAGATTCATTTTGCGTTTATACTTATCTTTGAGTAATGGTGTTATAAGTTGAGTTTGCTTATGTACACTAATGAAAAGTAGTCATGATATATGTAGTAGCTTGATATTTGAGTTGGAAAAACTTTGAGCGATTTCTTGCTTTAATCTTTGTGAAAATGAAGAGAAGGAATTGATTGATTATGTTTGATTTTGCTTAATGACAAGCAAATATTTGGCCAATTAGTTGATTACCTATAGGATAACTTCATAACTAGTTGAATTAGTGTAATGATTTTGTAGATTGAGAGATTGCTTAATCATCTCCATTTAATTTGGCTAGGGATAATTAATTACACCTTAAAAGAGGGTAGTTAATACATTAGGACACCTTACGTAAGGCAAAATTCAATTAACAAGGTAGGAGGAGATAAATTAGGGAAAAAGTGATCTCTAATTGTTATATCTTGAATTCCAAGTTTCTGTACTTTTGCTTTATCATTTTTTATTGTTAGTTGTTTGATTTATTTTAATTTTTCAGTTTATATTCATTAAAATTGGATCTTAAACAAAGAGCAACCTGAACTAAGTAGTGCCTAAGAACAATCCTTATGGGATCGATATCTGCTTTTTACTACAAGTTACGACCCTTATACTTATGGTTTTAAGCGAAAAATTAGTAATTTGTTTTGCAATCAACAAGTAACAAATATAAATCTTTACAAAAGAATCAAAGAGTTTTGACCTCTTACCTGGACTGAATGCGATTCTTCTCACCTAAAATCGGAGTGATAACTAAGTCTCTCCATCAAAGTCTCGAAGCCTCCAAAGACACAAACCCTAATTGGGTAACTTTTTGAAGATGCAATAAAAGGTCAAGAGGGGCTTTATCCTGGTTACAAAAACAGTCAACTCAAATGCCAATTGGTTCCAACGTTGTTGTTTTCTTGTATTTTAATGTTTTAAACTTCATTTTGAATCGCTTGTAGGACAGTCCACTCTCCACTGTTATGCACTTATACATTTTTTTGCACATTAATGAATTTTTTAAATTCTAAAAAATATTAGTAAAAACAATTTTTTTACATAATTTAAAAACATATAAAGTACCCCTTTTCATAAATCCTCTTAAGGTAGGTGAGCTATTTTTGTATCATGATTGATAGAACATACACCAACTGTTATTATAATTAAAGTGTATGACTAAATTTATATTTTAATATCTTCTATAAAATAGTAAATGGATGTCTATAGAAAAAATCTAATAGGAGTGACTCATAATATCATTTATAATGCATATGAAATTTAATGTTCGTTTATAAGAGATTATATAGCATGTTAATAAAAGTAATAAACGTGACTCTCCGTGTTATTAAAGAAAAATTAAGGGTATTATGTAAATTAATATATGATAAATTAAATTATTATTAAAGCATTATTGTAACAAATATTCAGTGTTTATGGAATCTATTAATATTTGGATATGGATCAAATTAATGAAACAACATAACTGTGGAAGAGATTCAAATAACCGAATGATTTTTTCATTTGAATTTTTATCAATTTTGTTTGTATGAGTTTAAGAATATAAATAAAATATACCACAAATTGTATTGGGTTTAAGTTGAAGAATTAAAAATAATGATAATATTATAAAACACTTTTGGTTTTATATCATATTTTTTTAGATATGGTATTAATTATGTAATTTATTGAATTTTTAACTTATTTATTAATGCACATTATAAGTTTGTCAGTTTAACTAAAAATTTTTGTTTAATTCAAATAATTTTTATAAATAAGTGAAATTAAGATGTGAACTATTTATTTCTTACTTGCTAAGGTCTAACTTCCTTACGCATATAAGCATTTTGGTCTATCTGATCTCTTGTTACATGCATTTGGTTATAGCTTGAGTAAAGTTATCTTCTTTGATGTTATTGAATCTAATATGTTTTTTTTGGAATTGTTGGTCACCAAGCCCTATATAATAATTGGGCTATGATATGAGATTCTTGTGGGTTCAAAGACTACCTTACGTAAAGGGTATTTATCAATCTAATTTTTATTAACTAGTGCATGATCTAGTTTTTCCCTGAAAAAGCCACCTTTGGTTTTATTTATTAATTCAAAAGTAAAACTAGCCTTCCATATTTAAGTCAGTCATTCCAATGCCTTGTACACATTCTTTAAGGTTAGTGTTATAGGATATTGGACCAACGTATCACTTTATCTCATTCAATGGCAAAGTTTGGCTAATTTTTAAGGAGAGACTGATAACGAGAACCCCTCGACTAATTTTAGGGGGGGCTGATAACGAGAACCCCTTGTACCTTTGAGAAAATAATTACAAAAGGGATCACATATCTATAAATATGTTTCATTAATTGTATTACTTCGCAATTTGATCAAGGGTGGCGGTAGCCCCCCTTGCCACCCCGGACTACCGCCATTGATCTCATCCCTATATCCAAGGCCCCCGCATTATTGAGTTGAATTTTCTTGATTTCTCTCATAAGATTCTTCTTTGAATGCTAAAGTTTGAGACATATACAAATGTAACGTTTATTATAAGATTAACTATTTGCATTATCACTTTAAGTTGCATTACCTAATCATTAGAATCTACTAAGTTAATTATTATATTCTAGAATTGAATGTCACAATTATATAACTAATATCGTGGTGGTGGTTGATTTGATAGGAATATTCAAAAGATACCTATCATTATAGAGAACGTTCACACAACATTATTTCATATGTTAAGTAATCATTTCTATTAGTCTTTTGCCATCATTAACAATGAATGTTTATAAGAAATCATTTCTTTAGAACATCATTTCACGTAATAAGTAACTCAAAGAAAAAGTCGCATGGACCAATCCAATCACTACAACAAAAAGAGCTTTAAACAATAAACAAAACTGTAACTATAATACAATTATTGTTTTCCTTTTTATTGAGGCAACAAAATTTATACCATTAAATAAAGTGGCACTATTATAGGTGTAAAGCAACAAATTTTTTTTATTATAAAACAAAAAAAATATTTTGCTAAAAATTTTGACTAAGGTAACGATTTAGTCTCAAACTATAATAACATTTTGAATCTTTATAAAGCAATGAATAGAATCTTTAATAATAAAAACAACAATTTATTCTTTTACTACTAATAATATGTTAATGTAAAAATGAAATCTTGTCATTAAATAGGAAACATTCATATATACATTAATGCATGCCTTAATTGGTTACGTACTATCAAATGTAAACAACCAAAAAAACTACATTTATATATGCTAAATAGTCTATAAGGACTTGTAAAATTCAACCTTCAACATATTTAAAATACAAAAGTAAAAATAACTAGCTAAAATAGTCACCTACTTTATCTTCCTCCATTTCATATGGAATACAAGTGAATTAATCTAAATACTAAACAAAACTTACATGGATGGAGCACTCCTAGTTCATGCAAATAAGCCAGTTCTGTTATATTATCTAGTCCACATGGAGGTGCATCTGCATCTTTAGGATAAACATCAGAACTCTTCATAAAAACCTACATTTTTTCAAAATTACATAAACAATTATCAACAACTCACGAGAATATTTAAATGAGAACCTGAAGTTTAATCACTAGCTCACCGTTAACAGACATAGCTAATGAGACACCATTAAAAGATTGATTATAACTTTGGCAATTGACAACTATGAACAACCATATCTCTTATACACATGCAATGAAGGATATAGTGAACTTCCGTCACCTTTACCATTTTCCTTGAGGTACAGCAGACCTTACCCTCAATGCCTTTAATCTCTACAACTTCACCATTAGCCTAACTAGTATCCTAGTCTTTCACCCAAAGAAGAGAACCAATTG
>JANZXR010000007.1:3789859-3800330 GCA_027575705.1 Erythroxylum echinodendron
GATGAGCTAAAGATAAGTTAGAATGGGTTTAAGTGATCTTTTGAGTTAAGTGGTGTAGTCATTAACGTGAAAAAAAATTGATAGAAGTGAGAAGTGGAAAATGTGGAGCTCGAGTTTTTGGATGCTTTATGTTTAGAGTTGTTTTTTTTGCATTGCCTTGAAGTTATAATGAGTATAAAAGTGTTTAAATTGGGAACAACAAAGAAAGGAAGAGTATGAAAAATTATGGAAAATGTATGTTTGAAAAAAAAAACAAATGACAGTAGAGAGAGAATGAAAATGTAGCATTTTGGATTTGTAAGTTTTGAAGTGTAAAGTTGATTCTGATGTATTTGGAGATTGTATTTGGAAATGGAAATGTTGAATAGATGAGTTTTGAAGTGAAGTATTTTGGAAAAACAAAAAAATTAAACAAGTGTAGTAAGCATGAAAACGCAGTAGAGAGAGAGAAGGAATACGTGGGATTTCGAATTTTATGATTGTTAAAGTGTAAATAGAATTCTGACTTATTTAGAGAGTGATTTAAAGTTAGAAATGCATGATTAAAAAGTTAGAAGGGTTGTGTTTAATCTGGAGAAAATAAAAAAAATGAATGAAATGAAAGAGTTATTTCGGTGAGGAAGAGAAGAAGAAAACTGAGTTTGGGAAGAAGATGAAGTTGGCGTGGTAGAGAGAGAAAAGGTGATGGTTTATGTGTGTTAGATTAAAACTAGAGTATTTCATTGAACAGCCCTCAATCTTTTGCCTATAACTTTTCCAAATAAAATGAAACTTGAACCAATGGATTCCTAAGACATTTTTCTTTCTCTCCATAAAAATTTAGAGTTATCTGAATTGATTTGAAATTGATTTATAGGATGAAAGTGTGGAGGTCTGCTGGAATCTTATGAACTGGAAATTTTCATGATCATGCTTGGGTTTTCTACTTGTAACTTGAGCTGTAGATTTCGGAATGAGTTTGTTTTTGATTCTTAATAAAATAGAGATGTATTTCTACAATTTTTGTGAAGAGGTCGAATTTTAATTCTGTATCCTTGATTTTCAGAATTGGCATGGAAATGAGCTGTAGCTTAGGCTGTAGCACTGCCAGGGATAGAAATCATGTCCTGTGATTATTGAATAAACTGGATTGATTTGGGCCGAATTAGACTGAGTTGTCTTCACCACAGTTGTATCTTACTCTCTTAGCTTTAAATTGGTATAAAGTTTGAAATTTTTGGATGTCTGAGCTGAAAGATAGTAGTTGAACAATTAGAGGGTATGATTATGTTCTATCCAAAAGTTCAAATGTGCACAGTCTCAGGTATTTTGTGCATACCTCATTGAGTACTGAATCAAATTGGATGATCTTAGAGTCATTAGAAACTTAAGACAATGTAGAACAACTTTCTAGAAGGAAGTATTGCCTAATTTTGTCATTTACCCTACCATAGTAATTATGTAAAATAGACCTGAAATTATATGGGTAGAAAATCTGAAGTGGTCTATTAAGTTATCAACTTTATTTCACATTGTTTTAGTTTGGTCCAAATTATAAGTACCTTATGATATTAATAAGGGCTTTGATATCTGATCAATTTGATGATGAGAGTTACAATAAGAAACCCCGAATTGTCATTGAACATGCATTGTGCATACTTTCTATATATTGATGTGTATAAAAGAAATACTTGTATATTTAAGCAAAAATGTGATATTTGTGAATGTATTGTGTATGTTTTAGATGAGCCAAGTGGACGCCAGGCAGACATTGTCGGACCATCCAGGTAATAGCATATTGGAGCGTTTTGTGAGTCAGCCTAGATGATTTCCTAGGATTGATTTTATTTGAATTTAATTTAATTTATTACATTTCCAATATTATTGAACTGTTTGTGAGTTGATTCTGGATTCCGGACCTGAGGTCCGAGGAGTTTGATAGTTGGGTATGTATTGGGAGTGTTTGACTTGATATAAATTTTTGACATTTGATTCTTCATGAAAGTTGAATGTCGGACTTAGGTCCGATGACTGTGAAATTTTGCCTGAACATTTGTATATGATTGTTATATATGAGATTTTCTGAAATTGTTGCATTTCATAAAATGCATGTTAAGATAAAGGCATTGTGACTTGAGTTGCCAGTATGAAGCGCTTCCACGTAGAGTTCTGCTCCATGATTTCTGATTTTGCGCCTAGAGCTATGCTTCGTGATTCTGTTTGACTGAGCCTTAGGGCCGGTATTTGTAACAGTTTGTGATAGGCACTCGGTTACAACAATAAGAAAGAATGTGAGTCTCATGCATATAATATGTAATGATTTGCAAAGCTGAAATGAATGATAAATTGTTATGATCTATTTGTTGTACTTGGCGATGTGGATTGTGAGATTATATGATATACCATGTTGTGAAACTATTTGGCATGTATTCATGATCTGAATGAATATATGTGAGATATGTGGTATTTGTTTGTAATCCGGTGAAATCATCAATGATGGTTCACTTATTGAGTTCGTAAAACTCATGAAAAATTGCAACGTGGTTTTTCAGGTACGAGACAGGAGACTTAGTTCTTAGATAGGACTAAAGGACCCTTTGGATTTTGTTATGGATCAGAGGTCTGTCGGCTGACTCCAGAAGTAGTGTGTTTTGAATTTTGTTGTTTTTGTTAGAACCTGTATGCGATTATGTAAATCTTTGTCTAAAGGAAACAATGTAAATTTGTTTGGATTAATGAAATGAATGTTTTTAAAATTTAGTGACTTTCGATTATGTTAGATGATGCCATGTATAATTTGGTTTTGTTTTTGCTCTAACATGTCATTATCATAGGATATATACTTGAATATGCTTAAATGTTTGGGTATATATCTTGTGGTGGTGGGATGTTACATTACAGGTACGAGACATGAGACTTAGATCATAAGATTCTCAGAAGCACTTTTTAGGATTAAGTTATGGATCAAAGGCCTGTCAGGTGGCACTTGAGGAGTTATTTTTTTAAAGTAGTTTACTTATGTCTTGTAGAAATTTTGTTATAAAGGTTTGTAAGCTACTATGTATTAATGCAAATTTCCTTACATCCTGCTAGAAATGTCGATTATTTGTGGCAGCATACTTAACAAAATCTTCCAGAGATGTAACTGAGTTATAATAAGAGGCTTGTGGTCTATATGAGAATCGTTGTGCATCCTGCAGCTCATTTAGGAAGTAGTCTTGCTTGTTATCCCCTCCATAATTAAAGTTCGTATGATCACTCCAAACTTGGTTATAGGATTAAGAATATGGGTTATAGGAAAATTTGGCACCAATAGCATTGACAATATCCAGTAGTGACATACTCCCTTCACTATGTCCTTTTTTCACACAAAGACAAACAAACATGAAAAGATCAAGAAGTAAATATAAAAACTAATTATAAATAAATATATACATGGTTAACCTAAGCGTGTTAGTCAATATTTAATATTGTAAGTGCACGATGTAGTTGTAGCTAGTACCAACAAATACGGGTCGATCCTATGAGGACAAAGAGTACTAGTAATTGTTGTGTTTCTATTATCTAGCCTAAGGATTGATTTTGGTTGAATTAAGAAAACTCAAATTAAATAATTAAATTAAACAAGCGGTATGAATTAAAAACTTATTGAGTAAGTTTTAATCTTATAAAATCCTTAATATTCTGCGAGCACACTGGTCGTAAGCTAAGTATATGAGGTGTCAATCCCATGAAGAATTAGTGAACTAATCGGATCCTAATTTGTCTAAGGCTTAAAAGTGTAATTAAAATGAAAATAAAAATGAGCAGAAAATTAAGTAATTGACTATGGAATGATTGATATTGAAATTGTAAAATTAACGCACAAAGAAATCAAAATTGAGCACAACCAATGTAACAATTGAAAATTCACACAAGGAAGATTAACCAATTATGAGATAAGGGGATTTATCCTATCATCTAATGCTAACTTAATCACTTTTGAGTTAATTCAGTATTAGTCTTAGAATTTCAATAGGTGGATTATTCTCTCTTGAGTTATAATTGTTTAATCCTAAATCATAAACCTTAATTGAATTGAATTGAAGTATTTGTAATCTCCTAATTAGCAAACAACCCACACATCCAATTAGATCTTAACTAATCTAATAGATAATTGGGTCCTCACACAAGATCGCTCTTTGTATAAATTACCAATTTGATTGTTTGTATGTTCTATTAAATTTTTTAACTCTCATTACCCAATCTAATCATTTTGCTATGAATTCACTCTCTCGATTTATTACCGAAGCATGCAAATATGACAAACAATCACAATACCCAACTCACTAACATTAAAAGCAATCAAATTAACGTTGATTCAAGAAAAAGTCCTTAAAAGAGTTTAGAACATCCTTAAACCCAAATTCACCATCATCATATCCATCTTATACGTCAAATGAAAGAAATAACAGATGAAATGAAGAAGTTCACTTGGAGTGGACTAAGAGTGGCAACAGCAACAACAACTCCTTCTTTCTCTCCCCTCTTCTCCCTTTTTCTCTCCTATTCCTTAAATTCTTTCCAAATGTAGTAAATGGAGACTCTTTTTAAGGTTTCTTTCTTTTCCTTTTTTATTATTTTTCCATTTAGGGTAAAAACTAAGTTTTACCCAATCAAATGTCCGAGATAACCCTCGAAAAGTTGGGTTAGGAAGTAGTCCCTGCGTCTATCATCGCGCATGTCACAATGATGAACAATGAGTCACGATCGAGAGACTTAAAATTGGGCTTCTGTCACAATAGTGGCCAATGAGTCATAATTGTGGCCTGCTCTTATTTGGCTTCTGTCATGATCGTGGAAAATGAGTCCTGATCATGACCTTTGTTGTTTTGCTTCTATCACAATCGTGAATAATATGTCAAAATCGTGACTCCTCCTTCGAGCTTTCTTCAAATCTTCTTTTGTCTTCTTTACCTTATCTTAAACACTAACAAACTCATCAAAACACCCCAAACAAATAAAATTACATCTCGATGACATGCTCTAAATCACATAACACTAAAAAACACAAACACATAATCATACTAACACAATTCTAAACCTATATATGCACAAATAATCTAATAAACAACTAAAAATATACTATATTATCCACTAAAACATAATGAAACTTATAGCTATCACTTTATGATCCGTGCACTTGTAGAACATTGAAGGTTTTCTGTAAGTAAAACTTGCTCAACAAGTTTCTGCCATCATTGTTGGGGAGTTAGTTTAGGATTGTTTGGATTCCTTTTTTCTAAAGAATTCTTCGCCTTTCTTGTGTCAGTGTTACTAAATGAACACAAAAGTCACGAGGAGTTCAAGTAAGATCGCCAAAACTTTAGAACTTGATATCACCCTATTATAACGAGCAATTTGAAAAGCAAGACGCTAAAAAGAACATATTGAAGAAACAATGGCAGAAGAATTCAATTAAGGAGACTAGCAGCAAACCCTTATGAATTTCGTGAGACCATGGTTTAATGTTGCTCATCAAGGTATGACTTACCCACTATTTCAAGCTGCATCATTAGAGATTAAGCCAGCTTTGCTAAACATGTTGCAAATCACTGTGTAGTTTTATGAGTTAACTAATGAGAATCCTAATGCTCATTTAGTGAATTTTCTAGCAATATGTGATAATTTCCAATATAGAAGACGTCGTTAAGATGAGACTCTTTTCTTTCACATTAAGGGATAGAGCTAAGACATGATAACTTTCGTTAAGCCATGTAAACATCACAACTCGGAGTAATTGGTGTGTGCATTTTTTGACGAGTACTTCCCCTCATCAAGACATCAAAGTTGATAAAGGAGATCACAAATTTCTATAAAAATGATGGGGAGTCACTTTATGACGAATTAGAACTGTTTAAGGATTTGCAAAGAAGATGTTCTCACCATAACATACTCAAAGAATTGCTTTTGCAAACTTTTTTACAATAGAGTTAATCCACCCATAAGAGGCACCATAAATGCAGCTTCAAGAGGATTTATTATGTAGAAGACAATTGAGGAAGTAGAGGAATTTCTAAAAGAGACGGCGAACATCAACTGTCTTTGGTCGTTGGATAGAAGTACATAACAGTCGACTTTTTGAGATCATAAAGGAGTCATTGCTATCAAATGACAACAATGCAGACTGAGTTTGACAATTTAACAAGATAGCTTAATAGCTTCTAAACCTCTTCATCCACTTAAGTTAGAGTAATTCAACGTACGAATTATGCAGGTAAAATAACCATTTTACCGCTGATTTTTTTAATGCAAAATAACAATATGGAGCAATTTAACTATATGGATACACAATTTGTTCGATGAGGAGGAAACAATACTTATTCAAACAATTATAACCCTTGATGGAAGAACTACTCAAAATTTTTTTGGTTAAACAATTACTATAAAAAAATTGCAAATTATCGACGAAAAATTTTGTTAGAAATTAGCTACGAAAATTGATTTTCATAGGTAAATTTATTGAAAAAAAAGATATTTTGTGATTAAAAAATCCGGTATTAAAAGAGGATGAAATTTTACTACCAAACTTTGTCAGCAAAATTTCGAGATAGATTAGCAAAAATTATTGTAAAAATAGACATCAATAATTTTAAGTAAAAATTACGTACGAAATTTATATACAGAACGGGAAAACCTTTCTGTAAATTTCGCTACGGACATTTTTTGGCGTCGGTAAATTTTCTGTCTATTTTTACCTATGCTATTCAAAGTTTACAAAATCTTCAATTAATGGGTAAATATGATTTAAATTTACGGCCGTTTCCCTTTTCTTTTTAGCTTTTTGATTCCGTCTTCCGATCTTGATCTGATATTTCTCCTGATTGCAGCACCAAAGGTCAAGATCCGTATCAATGGTGAGTGCCTAGCTCTTTCGTGGAACTAACGGAAGTAAGTATGCATTTTTTTCTGGTTTGACATTGACGGAGCTATGGATGAAATGAATTAGGGTTTAGAAGGATCGAACGTTTGGTGGCTAGAGTGGCTCTTCAGAGAGACGATATGGAGCTCCTCGCCGTCAACGACCCTTTTATTAGCATAGAATACATGGTGAGAATGCGGAGCTGGGTTTTGTATGTGGACATAGAGAAGAGAGATAGCTGACTTTGAGTTGTTATCAGACCTACATGTTCAAGTACAACATTGTGCATTGGCAATGGAGGCACCACAAGTTGAAGGTCAAAGACGAGAAGACTATTCTCTTTGGGAGAAGCTAGTTACAGTCTTCGGGATCAGGTAGAAGATTGGGTGTACGTGTGTTCTCTGTTTTTTTTTGTCATTTTTTGCGTGTGTGGATTTGTTTGGAGATGGGTATCGTGTTTGGACTTAAATTTGTTGGATTTGTTTTGGGTTTCTAGAATCCCAGAGGAGATTCTATGGGGTGAGGCTGGTGCCGACATCGTTGTTGAGTCCAGTAGTGTTACACACCGCATGTTTTCATCTCATTCCTTTTAGCATTTTAGTTTATTTTGCTAAAACTTGTATTCAATGCTGCTGCAGATGCTCCAACTTGGGATTGAACTGTGCCTAAATGTGTATACTTTTGTCTCGTTAGACGTGTTTTAAATCCATTTTTCTTCTTTTCTTTATTTATCCTTCTGTCACTGTCCAATTCTTGGTTTTATGAAGAAACAGGTTTTGTTTGGCAGCTCACTAGAGAAGATCTGGATATAGAGACATTTCCAATTGTGGGTTCAAAGAGAAACTGAAATTGCTTATTTATAATTGAAGCATCAGGGTAAAACCTAAGAATTTATGTCCTTTCAAGCTTTTTTGTGCGGTTTTGCTTTGATTGTGGATATTTCAATGTGCATGTTTACTGCGTTTGATGTTACTGTTTGTTGTAAATTACAATTCTTGTTAGTACTGAGTCTATATTACAGATAGGGCTGCGTGTTGGTTTGGATCTTTCATGATTCTGTGATATTGTTCTTGACGCAATAATGACTTTTCCTTGTATGGGTTGGAAGTTGAGTATGTTTGATGGTCATATATCTTTAGTTTGAGGTTCCTATGTTTAAGACGTGGTGTTGTTTTAAGTGGTTTATTTAATGAAATCTGGAATGCCCTTATATTTAACTGGTCTATTTTATTATTTTTTTTTGGGTGTTTGCACGATTCTCTTTATCGAAATACATCCCATGGTTTGGTTCAATGTTCTTGGCTCAATTGGTCTCCATGTGTTCTGCTTTGATTTCCGTTGACTCACTTTGCTGAATTTAGCTGCAATTTTCCTGCCAATATAGCTTTTTGTTATTCAAGATGGTTTGTGACTCTTTCTTATATGTTACTACTAATTGTATTTTGGGCCAAAGGTTAAATTAAACTTGAGAATCTAACTTTGTCTCATACTTTAGGATTTCAACTGTAGGTCTACTCATAGATTGCATAGTCATTTCATCATTACTGTAGAGTTGGAGATTTTTTGGATTGTGCTTTATGGTGACATTTGCAACTTCTTCTGTTTATGCATTATCTTACTTTGTCAAAGATGGTTAATTATGATTGTGATTTTATGCTCCTAAATTCTAGTGATCTGTGTTCATCATCTTTTTGTTAATTTTTTATGCTAATTGCAACTACTACCAAAGCACGGCTAGAAATCCAGATTGATGTTACTTGTGTAGATTTGAGATCTTATTGTTTATACTTCTATAAATTTGGATGCAAGCTAGCACCGCTTTAAGTCATTCTCATGCCTATCTATTCGTTATGTTTATTCATTCCATGAGAAGAATAAATAACTTGATGAATTTTTGTTTGCATTTGATATATTTTTAAAGATATTTATAAAATTGATAGGCGCTTAATTGATTATGAAATTGTTTAATAACATTTAGTGATTATTGACATGAAATTACTCAAGATATTCACTTTGATTCATATGTGATTTTAGACACAATTCGGAAATAAAAAAGTTAAAGTTAGTCAAAAGTACAATATTTGGATTATTTTATAAAGATTAATTTTTGCTTGTCTTCATGGAGTAGGAAGAATAAAATTAAAAGACAGAAAAAAAATGCAAAGAACGTGAACTGTATGGATTATGCATGTAATTACGTGAATTAACAGCTGAGAATTAAATGAGACAAAAAGGGCAAGGGAGGATGAAGAAATCGCAGCAAATGACTAGGAGACAAGGCAAGCAACAGTCTATGACCAAAACGGCAGCGCTAGATAGGAAGCAGATGAAAGCAGCTGGAAGATCAGTTGGAACGATGACACAGCAGTTGGCAAAGTCTGCGTTTCGCGCAGACAACGTTTACAAAATGCAGAAGTTTTCAAGAGGTGCATGCGTAGGTTTTAAATGCGTGAACACTACAGATGGACAAGGAAATAATTCATAAAATCAGTAAATAAAGAACAGTAGTGCAGAAGAAAGGAGGGAGCCGCAATAAAGAAGGGACTTTTGACTGAAGCAAAATAGAGAATAAATAGGCGTTTTGGGTTGAATCGAGGTGGAATTTCGAGAGCTTCGGATGAGCAGGAAGATGGAGGTGAGCTCTCTACCATGAGGAGACTTATGTAGGGATAACTTTTTGACGCTGGTTTGAAGGTGATATTGACGCCGACGATTCGGGTTAAATGTATTTTATTATTTTGTTTCTTTCTCTTATTAAAAATTGATTGTGTTTTATTATATTAATTTATTTGAGTTTGTGTATGGATAATTGTATTCTTGTTATTATTTGATTATTTGTGTATGAAATCATTGCGTATGGTAAAAATTTTATTTTAATGCGTTCATTGAATCATTTATTTGCAAATGCATTGCTATAATTTCGATATAATCCATAATTGTTATGTTAAAATTTATGTGTAGCTACTAATAATTCGTAATCATTGGAGATAATATAACTTAGGTTAAATAACGCATTGTATATGGTTGTTGTCTTAATTAATCGATTTTGCTAATTCGTAATGTTATTATCTAATTAAATATAGAGATCGTATCTTAGATTATTTGGTGGTTAGGTTTAATTAACGATCGTATTTCGATTAAACTCTACCTGAAGGAAAACTCAGTTTAATTATTAACTTACGATTATTAGTTGCTAGAAAAAGTTTGAGAACAATAAATCAATAAAATATGTTTAATTAGAGTGTAGACCGAGATTGAACGAAAGAATTGAGTCTCTATTGAATTTATCCTTTTTATCATTTTTTGCATGTTTTCTTTAATTTGTTCTTATTATTCTAGTTTTATTTTATTTTCTTGTTTGAAAAATCCAAAACCCTCTCTAGTTAAATCTAAACACTAGTTATTTTCATTTTGCAAACTTTACACTCTCTGTGTGATCGACCAAGACTCACCATTGTTATAGTAGTAGTCTAGTTATTTTATTTTGACAAGCAGTACGATTCGTTATCAATTTTTGCCTATAAATGGAGTAGAAACACGTGAATGGAAGGAAGGAGAAGAGAAGAACGAAAATTCTAGAGAAAAGAGAGA
>JANZXR010000007.1:3829919-3840998 GCA_027575705.1 Erythroxylum echinodendron
AAGTAGAATGGAGCACAATTATTTGGCATAGATACCTCCCTCCCAAAGTATCCGTCCTACTCTAGCTGACCATGAAGAATTGACTTAGCACTGTAGATCGTCTTCCTTATATTGATATACTGCAGACCTGTCCTCTTTGTTCAGTGCAGGCCGAATCACGAGACCATCTCTTTTTCTTGTGTCCTATTGCTCAACAAGTTTGGCGGAAGGTCCAGTCCTTCTTTGGGTGGAGTATTTCAGATCTCACACTCACTGGGGTCATTAACTTCCTTGCGTCCAACTCCTCTATCCCACCTAATAAGCGTACACTACTCATTTCCATGGGCTTAACTGTTCGCACCATTTGGACTGAAAGAAATTGCAGACGATTCCAGGCCACCACCTCTACTGAAGTTAAACTCATTGTAGACATCATACATGGGGTAAATGAGCTACTTCTACTGCAGCAACAAGACTTTCCACATTAACAACTTCCATCTGGAATTTTACCACTAGCTTTTTTATATGTACCTGATGGGATTGCTTTCTGTTGATCTTTTCAGGTGTTAAGAGTCTTCCCTTTGACATCTTACACTTGTATTCTCTTATTTATTAATTCAAATTTTCTTTTTAAAAAAAAGATATTTCAACTATGATAAAGAGAATTATTTACTATATAGAGCTTATCAGCTGTATATTCTTAGGGTTGACACCTAAAGACGAGACAACGCAAGAATTTGTGCATGAGGGTTGGCTTCGTATCCTCGTACACCTTTATTGACTTTCCCTGTTCTGCCTGTAGAATTCTTGCTTCAAAGTTTCTGACCAGAGACCTCGAAAGTCTTGGCCAAAGCCCTTAACTGGAACTTCTGAATTTTCCCAGTCGAAGTCTTGGGCAACTCAGGCAAGAACACCACCTTCTCTGGGACCATATAACGAGGAAGATTTTCCCGAGAATACTCAATGATGTCAGATTCTTTAACATCGTCCGCTTCGCCATTTGGTTTCTGTTTAAGAGCAATAAAAGCACAAGGACTTTCACCCCAATCAGGGTGTCGCATCGCCACCACAGCTACCTCCAGAATTCTTGGATGCCGGTAAAGTACAGACTCCAATTTTACACTGCTGATGTTTTCTCCTCCTGAGATAATTTCGTCTTTTAATCGGTCCTTGATTTCTATGTATCCAGCAGGGTGTATAACCCCAACATCTCCTGTGAGAAACCAACCGTTCTTGAATGCTTTAGAAGTGGCTTCTATGTCCTTGTAGTATCCTTTCATAATGCTACTTCCCCGCAGAACTATCTCTCCCATCGACACACCATCACGAGGCACACTAACCATTGTTTCCATGTCCTTCACGTCGACAGCAGCGAGAGTTAGAATGCTGACGCCTTGTCTCGCCTTGAGTTTTGCTTGGTCATTCGCCGGCAATTGGTTCCATTTGGCCTGCCACTCACAGACAAGTGCTGCTTCTGTGGCCTCTGTCAGGCCATATGCGTGTGTGATATGGAATCCGAGCAGTTCCATTCTCTCGATCAGTGAAGCAGGTGGCGGTGCACCGCCGGTGAGAACTTGGACTGGAGATGTTATTTCACCTTTTTCATGAAATTTAGCTTCCAGGAGGATGTTGAAGACAATAGGTGCGCAACACATATGTGTCACTTTGTGTCGACAAATATTACGGTAAATGTCCAGTGCAGTTGTGTTGCGTAGGCAAACATTGGTTCCACCTCGAGCTGCTAGACCCCAAGTGAAGGTCCAGCCATTGCAATGGAACATGGGCAGCGACCATAGATACACAGGTTGGTTTCCAATTTCCCAACCAAGAATTAGGCTGAGTGTGCTAAGATAAGCACCTCTATGGCTATAAACAACTCCTTTAGGTTCAGATGTTGTACCAGAAGTATAATTCAGAGCAATTGGATCCCGCTCATCTTCAATGTCGATAGGAACACAACTAGGATTGCCTTTGTGAACAAGTTGCTCGTACTCCAACTCGCCGAGTCTTACACCAGTAGGCGAGTCGATATCATCAATCACAACGACCAACGGGATTGTTGATTCTGAAGCTTGAAGCTTCCGTTCGTCACCTATTAGTAATCTGAGGGCCTTACGTGCCAAAGGAACGTATTGGTAGTCCACGAAGAAGATCTTTGCTTTGGAGTGGCTAAGAATGATGGCAACATTCTTAGCGTCTAGTCTTGTGTTGATGGTGTTAAGAATAGCTCCAGCCATTGGAACAGCAAAGTGCATCTCATACAAGGCAGGAACATTAGGAGCCAATACCGAAACCTGCACATATAATCGATTCCATAAAGCGTTAAAGTTTCTTTTTTAAGAAACCAACAGGTTAGGCAAACATAATCCAAATGAAGTGCATAGACAAATAGAAGTGATTAGAGCGTGATCCTAAACTTACAACATCGTTCTTGACAATCTTAAGGTAACGGAGAGAAGCAGCGAGGCGGAGACAACGCTCATAAGTCTGTTGCCATGTGAAGCGAGTACCTTGGTAGATAATGGAGGCCCGGTTAGCGTAAACTGAAGCTGCCCTTTTCAAGAAAGTTATGGGGGTAAGTGGAACATAATTTGCACGACATTTGGGAAGCTTGTCCATGGCAGAGATGACTTTATGAGTGTGAGAGCAATTGCTGCTTATTGAACTGAGGGATAGGGAGTGACACGGAGGACAGAAAATTTTGTTATGCCGATGTAGTTTATATAATGTTCGTGAACGTGGTTGAAGGGTTGCAGGTAGAGAGTCAAATAGGGTTTTAGATAGGAAGCAAACATGAAAAATTATGCTTGAATATGAACATAAGACTGTTGACTGGCCTCAACTTATAGTTTTCATGCTTATTTAAATTAATAGCATGTTTCTTGCTAACTTCTCACCTTCTTTACCTACTAATATGGATTTCAAAGGGCATTATCGTTCAATTAATTGATCACAAAAAGGTTAAAAGATTAGTTTATTCACCTTTAAATCTTTCCATGATTGTGTCCTCTAAAAATCATGATTGGAGGCAAAGATAAAAGTGATACCTAGAAGTTATGGTAGGTGATTTATACTAATATGGATGAACTAGTCAGATATAAAGTAAGCACCATAACTTTCTCAAATTGAATCCCTGTTACAATTCTTCCATTGTAGTGGCATTTTTTATTTGAGACAGTGGTCTAAGTGTTTACTAAAAATCCATTGCTAGGAGTTATTATTCTTGACTTACAGTCTCTAAAAGCCCCTAGTTTATCTTTAAGTGGTTTTAGAGAATAACCTATATATGCTTCCTTTAATAGCTTAATGTCTTGTCTTTACCCTCGAGAGCTTTAGGAGACCTATTTTTCCCAGTAGTTGTTAAAGCTTTCTTAGGTTTAGAGTCTATATATGACTCTTTAAGCTGAGCTTCTTTAGGATGCTCTTTTGAAATGGGAACTTTTGCTTAATTTTTTTTAATAATGAGAATTTACTTCTATCATTTTTATAAGAATAAATTAATGATCTCATTCTTTTTTTTAATTAAAGAGGATATTTAAACTTATAATATTTATCATTAATGTTCTTACTTGTTTTATTAAATTAAATTATCTTTCTCTAATATGAATCACATTTGAAAAGAAATATTTTGATAAATAAGTGGAATGTCATACCCAACAAGAAAAACATTTCACTCCATATCTTATGCTCAAATAACAAGTTGTTTAATTATAGTTATTTTCGACCATAAAGGATGTAACATTATTTCTATTGCATATCTTGAGTGTAGCGTAGAAATTTTTAAAAAATTGGGCATTGTAATTCAAATTCATGTTATGCCACCATATTGGTATAATCAATGAAAAACTCTTCTAGAAGCGCATCTCAAATATCAAACATGCATGCAACAAGCATCTCTTAAGTTTCCCTCACTTGGCAATCAGTACCCTATCTTCCTGAGTACACATCAGAAGGGAATCTCTTTTGTTGCCTAGCATGGGCCTCCCTTTGGTAACTAGTGGCATCACATCTCGCATGTTTCACTTTTGATCTTGTATTTAACTCTAGGTCTGATCCTTTAGGTGACGCTCTTACTTTACAGGGTGGTTGGTGGTTCTCTTTACAAATCAGGAATTCGTGGTTGGTTCACTATTGTTTGTTTAGTTACAGTTCATGCTCCCCGCCCTGGCACTAAGTCACAACACTTTCTGTAGAAAGAAACCTCCTTCAATTGACTCAGTCAATAGGTTCAGAACTATCCTACAAGTCTATCATCCAAGCTCAATTATTCGATCTACTGGATTATATCGAGCTAAATCCAACAAGTGCTATAGCTTACTATGATATTCGATTTTGAATAATTTTCTCTTTGAACCGGTAGCTAGAAAGAAGGCATTTTGATCACTTGGCATAGGTCCTCATAAGGGAATTTGAAATTTGGTTAAAGAAAGATTCGACATAGTTGATTATGAATTTCATGAAGTAGAGATCTAGACTACTTCAAGCTATGATTTTCACTACCTTATAAGAGAGAGATGGAGTTGAACCTTTTTAATAAAAGGTCCCATTTCAAATAAAAATGGACAGTTCACAGTTGGAATTATGTACAGTAAATGGTTAGTGCAAAGGACCTGCTTCATCTCCTCCTGTTGCCCTTGGCATCATTCTAAAAATATGTCATATACATTAGAAATATCTTTTGTAAATTTAAAAAAATTACATTAATATGTGATAGGGCACCAAGAGAAATCATGTGGAGGTATTCAGAAGTCAAGGGGTTCCCATGACTTGTATATAAATTATTAAGATACATATGAAAGGGTAAAAACTAGAGTAAGGACAATAGGAAGAGATGCAGAGCAATTTTCTATAGATGTTGGGCCACACCAAGGCTTCTCTTTGAGCCACTTTCTATTTGCAATGGTGATTCATGAGCTCACAATGAATATCCCAGGGGATGTCCCTTAGTGCATATTGTTTGCTGATAATATTGATTTAGTGGATGAGACAAAGAGGGGGTCAACGCCAAGCTTGAACTTTAGAAGGATATGTTAGAGAAAGGTTTTAGATTGAGTGGGGCTAACTATGAGTATGTCGAGTGTAACTTTTTAGGGCATAGAGTGGTCTCCAATGTGGAGGTAAAGGTTGGTTGAGAATTTATACCACAAAAGGAGAGTTTTAAATATCTGGGCTTTATCATCCACAAAAGGAGTGTTTTAAATATCTGGGCTTTATCATCCACAAAAGGAGTGTTTTAAATATCTGGGCTTTATTTATGACATGAAGATACCATTTACGATTAAAGGTAAATTCTATCATTTAGTGATTAGGCCGACCATGCTTTATGAAGCAAAATGTTAGCCTATAAAACAATTACATAGTCATAAGTTAATAATAGCAGAGATGAAGATGGTCTAATAGATGTGCAACCTTACTAGAAGAAATAAGGTTCGGAATGTAACGGTAAGAGACAAACTAAAGGTAGCTAATAATATTAACAAGTTAAGAGAGACAAGGTTTAGGTGATTTGGAAATGTTAAAAGGAGACACTCAGACGCTCTAGTGAGAAGATATGAGAAGATCGTACTCAATGACTGTCTGAAGAAAAAACGGAGGCTTAAAAAGAATTAAGGGGAGGTAATAAAAAATGATATAGCAATGTTGGAACTTATTGAAGACATGATCTGCAATAGAAAATTTTGGCGTACTAGGATTTAGATAAAGGATCCCTCGTAAAGAAATCTTTGTAATTCTTCGTAGAGTCAATCTAAACTTGTAAATAGGTAATACTTACCTCTTAGGGACTTAACTTGATTTAGTAACTATTATTATTATTGTTATTATTTATTAACTTCCAATTATTATTATTATTATTATTATTATTATTATTATTATACTATGATTATTACTATTAATACCTCTACCTCTACCACTACCACCATCACTATTATTACTACTATTGTTGTTGTTGCTTCTGCTGCTACTACTACTACTACTATTACTACTACTACTATTACTACTACTACGACACTATTATTATTTTTATTGTTGTTATTATTATTATTATTACTAATATTTAAATTATTTTATTTTATTATTATTATTTATTTATGACTCTCTCTCTCTCACTCACTTTCTCTCTTTTCATATGTGTCATTTGAAAACAACCTCTCTATTAGTTAGGGGTAAGGATGTCTACTACTGGACCTCTCCAGATCTCGCATATCAGTGGGAGTCATACTGGGTACTGTTGTTGTTGTTGTAGGTTCTATACAAGAAAAATGATAAGGCTTAGAAACAAAAAAGCTAATTTTATACCGCTTCCAAGTATGAAATATTTTCTTATACTAAGCTCATATATTTCACTATTGTTACTTCACCAAACTAGTTTATGGATAGATGTGATTCCTCTATATTGTATGTTAAGTTTTTACAACAAGCTAATTTCCACTTTGCCATGATGGACATCCTTCCTAAGGTAATTGATTGTACATTTTAGTTGTAAGACAAGTTAGGAGAGGAGTCTTTTTCAATTATGGCAAGTTCTTTAGGCTTTGCATGTTATTGCATTACTCTCATTGCTAAATATTTTCTTTGATTACATGGTAGACTCCTCCTATAATTTCTCACATTTTCTTTTATTTTAAACCAAAATTTGAGATATTATAAAAGGTTTGGCAGGTTGGTAGTTTTGGATATTGCATGCAGCTAGATTTCCTTGAAGTTCTTCTTGTGTCGTTCTATTTTTTACCTCCTATAATCCAATTCTCAAGAGAATGCTCCTTGCCCTTTAAATTTGAGACTATGGCATCCTTGGCTCCCTTATAAAATGTAAAAATTAGTTGTTAACCTTCATTGTTGAAATATAGAAGTATGATTTCAGATTCTCCTTGTTCTTGCATACTCAATTGATAGCTTCTTGCCTTTCGATTAACTATGATTTACTCCTTAACCCCTTGCATAGTCCCCTTGATTCATAACCTATGAAACACCTAGTGTTATTTTCTTCCAATATTTTATAAATGGTTTCTACCATACTAATGATGATCATAATCATATCTCCTTATTGATTGTTTTGTTTGACTTTAACCGTTCTACCATGCCCTTAAAATTGAATCATTTGTTGTGAATATGGCATAGTTCTTGTACTTTATCCCATATCAACCTTAAGTAACTACAATTAAAGAATAAATGTGTTGTTAATTCACTTTCTTCATTAAATAACATGCAAAAATTTATAATTTTAGAGGAATCTCAAGTTATCCTGAATTAAAAGGCCTTATTTGATAGTTAGCAACATTAGGAAAGACATCTTAGGCATTAAATTTTTATTCCATTTTATATTATGCCATCTCACTCTTTATCCTACTTATGTTAACACTTTCTTATATGGCTTCTTAGTAAATATCCCAAATGAGTGTTAAACCCAAATGTATTCATCTTCCTTCTTTGGGTTAAGATTACAACCTAGTAATACTATTTTTTCTTCATAAGGGAAGTTACACCATTGATTCCTACATATACAATCTTTTACCTTTATATTCGTAGGGATTCTAATATACCACTTCCCTTGTAGGTTAATTAAGTAAAAAGGTTTTATCCTACTTTAGTTATTATAAAGAACTCTATTTTCAATCACATAATAAAGGACCTTACTAGCTTGTCTCTAAACTTCATATGTTAGGACATAAACCAAAAGGTCTTTCAGCCTTTGGTTGAATTTCCTATAGGATACTATCTTTTATAAGTTCATTGCTAACCCATTTATTCTATAGGTCACTTTTATTCTCCAATAATTCCTATGACCTTTTAACGATGAGCACTTTATTAGTCAAGCTGATAAAGGTTATCACTAATCCTACCTCTAAAGTTGGTTTATTGACCTCCTTCTAACTTACTTGGACCATTTCTTTGCCTACTCTTCTTTCTATATATAAGAAACTTCACATTAATCTTTCAAATGAATTTATCTCTCCTTTTAGCATGAACATATAGACTGACTAATACACATATAAGGAGTTCAAGATTAACTTTATCAACATTATTATACCTGTATAGGATAGATCTTTGTTACACCGAGATCCTAGTCTTTTTTCCATTTTTAATAATAAAAAGGTGTATTATCTATATTTTAATCTTTTAATAGATAAGGGGAGACCCAATTAATTTAATGGAGGTTCACTGATTAGTAATCCAGAGATCTTTGACAATTGGTCAGCTTCACTAGAGACATTTAATCAAATGATTAGTTGGCTTTTCTTGTAATTAATTTGGATACCATATAACTCTTTAAACTTATGAAAGGGACTCTTTATTATAAATATTTTCCTATCATTAGTTTTAAAAAATATTAGGGGATCATCTGTAAAGCTTAAGTTCAATAATCTAAGGTCCTTACATTTTTTATAGTAGTAAAAATGAGTGTTTAAGGAAAGATTGTATCTCACCAATCTAGTCAATACTTCCATATAGATATTAAATAGATAAAGGGATATAGGATTCTATTATTTCAAGCCTTTTCTACCCTTTAATAGGACGGTAGATACCCCATTCACTAAAACACTAAAGAAGGGAGTGGTTATGCATTCTCTAAACCATTCCTTAAATCTTTATAGGACTCTAAACACTTATAATACTTATAAACAATGTCCTAGTTAATTATATTATATGCTGTTTGAATTTCTATTTTTAGGTCACTATTTTTAAGTGAATTCTTCTTCCTTAGCCCATAAATAACATTTTTCTAGTACAGCATCATGCTCAATATTTCTTCCTTCCCAGAATGTCCCCTATATTTTATTGATCATACTGCTCATCACATTTTTCATTCTTAAGGCTAACAATTTTTAGATAATTTTATAAAGAAAGTTACAATATGATATTGGATTATCGTGTAACACCCCCATACCCCCTTGGAGGATATGACAATGCTACACAAAACATAACCAAAATAATCCAAAACATACTAAAGCAATTCCAGAAACTCAAGGAACGTACATTTCATTCATCTATGGTTAGGTAATATTCAGAACATAGCAGACACATGGTACTTATTACATACAAGCCTTGAATCCAAATCCAAACTGTTTTAAGGTTATTACAAACCATTAAAAAAATATAAAATACAATATGTCTCATTACATTGAAAAATAATTAAAAAACAAATTGAACATTTCCAGACCAAAGAACATACTTCTTAGCCATTGTGGTTGTCTTTGTCCCAATCCCAAGACTTCTTATCAGAACCTACACGAAGGCAAAACCACCGTGCTAAGCATATATCTTAGTGAGGAATAACTAAACAAGATATAAACTAGTGACTGCCTCTAACAGTCATTTAGCATTCACATGTGTAGAATCAGATCATATTAACAACAATCTTTAATTGTTCATATTATGGAGCAAACCAAACGTTGTGTGTCTCAGAATATAATATAATTCATCATTACATAACAAGACATATAAATATCATAATAGAATGTTATTGGTTCAGAACAGAACACACAAGTCTTAAACAGAACATAATTATGCCAAAACATATCGAAACTTGTATTCGATCAGAATTCATCTTGTATCAGATCATAATTTATCTTATTTTAGATTAGAACTTGTTTATATCAAAACTAAATATGTATCAGAATATAAAACATATTAGCCAGCTAATCTTTTCACAAAATAGGAGCGACTTATGTCTCGGTAACAAGAGACACCGAAGTTTCAATATTAGGAGACATCGAAGTACTACAAAAGTAGCTACAGAGCCTTCTAGGTATGCCTATTTATCCACAAGTTGGACTTAACAGTTTTAAAACAATCCATTTCAGATTTCAGAATCGCAATCAAATAATGTAGTATATAATAAATGTCTTTATTTCTTTTTTCTCAAATTATACATATTCACTCCCTTTTGATCAAATTCAATATGCCTTATAAACATAAATGTTTGCATCAATATATCGATGAAACATTAATTCATTACATATTATATAACATCATAGAAACTCCCAATTCACAAACATCTATATCTAATTCACATCACATAAAACCCTTAGAATACATTGGTATTCTTTAGAACACAATCCTCTTGAACACACCATACACCTTAACATTAGACACATTATTAAATAATCACACATATTTAAGTTATTACCTCAATTAACAAAAGATAATTAAATTAACTTTTACTCAATTAATCTAACATCATCTAGATTCATTTTCAAGCCTTAATCATGTCTAAATACACCATATTAGAGAGACTTGTCCTCATGTGGTTCAACAATTGCACAAACTAGCATTTAACATGTAAAAACCCTACCCACGATCATGGGGTACCTCCCACAATCTTGACAGTAGCTACTGCATCTATCCACGATTGTGGGATGGGTGCCATGATGGTGACCTATCCTTTTCTTGTACTTTTTCCAGATTTTCTTAAGATAGGTTTTGGGTCAGTTTTGTATGGCAATTATGACATATAAACTGGGGTCTATATGTAATATGTTCTCTAAAAATGTGATCCTCTATGTCTTAAGTTTCTATTGAACTAAATTTAATACAATTTGGTTCATTATTCCTAGAGTTATACCCAAAATACTACAAACTATTCTAAAACAGTAACAAAATCCAAAACTCAAATTCAATCCAAATTTCAAAAACATTAGAGATAGAAATAAAATTATATTTCTTCATTACCATTGTAGAAATATGTATGTATTTTAATCTAAAATTAAAATCACCCTATTTGGATATCTACAGGTTAAGTTATAGCTAAAATACTTACGTATGTTCAGTGGAACCACTACAATTAACTCACGTCACACACATTTAACTGCCCTTCACCATAATTCATCAATTACACCTTATTCATGTCTCAATTACATATCAATTTCATGTCCAAAACCAATTCAAAAGTCATTCATTAATTAACTTACAAATCAATATCTTCCACATATTAGAATCAAACCCAAAATTATCATACAAGGCTCATTTTCCCAGCATTCAATTTGCATCATCTTAACACATACTATAATCAATTCAAGTATCGAAAATGTAACATCCCGTTTCCATAGAACGGGTCGGACCTGAGAAACAGGCCCAAGTGAGGTCAATCGGAGAAGTTAG
>JANZXR010000007.1:3841098-3872800 GCA_027575705.1 Erythroxylum echinodendron
TAATTGAGAGCAATAAATAACCAAATGTTCATCAACCACACAAAACTCAAACCATAAATCACCATAAAATTTTCCATAGTTAAACTCAAAATATAAAGATGTGATAATTATTAGAGGGGAACATCTAATTTTCAAAAGAAATTACCTTAATGAGCTTGTGATGCCTACCTTTCAATAACTTCAAACACTTTGATAGCTAGTTTCATGAATCAAAACCAAGCAACTCCACCTTTAAGAGAAAATCTCAAGATTTTTACAACCTTTTCAAAAAGATGTAAAAAAGAGCAGACAATACCCTCTAATTCTCGACCTCTGGGTATAAATAAAAGGGCTCAAAGAAAAACGCACCGTTTTACTTGTTGGAGAAGTAGGGAAATTAAAGGGATGAAAATTGGGAAGGATTTAGGTACCAAAATAGGGACCGATTTACGGGCAAAAATTAGGACGGACTTAGGTACGGAAATAGTGACGGAATATTTGGTCCCAACATCGTTGTTACGATTTTAGGGACGGAAAAATTCTCAAAGAAATTGGTTGCAAATTTCATCCAATATTTGGACCGAAAAATTTCGTCCTTAATATTCCGTATCTATATCCATCCCAATCAAATTAGTAACGGATTTAGGGACCTTTTTTTTCGTTAGTAAATTTGGTTCGGAATTAGGGACGGATTCTTATGAATTTTACTTCGCGTGATTTGGCGCCAAATTTTGCAGCCGATTTTGGGACAAAAAGTTAAGTCGGTGTAGATGTAGCGAACTTTGGGGATGGATTTGGGGACAGTTTTATTTTTTAACCCATTTCAGTCCCTAATGCGTCCCTATTTTTCATCCCTATTTGCGATTTTTCTTGTAGTGATTATGGAGGACTTCCTATAATCGTGGGATAAGTCATCTGAAAGTTTTCACCATAAAAGTACTTCCCATGATCATGGAGGCATACCCACAATCGTGGGATGTATAATCTGTTAATTTCCCTCTTTTTTTCTTTAATGTTTTTCCAGATTTTAACCTTTACTTTCTACATCAAACATATCTTCTTCATAGTTCATCATTTTTACTTCATTTCTTTATCAAAATAACCTCCATTCTTAACTCAAAAAAATCCATAAAACAAATAATAAATCATTGTTTACCAATCATACAAAAACAAAACATGAACTTGTCCATTTCTTCATTAACGTTTCATCATACATTCAACCCCATTAACACCATCAATCTATTTCAAAACTATTATCATAAACGTTTTTATCAAGCAAGCCATGAAGAACATTGTTTAGCTTACTTGTTTAGCTCAAAACCCTTCTCAAATCTTCAAGTTACCCTAGCTTCTCCATACCACAAGATTATCATCTTTCAAAGAGAAATAAGTTGGGTCTTTTAGTTTCAAGAAGAAGATAACAAGATATTTGACTAGCAAAGTGCAAGATTTTAGCAAAGCTTAACATTGAGAGGGTTGGGTGAGTATCGTGAATGAGAGAAGAAGAGAAGAAGAGAGCAAGTAGAAAAATGCAAGACAAAATGGTCTTTAATGTGTGAATAACTTGTGGTAGGTTGTCATGACACTTGCCACATGTCTATTATTTATGGTACTAATTGTCACTCAATAATTGGTCCATTTTTCTCTCAATTTTCAAGCCATTTGTCACCCAATTATCCAAGCCAATTATCACTCAATCCTAATGTCACATGTCACTTATTTTTATTGCTATGTATCACTTATTGCTACTGCTATTTATCAATTTGTCTTACTATTTGACATTTTTCCTCATCCAAAAATACATATAAATTCATAATTCTCCCAGTTGTAATAATAAATTTCAATTTACTAATTATAAACCAACTGGTAAAACAAAGTACAAGACATTGTAAAGACACATTCATATCTCATTCATTATGCTCAGTCATTAATCACATTCATCTTAGTTTCATATCTCAAAATATGTCAATTAAGTGCAATTTATCTATTTCACAATTAATGTGTGTATGCTCATATTATGCATTTGAACATAATTACAAAAGCATGTCATAAAGGTACCAATTATATTCTATTAAATGCCACTCTTATGACTCGGTAATCTAATATTTTAAATCTCTCAATAATTTGAGAGATGAGATGCCACAATTCTCCCCCTCTTTAAGACATTTCGTCCCCGAAATTCTTAGCTAACTGATTTCACAGATGGGATAATGTTGCCTTATGTTTTTCTCACTCTCCCTATTACCTTATTCTCTCAAATGATCTTCTCCAATTATTTTATTTCCTCAGATTTCTTATCAACTTATCCTAATGTTTGATCATTTTTACTGGTTCCTCCACATAATTCACATCATTTGCAATGTTAATTTTTCTGAATTGATAACACAAACATCAAATCTAACTTGTACGTTCTGAACATAATAATATCAATATAGTGTGGGCTTAGGTTCTTCTCGCAATAGCAATAGTGTTATCTCAAATTCAAGAATCCAATAATGTAGTTGGATACTTTACAACAAACAAAACACATGTACTCTCTATAGGATGTTCAATTTCTCGTGCCTAAGTTTCATATCAGTTCGACTCCAATATTCATTTATGATTCGTTTTATATTTATTCATTCCTATAAGTGGAACATTTGGTCTACTTGATACCGTTTGATAAAAGTCTTTATCAAAGGAAGATTTCTCTCCTCAAACATCTATACTATTCACGTAATCCTCATTAGTTAACTATGGTCATCATCACTTTTCAGTCATTTTTAATACCTCAATGTGATCGATCACTATGTTCATTTACTCTTTTACTTAGGTATGTATCATTAAGATCATTACATCTTATCCAGATATTTATTTTTGAAAGATCACCAACTAATACCTTAAACTGCTGTACCTTATTTTCAATTGATTCTAAATAACATTTGAGTAGTCTATGACTATACAAATATTACTTCTCCTTAGTAGTTACCATTTCAATATTTCCATCTAAATCCATGCTTCCACTGTGCTACTTTGAGTCATATTATAATTTTAACTATGGGTATTAAGACTAAGAGCATTCAAATGTCACCATATCCAAACATCTAATACATACGTGCTTAGTAACATCATTTACTCAGGTAACCACATTATCAGCTTCCATTGTGCTACCCTGAGTCATCTCAAAATTTTAACTATGGGGATTAAGACTTAAGAGCATTGAAATGTCACCACATCCAAACATCTAATACATATGTGCTTAGTAACATCTTTTACTCAGGTAACCACATTATCATATATGCACTTACAATAACTGATCATCTTAACCTTAAGGACTTTCATATATATCGCTATTATTTATTTCATCTCAAATAAGTATGTTCTCCATTAATTTAGCATTATAGGTTGCGCAACTATCAAGAAATTATGATATTGGATTTAATGATATAACCTTATACTAAATCATAAACTCTTAATACAATGATTAAACAACCATTTTAATTCCAAGGTCAATCTCTTAAGATTATAGAAATTTTAGTTTCTTCCAACTTTGCTTTTACATTTTCAATCCTGTCATTTCTACCTACATCTATATTTCTTTCTCAGTCAATCCATGAAAATTTATTCACATTCATATCAATTCAAGGATATACAACCACAGTACAATATTAATATCATATTCGATGATATGACCACAAATACAATTGCAATGAGTCTATGTCTAACATACCAAACCATGTAGTATTTACTATTTGTAGATGTCCACAAACTTTCATTTTCTTACACTCTAACAGATCATCGTTCTTCTTGTTGTTTCTAATAGCTCATATTCTTAACGAATGTTCATGTGTGTAACTTAATTAAATGCGACTCAAGCAGGGGGATCAGTTGCCACTGCATGCTATGGCATGTTCAGGATGCATGTACTTTGACAATATTCCCATTCTAGATACTAAGCCTGGGCTTTGATACTAAAAACTGTAACACATCACCCCATAGAACACATACCCGAATGTAGCGACAAATATTCGAGAACATACTCTACGAGGGTGGCGCATTAGGACGATTGATTAACTCATTGCAAAATTTTCAATCATTAAACACATTGTTTGTAAACCATTAATCATTTCGTCCCATTTTATTTATAGACATATTCAGTCATGAATGCCATTACATTTCAGAATTTATATATAAATTGTACAATAGAAAAGAAATACAATTCAGATACAAAATCATTGAAGACATATGCAGATGCAACTGATCCCAACCATTAACTCATGTCCAATTACAGTGGCTATACTCCAATTAAACTAACTGGATATCTACTGAATCCCAATAATCAAAGATGCAATTTTGGTGAGTTTTTTGAACTCAGTGAGTGAACCATCCTCGATGTGCTCACTCATATCAAACATAAAGATAGTTTATAATCAAATTCATAGTCAAACCATATAATCAAATATTGAATATCATTTCACACTTTGATTTATGCTTCAACAATTATAATTTGAATACACTCTTTCACATTTCCATTTTTGAACAGTACAATCAATTCATTCAATCATTTATATGACTCATATCCGTTTGTATATACAAATGCATATGTGACTCACTTTCATTGTTATTTTGTTATAATCGAGCGTCTTATTAACTATCCTGTATCTGATGTGGATACCAAGCTCATTATAATATTGAGCCTATGGATTTTTTAGTACAATTTGAGCTTTAAGTTCTTTTTCACTGGTCACTCTAGTCACAAATGCCTTTATCTGATCATGAATTTCAATGTAATGAGATGCATTAATTCTCATTATATGTAATCAATAACTTTCATTTATTACACACTTTCACTTTCACACATTCATCAGATCTAAGTCTGGCATTCAACATTTCGTTGAGTACTCATATTTATTTCATATTCACATTCAATTATGAACACTTCCAATGCAATCTCAATTATCAAACTCCTCAGACTATCAATGTTCAAAATTAACACATTCACATCGATAATAGTTAAATAATTGAAACTAAGCAAATACAAGTCAATCTTAGTAAGTAAAATCTAGGTTGACTCACAGTACGCTCTAGATTAGCAATTGCCTTCATAATCCAGAAATGTCTGGACATTGATGTTCAATCTTGTGTGTCTATCTTCAAGCAATACATATATTGAACACATATTACTAGATTGTTCAATCAGATAAGCATTCAATCATAAATATATTTACATGTGTTATGTTTAATGGATGCTCAATTTAACTTTCCCATGAATGTATCCTTAATCACAAGTCATGATCATTTAAACATTAACATTTGGATATGTTTAGTTTACTCTTAGGTTTATACCTCAATAATACTTGACTATTCTAACTCTTCAATCATATATTCATTAGTCCTTTTTCTAGCATTATACAATCAAACTATATCCAAATTTTCATTCATTCATACTTAATTCACATCATTCATATTCTTTAGATCACATTTGTATTCTTGAGAACACCTTAATTCCTATTATACTCATAATTTCTAGATTTTAGATACTTGATATCAACAATCCATTCTTTATGTTATAACCACAATTATCACCCTAAACATATCAAACACTTTATCAACTTATTCAACATCAAACTAGGCTCATTTCGAGCCTCATTTAAGTCTAAATACACCATAGGAAAATACCTTAACATTAGTTAGTTCAAACATCACTTAAAAGACAACATTTCACTTTCTATGCAATTCCCACAATTCATTCGAAAGTTTTTCACCATAAAAGCACTTACCTCGATTGTGGAGGCATTCCCACAATCGTGAGATGTATATTCCATAAATTTCCCTGTCTTTTACTTCAATGTTTTTTCTAGATTTTAGCCCTTACTTTCTACATCAAACATATCTTCTTCATAGTTTATCATTTTTTCTTCATTTCTTCATAAAAATCACCTCCATTCTTAACACAAAAATATGTATAAAACAAATCATAAATCATTGTTTACCAATCATACAAAAATAGAATATGAACATCTCCATTTCTTCATCAACATTTCAGTATACATTCAACTCCATTAACAACATCAATCTATTTGAAAACTATCATCATAAATGTTTCTATCAAGCAAGCCTTGAAGAACAATGTTAACTTACTTGTTTAGCTCAAAACCCTTCTCAAATCTTCAAGTAACCCTATCTTCTCCATACCACATGATTATCATCTTTCAAGGAGAAATAGGTTGAGTCATTTATTATCAAGAAAAAGATAACAAGATATTTGAGTAGCAAAGTGCAAGATTGTAGCAAAGCTTAATGTTAAGAGGGTTGGGTGGGTATCGTGAATGAGAGAAGAAGAGAGCAAATAGAAAAATGCAAGATAGAATGGTCTTTAGAATAACATGTGTTAGGTATGTGGAGAGTGTCATAACACTTGCCATATGTCTATTATTTATGGTGCCAATTGTCACTCAATAATTGGTCCATTTGTCTCTCAATCTCCAAGCTATTTTTCACCAAATTATCTAAGCCAATTATCACTCAATCTTAATTTCGCGTGTCACTTATTTCTATTGCCATGGATCATTTATTTCTACTGCCATTTATCAATTTATCTTACCGTTTGGCATTTTTTCTATTCCAAAAATACACATAAATTCATAATTCTCTCAATTGTAACAATAAATTCCAATTTACTAATTATAAACCATCAATCCTTGTCATTGGTAAACCAAAGTATAAGACATTTGAAATATACATTCATATCTCATTCATTATGCTCAGTCATTAATCACATTCATCTTAGTTTCATATATTGGAATATGTCAATTGAGTGTAATTTATCTATTTCACAGTTAATGTGTATATGCTCATATTATGCATTTGAACATAATTACAAAAGCATGTCATAAAGGTACCAATTTCATTCTATTAAATGCCACTGTTATGACTCAATAATCTAATATTTTAAATCTCTCAAAAATTTGAGAGACAGGATGCTACACTAACCCCTAGTTACTAACTAAAAAAATGAGCAACCAAAACCAACCAAAAGTATGGGAAAAATGAAGGCATTCCATTTGTAAGCTATATCGACTTTTGTAAAGGTAATGACATTTCTTAGTTTTTGCAATTCCCTAAGTGTCATTTTTGCCTATTCATTATGACCCTTTGATTTTATAAAAACAATCCTAGTTGTTCATTTCTTAGTTTATATCTCGACTAAAAGATCAAATTGGGGTTGAACCTTTTTTAGTTTGATCAGTTTAGGACTTAAACTTGTAACTTGCTTAAAGAAGGGATAAAATTTCATGAGTATGCTTAATTTAAGACTTTTTTGGAAAAAAATTAGGGCATATTTGACACGCGTCATTACATGCAAGTGAATTAGTATTTAGATGCCATATTAAGAACACATAAGTTATTGTCCAAGCTAAGGGGAATTTAAGAAATAAATTTAATTTCATTTAAATTTCTACTCAAATTTCTACTCTTCAACCCTAAATTAATGATTTTTTAAACAGGTGATTTCACCCTCTTTTTCTCTCTCTCGATTGTGCCTTCACTCCAATCCTTGCACATATCATCACTTAATGGATGTGCCTTTACTCCAATCTCACATATGCCTTCTTAGTAGTGTGGGCTCTCTCTTTTGGCATTGGAGGTGAATAGGTGGTAAGGTTTTTGGATATCTGAAACATACAAGTGCTCTGATTGAAGATCGAAGTAGGTAATGACTCATGCTCCCTTCTAATTTTTATATATAAATTTATGACATTTGAATCTTCAATTTATTCCTTTGCCCTTTTTCCCTTTTTATGGAAAGTTTTGTTAACAATGTTACATTTAGGTAAATGGGTTTGATTATATGGTTGAATAGCGTGTAGATTATAATTGTTTTCATGTGCAATTCTATAATACATTTGTATATAGGATCTGATCAAGTTTTTCTTCCCCTTATACTTGACATTGTGCGTAAGATATGATTTATGTCACTTGGTTTAGATTCATTAGTGGTTATCCATATTTTGTTTATCTCTATCCGCTGGGTTAAAGATAAAGTATGACATTTATGAAAGAGACGCAGATTATTAAGAGCAAACAAATTCAGTTTTGTAGACATCATTTAACTATCAATGGTTGCACAATCAACATTACAACATTGTGCTGTAATACTTGAGAATGAGCTTAAGTATTAGTTCTTCAAGGTAATGAGGTTGGCCTTTAAAGATGTACATATATTTGTTGTTTTTGAAGCAACTCTAGGTGTTAGGAGAACAACTGTTGTTGCATTTGCACTTCCACATACATGAGTAGTACTTGAGGTGTTGGCAGTATCTGAAGTAATTATGGCACCAACAGATACAGACACAATAACAGAGGCAGAGGCAAAGGCAAAGGTAGAAGTAGAGGCATTTGCTTTTCTTTTACCTTTATTTCCCCTTTCAGCATTGTTAGATTCAGATTTAGAGGCATTTACTGGGTTGTCAGTGTTGGTTTGAAATGTGGATATGTTTTCTGGGGTTAATTGTGAGTTCTTTGTGTTTTGCTCCATATGGAAATGAGTTAACTAGTTTGAGTTCAGATTTTGAAACTGGGTTAGAAACTGCTATTAATAATAGTGAGAATGGAACAAAAAACCTAGAAGATTACCAGTACTATAGAAAAGAATCTTAGTTGTACCATAACAAATACAAAACAACTTAGAAATTACCTTTCAACCCTTCTAAGGACAGCCTCTTTCATTTTGTCCTTCTATATGGCAGTGGTTGCATGTAATGATCTTGCACCTCCTAGACACGTGGTCAACATTTTCTTTTTGTTTACTTTTGTATTCTTTTGAGGCTCATCAATGCCCTTTTTTCTAACTATTTTAGGCCTATTAGGCCCTTGTTTGAAATCTAGTGGCCTAATAGTTTCGTCATTGCTAATGGGCTAGTCCTTCATACCAGACATTGGTTAACTTGCCTTCCCATATGCTTTATCATATTCAGTCTGTCATAATCAACTAGAAGTGTACTCTTCAATATTAACTCTATTGTCTCTAATAGCAAATATGGCATGTGCATAAGGAATGCCAAAGAGGGTATATCTCTTACAAGAACATATTTTGTTCTAAATCCTCACCACATAACTATTTTATTTAGGAGATTTTAATTCTACACTTTATCGAATAGAAGAAGAAGGCCATTTTTCTTTAAGAAATTACTCAGGTGATTTCAAGGAGTTCTTGATCTCAAGGATACAGGTCACTTTTTCTCTTAGAGTAATATGCAGTCAAATGGTTGGGCATTTTGGAAGAAGCTAGATCGGGTTATGGTCAATCAAGCATAGCTACAGGCTTTCCCCAGAAAGTAAAGCCTCCTTTTTAGTCCATACTCCAACGTATGTGGGGGACATGTTCCTAAAGGTAAAACATTGCCATCCTTTTAGATTTAACAGCTACTTGGTGAATGTAGAAGGATTTTTGGACTGTGTGAGGGAGGGAACAACAGCTACTGTCTTTGGAACCCTTCAATTTCACTGTATCCAAAAGCTGAAAATAATTTCTATAGCCAGGGCTGACCTATCCCAACTTTAATGTAATCTCTCCCTTAACCTGAGGGATGGTGTCCTTTTGTCTCAAGAAAAAATAGCATTGTTTGCCTAATTACAAGCTCTAAACAATCATGCAAGTATTATGGAGCAGAGAGCTAGGGTGAAGCATCTTAAAAAAGGAGATAGGAGCACTAAATTTTTCTTTAATTCAATTATTGCCAAGGGGAACTATAATTCTATAAAGGAGTTCCCATTACCAAATGGGAGGAAGATAAGCAAGCATGAGGATCTATAGACAGCAGTGAACTGCTTCAAAGATTTCTATGTCTCTCAGAAGGTTACTGTAAACACTCAGTTCTTGGACACTCTTATCTGTAATAGGCTCTCAATTGCAGAGAAAGATATACTAACTAGAACGATGGAGGACTCAGAGATAGAAGGAGTATTATTTCAAATGAATCCTAAGAAAGCACCTGGGTCGGACAGTTTCAATGGTTTCTTTTATCAAAAAACTTGGATTGAGGTTGGGCCTATGGTGATAGCAACTGTTAAAGTCTTCTTTTCTACAAAAAATCTTTTAAAGGAGATTAACAAAACCTACCTCTACCTAATCCCTAAACTAAGCAACCCTATATCATGGGAGGACTATAAACCTATTGTTTGCTTTAACTTCATCTATAAAGTGATTGTTAAGATCATTGCGAATAGGTTGAAATATGTTCGAGGGTCTTTGATTAGTGACAATCAAAGTGCTTTCCTAAAAGGAATACAAATTGGGGATAATGTTTCCATTGTATAAGAATTGCTTAGAAGCTACTCAAAGAAGAAATCCCCAAAGAATTGTGCTTTTAAGATTGGTTTCAAGAAGGCTTTTGACAGTGTTGAATGGAACTTTATTTTGGGGTTACTAGAAGTTATGGGATTTCCGAGGATCTTCATTAAATGGGTAGAAGAATGTATCACCTCTCCCTCTTATGCTATCTTGGTTAATGGATCTCCTACTAAGATAAGGAGATCCTATGCCTACCTATCTATTCATTTTATGTATGGACTCTTACTTCTCTATTACAACATAATATTGCCAGAGGTTCAGATTTTAAACACCACAACCTTTGTAATAAAGTTTTCTTAGTTAATCTTTGTTTTGCAGATGACCTATTCCTATTCTTTAAGGCTGATGAGGTTCTATCAAAACTCTTACAACTTCTTTGAACCAATTTAGCTCTATGTCTGGCCTCACTATCAACTATAGTAAAACTCACTTTGTTCTCTCTAAAAGTGCAGAGCATTTGGAAGGGTTTGTTTCATCCTTATCGAGTATGCAAAGGACTCATACCCTTTTATCCTATCTAGGACTGCCAATCACCTCTAGAAGGATACAGTTTAGGGAATGCTACCCTCTTATTGAAAAAATTCAGAAGCAACTGTCCTCTTGGACCAACCGTGCTCTAACCTTTGAGGGAAGGCTATAATTAGTAAATACTATACTTAACTCAATGCATATTTATTGGTCCTCAAATATGGTACTAGCTAGGGGAGTTATCAAATCATTAGAAAAGCTCACGAGGAATTTTCTATGAGGAGGTGATGGTTTAAATAAGGGATATGATAAAGTCAAATGGATTGATGTCTGCAGACCTAAAAGTGTAGACTTTGGATTATTCCTATAAGGTTATCTAATAAAGCCCTCTTGATGAAAAAATTCTGGCCTATACTGCAAGGAGAAAATACTTTGTGGATAAATGGCTTCATGCCTATGTCCTAAAAGATCAAAGCATATGGTCTATAAACCCTAAGTCCTCCCACTCTTAGTTTCTAGCCCAACTACTGAATATTAGGGAGAATTTGACTTCTGAAATCTCTTGCAAGGTAGGAGATGGGGAGAAGGCCAGCTTTTGGAATGATAATTGGTTATGAAATGGTCACTTAATTTCTAATCAGACTGCAGTACAACTTCTGTATCGTATCCCTATAAATGAAAACGTCAAAATTTTTATTAGGGAGGGCCAATGGGGACACTCCCATCAGGAATTTCTTAACCCTCCTATTCCCCTAATCTATCAGTCCCTGACCAATACATTTGGAGGAACCACCTTCAAGGTTTTATCAAAACAAAAACTTGCAAGGAATGGTTGTTATAGAGGACCATCAAGGTAGACTTGTGTAAGATTGTTTGCATAAGGAGCTCCTACGAAGCCATTCCTTTATCCTATGGCTTACTATTTAAAATAAGCTCAACACTATGGATAGGCTCTCTTTTCTGAATTCAAATGTAGTTTGTGTCTTGTGTAATTTAGGATAGGAAAGTAGAGATCATTTATTTTTTGAGTGTCCCTTCTTGGAAGACATTTGGTCGTGGATAAGACACAAATGTCTATGGACCCTAAGCACTACTCAATTCTCAGGGATTATGCAATGGTTCATTAGGTTACAGACAAATTTTCATTCTCATTCTCTAATTACTCTAATTTCCTTCGTGGTTTGTAGCAAGGAAATTTAGGCAGAAAGAAATTTGTGAAGATTCCACTTTGATAGCAGAACTTCACAGCAAGTCCAAGTTTACATCTTTGACAAAGTTAGAGAACAAATTATCTCCTTTAACTCTATCAAAGATTGCCCACCCCAGATTGCTTTTGAATGGAGATTGTAATCAAACTAACATGCTAGACAATCAGAAAACAAGAAAGCATGCATTTATAGCAGAATAACATCTCAACCAGCATGGATAAGAGTCCACTGTTTACTAGTCCACTGTTTACTAACAACAAAGATAGCTTCAGCTTACCTATGTAAATGGAGGGGATTCTCGGATCTATCCTTACCTAATGGTGTTCTACTTACAGATTCTTTGCTGCCCTTGGGCCCCTGAAAAAAGATGTATAGGTAGCATCAGACAGTGTTGACATGCCAGGGTGGGTGGCGGATCTGAGCTTCATCTACTCAGAGTCTATTGAAAAGGGGTAACTTTATCCATAAGGAAAGCACCAGACAGAGTCAATTTACCAGTGGGTGGTGGATCTGTGCTTCAAAGATAATCCTTGCGTAGATGAAAAGGGAATAACTTTATGCCCTAATTGCGATTGAAATCACAACTTACAGAAATATAGCTTACCTGAGCTCTCATCCACACAGTGGTGATCCATTCTGAAGAAGATAAGCCGTATAAACCGAGTCAACATCTCTCTATCGCCTTTGTCCTCCTTCCCAATCGAGAAGCTTCCAACATCTTCAACTGAAAGAACATATTCTTTTTACCCTAATGGTTAAATGTTTTCTTCTTATTACGCCATCGTTTTGTGTTTAGAGATGAGTGTTTAATGTGTTGTGCAATACCGTTTTAATCTTTTGGGTTATGGTTGGGCTGTCCCATCTGAGTAGACCCTTTATTGTATTCTTACACTCTTCTATTATTAATTCTAATTGATTTTAATTTTTTTTAAAAATGATCAATCTCATACCCTCCTTCTCCATTATGATGTACTGAATAATGTTGAGCAATCATGGCACTCATCTCAATTGCTTCCCATATTTTTGGCCTTAAATTACCTTCCACTTGGTAGTCTTTTTCCTTTTTCTCACAATTATTTTCATCAATTCTCTTCTAATATACTCAAACAACCCTAAAATTGACATTTTCCTTGCAACAACCAGAGTCTTACTGAAGGCCTCATTTTGGAAGGATACATTATCAAAGAACCGTACTTAGGAAGATAACCAGAAGGTAATTCTAACTGGTACCTGTAGTTCCATAGTCACCAGTTAGATTCCATCTAAATTGAAGAATCCAGGGAGTTTCACAATATCTAGTGTGGTTGGTGAGTTTGAATTCACAAAGTACTTATGCGAATTAGGTGCAAGTATTAATCTTATGCTTTTATTAATATTCAAGAAGTTAGGACTAGGTGAGGTTAAGCCAACATCAATGTTAATTTAGTTTACTGATCAATCCATTAAAAAACCATTTGGAATAGTGGAAGACATTTTGATGTAAGTGGACAAGTTCATTATTCCTGTAGATTTTGTGGTTCTCAATTTTGAAGAAGATAAGAACTGTCCACTAATCCTTCAACCATTTATGAATACAAGGAAAGCAATAATTGATGTTCATAAAGGGGAATTAACACTTCGAATAGGGGAGGATCAAATCGAATTCAATATGAATAAGACTTTAAAGAATCCAATTGTGAGCAGCACATGCATGAAGGTTGAAATTATGGATCAAAATTTGCAAGAATAAGTTGAGAGTTACATCGCAGAGGTACACTCTATAGAAGTGGAGACAAACAATGGATTTCATAAACTTAAATCTAAAGGAGACAATGAGATGAAGCAGTTGGATGTTCAAATGCATCAAGAGAAATTGGTTTGAACCGAAGCATTCATACCACCATCTATAAACAAACCACCCATATTAGAGCTTAAATGTTTTCCTGCAAATCTCAGATATACCTTTATAGGTGAAGGTAAAATGTTACTGATAATGATCTCCAATCAATTGAACGAGAAATAAGAAAGTAGGGTGGTAGAAATTGTTAGAAAGCGAATAAAAGCCATCGGATAACAGATTGTTGATATTCAAGGTTTAACCCTAAATGTTTGTATTCACCCAATAAACCTAGAGGAAGGATGTATAACAGTGAGGGAGCACTAGCGAAGGTTGAACCCTAGCATGAAGAAGGTGGTCAAGAAGGAGATAATCAAACTCTTAGATATAGGGATAATTTATCCCATCTCCAATAGTGAATGGGTCGGTCTAGTATAATGTGTACATAAGAAGGAATGATAATAATAGAAAGTGATAGTGGATAAGTAATTTTAACAAGAACAGTCACAAGATGGACAGTATGCATAGATTATCACAAACTCAACTCAGTGACTAAGAAAGCTCATTTTCCTCTCCCGTTTATAGACTAGATGATAGAAAGGGTAGCGAGACATTTATTTTATTACTTCCTAGATAGATATTCGAGATATAATCAGATCTTCATTTACCTTTATGATCAAGAAAAGACCACATTCACCTACCCTTATGGTATATTCACATACAGATGAATGCCTTTCGGACTATGCAATGCCACAACTATATTTCAAAGATGTATGATGACCATCTTCGTCGATATGATAGAAGATATAATGGAGGTGTTCATGGATGATTTTTTAAGTTTTTGGAGATTCTTTTGATATGTTTTTGACAAATTTGGATAGAGTTCTTCAAAGATGTGAAGAGTCACACTTTGTGCTGAATTGGGAGAAATGCCATTTTATGGGATAAGAGGGGATAGTGCTAGGGCATAAAATCTCACACTAAGGATTTGAGGTTAATCAATTAAAACTTATACATATAAAAAAACCATGATCAAAAGACATATACTGAAACCAGTTAATGGTTCATACATCATTTCTTTTCATTTCTTTCATACACATAAAAGGTCACATATGTCATTATAATTCAGAATCTAACATATACGTTACACATTAGTTTAGAGTTTAATCTTAATACAAAATGTGCATCATGATATGGGATGCTAATGCAAAAGACTCTGACTAGGCTCCGCAGATTCAGCTGATCAGGACTTTAAGCCATTTTCATCCCTAAAATATAAGTAGTAAACTTCTATCATATCGTTTTGGTAGCTAGAACTCCTCCAAACCTGAAAAATAACATTGCAATTTTGATGAGTTTGTGAACTCTGTGAGTGAAACATTATTGAAGCACTCATACAAGTCATATCACAAAGACAAGTTATATCACAATTTATTGGCCTTCTTTGTTTTGAACCCTTAGCTTAAATGATCCACTAGCTCATTTTCCCCTTGCCAACCCCTTTGAGCCTTTAACCTTGTTTGTTTCTGAATTAATCACGTTACATTGAAACTTGAAAAACCCATTGGCCTTACCCTGTCATAAATATAATGAAGTAATGAGTGAGCATTTGATGTATATGATTTAGGGCTTTTATTTTGTATTCAATTCTGAGATGTTTTGAGAGGCACTTCTACTCATGTGTTATTAATTTATGCTGCTATTGTTTCCTTATTGTTTTTATGTTATTCAAATAAAAAGAAAAAATAATAAAAAGAGAGAAGAAAAATAAAAAAATAAGAAGAAGAAGAAGAAGAAGAAGAAGAAGAAGAAAAGCATCTTTATTGTTGGCTTTATTGATTAAAAACATCTTTGTTTTTGCTATTGAAGGAAACATAGTAGCATTAGTTAGGGATGAGTAATTGTAGTTCATGGTATTTATATGCATACGTCAGAATTTGTGTTTAGTTGTCCCTTCTTACGTAGTACTTTGTTGATACTAGTGAGTTACCTTTTGACTTTTTTCCTCGCCTTAACCCAAACTCTATCACAACCTAAGTAAAAGCCCTTTTTGATCCATGATAGCATGTAATCTATATGGTGGTGAATTTGCAAGCTTATGGTAGTGTAGTCTCTTAAAGGGAGTATTGAATGAAACATTGACCTTAAACACTTAAGTGAAATGAGTGAACATTGTGAGGAAAATCCATCTTAGTTTTATTTTACTTGGATCAATGGTGTCTGCCTTTGACCTTATTTATATTCATTAATGAAAAGATTATGATATATGTAGTAGCTCAATACTTGAGTTTATCAAAGTTTGAAGGATTGCATATACCACTACAATAGATAAGGTTATTGGTGACGAAACAAAACGTCGCTAAATATTAAAAAATTATCGCCAATTTTAATTTGCAAAAAATTAATTGTCGCCCTAGTGGTTGCTAAATTCCGGTAGCAAAACAATATCCACAACGTTTTCTTGAAATCGTCACAAAAAGGTTTTAGATACACAATAAGTTCGTCAGTAAAATATATAACCAACGAGAACGAAGAATGCAGTACATAGGATTTTGCGACATATATCTTTCATAGATAAAAGTTTTTACCCACTAAACTGCATTCGTGGGTAATTATTTTAGTGACGATGTTTTTGGTAGAAGAATAGTTTTAACTACTAATTTTTTGTTGTAGGTAAATATTTTTAGAGACATTTTTGTAAACATAGGTAAAAACATTTTGTGACGATATTTTTTTCATAACTAATAGTTTTTAGTGACGATTCTATTTTTGTAGTAGAATAGTTTTAGCTACTAATTTCTTATTGTACATAAATATTTTTAGAGACGTTCTTATAAACGTAGGTAATAACTTTTTGTGACGATTTTATTTTGGTAGCTAATATTATTTAGTGACAAAGTTTTATTTTAAATTTAAATATTATTATAATTGTTAATAACAAATGTGTTTTAATTTATTACAATTTTTAAGACAATTTGAAATATAAATTAGTTACATTTTTTAATTAATGTTGGTAACATATTTTTTGAATAATAATAAATTGAAATAAAATAAACATTAAAAATGGAATATATTTTATATAAAATAATTACAGGGCATATACAAATTAAGACTCCTCATCTTCGTCAGTACTACTGACATATGTAGAGCCTAGCAATTGTTTGACCATCCTTTTAAGCTAGTTCACTTCTTTTATATTATGATCGAACATAGTCTTTAGTGCATGGTTCTCCTCATGAAGCATCGTGACATATGTTGGTCATGACGAAGATGCACCAACAAGCTTAGGGCCATACCCAAGACCTTTGATATAGCCCAATCTTATACCAAAGATATTGTTGCAAATCTCATCGACATTGGGCTGATTCCCCTCAGACAATGACATCTGTAGTAACTACTGCATCTTATCATACAAATTAAGGTACAAAATCGCATTAACTAAAAAATTATTACTTAGTATTACATAGAAAAATAAATTGTAATATTAATTTGTTTATACTTACATAATTACTTTGTTCTTCTTCAGATGTCCAGCCTTTACCTTCCTTGTAGTTTGTTAGCTTGTACAGTGTGATCTTATCACACTTCTGTCCTTGGAGTTGTGATTGGCTCTATTATATGAATTTAAAAAATTAGAAGATAATATAATTTATTTTATTAAGAAATAGAATAATAAGTTGAAAACGTTACACTTACAAATTCTTGTCGGACAATAACTAATGATTTGGAGTCGGTGTTATGATGAGTCTTCATTTTTGCTCTATTCACCTTGGCTTTCTCACATTTTTCCAAAATTAAGAGAAGTAGTCATGAAATGTATAAATAAAATTAATGGAAGGAAATATAAAGAGAAAAAAAAACTGAACCTTTGTTTAGGCCCAATAATCACACATTTCACTCCAATTTTCTAGAGTCACCCTTTCTGAAACATGTCTCTTTGCCTCTTCATCAGAAGGGGAAGACTGGTAATATTTATAAAGTCTATATCGATGATCCTTCAACCTTTGTTTCAACAGCGAACTAACACTACTTAAAACCTTAGGCTTGTCGATATCAACGATATTGAGCTTCATCTATGAAGAACACGTATAAGTTAAGTTATTATTTTTGTTAAGCAAAATCATAATAAATATAATCAAATCAATTGAAATATTATTGAAACTTTGTCCAAAGCATTTTGGAGCAAGTTATCTTCCTTCAACTGCCTAACATGCTAAAGGAAAGGCAACTCATTCCTCACAACGATGCCTAACTCACTGGCCAATTTTGCATATTGGATTTTATCGAGTGAACGACGTTGCGTGGGGTCAATGGTCATAGACAACTTGCTATTTATTGTAACATTCATCAGTTGCAACTTAGCTTCTTTTGTCTTACCTCTATCTTGTTTTCTAATGTCTTTATTAGAACTTGAAAACAAAAAAATCATAATAAGAAAAACACACTAAACATGTAATGAGTAATTTCAACATTAATGTAAATATGTTTGGTTAACAATACCATACCTGAAGATCCCTCATGACTAACAAACGATGTTAGTAAATGTTGTTGCTGAATTTCTTCATTTGATGATGCAATTGTTGCTTGTTTTGTGGGAGGAACTTCTTTAGTCGTTACCACCCTCTTTCCCTTGTTTCTACTAGGTGCAATTATAATGAACCTGTGTAAAACAAAATATGAACATAATGTATAATCTTAAGTCAAACATCAAATTGCCACATGAATATAAGGATATTAACAGTCAAATACTAAACATTTGGTATAACATTCCGCAAAAACATAAGCGAAACATTAAAAATATGCATCTAGTCATCGTAAATTAACATAAGTATGTTAATTTAAAACATCAACGACATAAGGCAATTATGAACATAACATTTCAAACAATACAAACAATTTATTTACATTCAATCATCATGATCAAGTTTTGAAAATCAGTATGTTAATTTAAAACATCAACAACATAAGGCAATTATGAACATTTCAAACAATACAAACAATTTATTTACATTAAATCATCATGATCAAGATTTTGAATATCATCATTAAGTACATTATCAATGGATTCTTCATCACTAATATATTCAAGAAATGTATCGTCATTGTCATTTAAGTCATTCTGAGGATGGTCTTCTTCTGTTTGTAAGATAAGATGGGCTTGGACTTCATCTAGTTGAACAATGTTGGGCTCTACATCTTTTATTGGAATGTCTTCGTTATTGAACTTCAATCCAATATCTTAATTAGGGGTGGGCAAAAAAACTGAAAAAACCGAACCAACCTGAAAAATCGACTAAACCGTGCCAAACCGAACCAAAATGATGTGATGGATGGTTTGGTTTGGTTTCGGATATTGGAAAATCGACTATATCGGTTCAGTTGCGGTGTAGGAAAAAATTTTTCCGAACTAAACCGAACCAAACCGATCAACTAAAAACAAAAAAAGTTTGTATTTTTTTATACTTCTAACCCTAGGTATATAAGGTAAATTTGCAAGTTTGCAAGTATAACAATCATCCAATAGGTCGTAAAATAAAATAAAAATGTTGAATATATACTAAAATTGACCCAAAATTTAAGGCCCAAAATTAAGGCCCAAACGGATTGAAATAACTGAACCGAACTGAACAGAACCGCAAGACAAACCGAACCGATGGTTTCATCTGACATTCAGTTCAGTTCAGTTTTTTATATAATAGAACCGATTATTCGGTTCGGTTCGGTTCAACAGTCAAAAACTGACCGAACCGAACCGTGCCCACCCCTAATCTTAATAGGCTTCATCTGCATCCTCATCCAATTGACTAATATCCCTTTCACAAAAATCAAAGATATTCCTTTGTTGAAACTTTTGAACAACCTTCCAATTGTTACACAATACAGTATTGTTGATGTAAAAAACTTGTTTGACTTGATTTCCAAGGACAAAAGGATTATTGTCATACCATGTCTTACTAACATTTATGCTAGTAATATGCCCGTTCAATTTCATGTCAGTTAAATCAAACCATTTGCATTTAAGTAGAACAACCTTCTTATCCTTAATGTAAGGCAACTCTATTATTTCATAAATGACACTGTAGAAGTCAATGATTTCGTCTTCTGACATCCTTTAACAACAACTACACTATTTTAACTTCTAACTTGACTATCTCAATCTTGTATGTGAAATCTCACCCCATTAACAACGCAACTTATGTATTTCTTCCCACAAATATGAGGCCCATATGCCAAACTATAGAATGCTGTTGTCGCTTCTTATACCTTACAATTATGTAACTGTATCATCTGTATGAAAAATTGAAAATAAATATGAGGATGAGACATATTCTCATATTTTCATGATATGTAATCAATATGAAACTTACTCAATTTTGAAACCATAATACAAACTTCTGCCTATGTCTTTCTTTAACATTAATAATCCCTTTGCTATGAATTGTGTCTTTGTGCTCTCTATTTAAAAAAGACAATCACAGTAAGATCTCAGAGTGAATGGAGAAAATTATAATATGATTATTTGAATGAAAAGGAATATACGTACTCTATGTGTGTATTGACTTTCTCGCAATTGTTCAAAATATACCAATGGGTGATTTCAAATTTGTCTTTAGTTAACTCTACATATTTACGTACACCAAGTAGCCTAACTTTTTGGGAGAAAATAGACAACCTACCATCATTATGATAATCAAAGTTACGTTTTAGTCTATTAAATCTTATACATCAGTTAATTACATTGAACAAAAAGTCAAACATTCATTTGCTATATAAATCTCTGCAATAGACCCCTCTGGTTGACTATGTTACATACATAATGCTTAAGAGATCATAAAAACCTGAACATAAGAAGTTATAAACTTAAGGGTTGTTTAGTTCCACTTTTGTTTTTCTGTTGTTATTTTTGGTTTCTGTTTCCTATTTTTGGTTTTGTTTTTTCCTTAAAAAATGAAAACCTATTTGGTTGAGATTTGTAATATAAAAACAAAAATAAAAACCTGTTTGGTTCAAATTTGTAATAAAAGACTAAAAATAGAAACATGTTTGGTTTTATTATCCTGTTTCTATTTTTTCATAATTATACTCTCATGTGTCATAATTATAATCTAATACATTATATATTTTTATCTTTACCAATCAACTTCTTGAACATGTGTTAACAGGGTAACAAGAGCATCCTGACCCTACTTTGTTTTCATTTTTTCACATATTCTATCAACCAATTTTGCTTACCACCAAAGCTTTTCTTTTTTAATTTGTTTTCTCTCATTTCAAATAATTTATTAAGCACTAGTAGATGCGGCGTCATGGAAAGTTGAAAAAGTAAGCACTAGAAACCCATTCATTGTCTCTTTGAAATTACTTGGAAAGGTTGTCTATATCACTGTTTCAGTACTTTCTTCTAGATATGTATGTTTTCTGCAACTATTTCTCTCTATAAGTTTTTCACGTTCTCTCTTTCTTCTTTTCTCATACCTAAACCATTATAAGCTTCTATCAATAGTTTGGCTCTTTGTTAGTTGGATTCTGCACTCAAACTAAAAAGCAAAATTGGACACCAATACTAAGTTGGGATCATTTGGTCCCACCTTAAAATACCTTACCTAATTGTGGAGATGGTACTCATAATTTAGTCAGATCCCCACCAAGTCACCTTTTGTCTTTTGCTCAAGTGATTACATAATCCATATTTGTATCTGTATATAATAATCCTAGTAATTATATGAAGCCAAAGTTCAGTTTTCGTCTTATTTTATTACTTGGGTTCGCAAGACAGCCTACCTAGAAGAGATTAAGGAAACAGAAGATCAGGAAAATTTGAAGAGAGTTCAACATCAACTCTCATATTTGCCAGAGTGCATATATGATTTTCATCTTGTTGATAGAAGGAAAAAAAACTGTATTTGGTCATTCTAAAAAATGGAACTCAACTCCCACTAAGAATAATAGGAAAAAGAAAATTCTAACGTCTGAGTGAGTACGAGTACTCTCCATCACTAGCAATTATAACAAAGAAACAAAACTCTTCCCTAGTTTCCCATCATACAACCTTCTTTCCCTTTCAACCCTACCAAAAACAATAACTTGTTTGACAACCTTACATTATGCCATGCACAAGCCCACCTTGTTATGAAAACTGATCTTAATTATACACCTTCTTTTTCCCCTTCCAATTAGAGGCTTGACAATTAACTAACGCAATCAGATTATAAACAAAGTATACAAAAGAATAGTACACATTATGCTGGCAAAAGACATTCCACATATTCGTTTGCATACCTTCCTATCTAGTCAGTTTTCGTTTCATCACCATTTTTACACTATAATCCCATTACCTCTCACCAGAAGAATGGCCAAAACAAGAAACTGAGAAGTAGTTTATTGGTATGTGGTCCTGTCATGCCTATAGTTATGTTACAGTGACAAGAGTTCATTGTCCATTTTAAAACAACTTGTAAGAATAGCTAGAAGATGATTACACCACTGAATATCTGCTAATAAATCATATATGTTGGAGTTGTTTGACAAACAATTTTTCCCTTGCACTTGTGTTTATGCTTTAGGAGAAGCACAAAGCTCATATGACCACCCAAAGCTCTTCCATTAGAGAACTTCTTCATACAAAACTTACACTTGTATATCTCCATCAAAATCAAATTAACAAAAACACGACCTTTCTTCTCCAGCTCAACGAAAGATACGAACTTTGAGAGTGGGAAGGAAACTAAAAAGTAGGTTACATAAGAGTAGTAGCTGCATCGTGAGATTATATACAAAGCTTAAAAAACTAAAAAGAAAAAGAAAAAATAAATCAAACAAGTATAACATCATTGTGGCCATATCTTACTGTTCATAAACATCCTTGTAGCATGAAGGCCATCATACCCATGCGTAAACTTAAACGATTTGTCTCAGTATTAACACCCTCAAGTAATGCAGCAATGAAGTAATGAAAGTAATGCATTACGCAGCAGTGAAGTAACGCAATGACACAATAGTGGAGAAATCATAGAAATAGAATAACAAAATTGTAGAGAGATACGAAAGCAAACACAGATAACAAATACATAGAGAAATCATAGGAATGTAACAACAGAGTAACAAGCAAAAAAAGGAAACACAAACTTAGAGAAATCGCTAGAAAAATTATAGTAGGGCTTGAAGATGTAGAAGAGTCAGCACAGTGCAAAAACTGATTCTAAAAATAAGAAAACCTGTTTTAAAATCTTTCAAAAATGTCTTTTTGATGTTTTTGTAAACCTGTTGTGGTTTTATTATTTTTAGAAACTTCAAATGGAAACAATAATAATCCAAACGGAAAAAGGAAACAGAACCGAATAGGGCCTTAAGAATTATTACAAACAAATAACATAAACAATACTTATTGAATTTAATATGAATTACCTTTCAATCGGAAACATCCATAAAAATTGATCCATTCCACAAAGTTTTGCTTCATATGTTAAGTGAATTGCCAAATGAACTATAACATTAAAAACCGATGGGGGGAATAATAGTTTAAGCTTACATAGAATCAATGTTATGTCTTTTCCAATTTATCAAGCTCTTCAACTTTACGTGTCTTGCAACATAATTACTTAAAAAACTCTCTCACTTGGCCTAAAGTAACGGACACATCCTTCAGCAAACACCTACATATTCCAACAGGAAGTAGTCACTACAAAAGTACATAATAATCGTGACTTTTCAATCCTGATACTTTTCCCTCTTTAACATTCACACAATGGCCTATATTTGATGCATACCCATCAGGAAATTTGACTGATTGGAGGAATTGACAGAATGATTGTTTCTCACTTTTTAACATGTTGTAACAAGCAGGGGGAATAAAGTATGAGCCATCATCTCTTCTTTTCAAATGCAAATCCTTTCTAATATTCATGTCTTCCAAGTCTAGTCTAGCCTTAATTGTGTCTTTGGATTTTCCATCAATTCCCATGACAGTCCTTACAATAGACTCACAAATGTTTTTCTCAGTATGCATGACATCAAGATTGTGCATCAATAGTAATTCCTTCCAATATGGCAAGTTGAAAAATATGCTTTTCTTGTCCAATTCAATTCGAGATCATTTCTCTTACGCTTTTTATTACTTGGGCGCTTGCCAGATGTAATGTCACCTAAATGTGATAGCTAGTAAATAATATCATCCCCAAACAACTGCATCAGAGCTTCACCCAACTCTACTGTGCCATTAAACTGTTTACTTCTTCGCCATCTATGCCTATGTTCTAAATACTGACGATGACTCGTATAACATATTTGACTTCATATACTTTTTGAATATCTTTGATGGTGATACATAGGACAAGCTATATACCTTTAGTGCTTCACTTAAACAAATTACCATAAACTGGAAAATCATTTATAGTCCACAAAACAGTAGTATGCATTATAAATGTTTTGCCTCATCAAAAGTTTGTAATCTAAATTCCCATAGATCTAATTCAACAGCTAATGGTTGCATGTATACATCAATGTCTTTACTAGGAGCAGTAGTGTTGGCCCTGGGTCCCCATACGAATTTTATGGCGACTACGTGTCACCATTGGGAATTTATTTGTAATAATAATAATTATAGCTGAGAACATTTCAATAAAGTTAATTAAATTCTATACACGGAAACTTTGTGGTGTGATCATAAAATAATTTCGGACATATAATTAAATTATTCAAAAACAAAAAAATGATTTAATAAAAAATTAACTATTCATAACACAATTAATGGATATTATCAAATAAAAGAAATAGATTGTAATTATATTAACTAAATAAAATTCATAGGAAAAGTAAAAATAATAATCAACAATTTAATTTAAAATTTTCCATAGCAAAAATAACAAAATAATAAAGGTTTGGGTGTTTTTCTAAAAAAATTAATAACATGTTACAGGTGTGAAAGGGTAACAGAGGAAAGATGAGTGTCGCGATCGTAACATTTTGGGCAACAGGGAGTCTCGCGGTCCCGACCTGGTCGTGATCACGAATTTGACAAATTTGGGCCGGTCATGATCGCGTTGCATCGCGATGCGATTTTTGCGCCAGTATCACGATCACGCCTTAGTCACGATCGTGAATTGTGAAAATCCGCACGGTCGCGATCGCACCGCCTCACGATCGCGATTTTTCTCCAATCAGACATCCTTACTTCTAAGCAACATATCTCTCAATATAAAAATCCAAAAATTACAAACTATATATTGTTGGAAAGCTAAGATCAAGAACTACGACTGTTATGAAGACAATTTTGTCTAATTCGACTTGTATCAATACAGTTTTAATTATTCAAGAGAAATTTCCATTTCTGCTAAAAATTGACACTCCTATACAATTTCTGCTATCTTCTAAAATCCATAACTTTCACATATGAAGTCCAAAAATTCTGATCTTGAAACCATTGGAAAGCTACAAGAATTATCTACAACTTTTATGAAGACTACTTAGCCTAATTCTACCTATAACAATGCAGTTTAATCTTCAAAGTTTCAGATCACTGTTCCATTGATTTCCCCGTTATCACTCATCCGATTACTAACAATTCTACTGCTAACTTACAGGACCCAAACCAACATTAAAATTCCTACATATCAAAACTCCTTTGATACGCAATTGAACTCAAACAAGTTCAGCCAAAGATGCCGCAACATTCAACACAAGCTAACTTAACAGTAGAAGAAAATTCTGCATACATAACTATACGTACATATATCAGAAGAATTTCTACATTTTCTGTCAACTTTCATTGTTCATTTTCACTGTTCATTTGCAACAACAAAATTGATACACATTTCATACTTCATTTCACACTGCCATGACAGTATCATAGTTACAAATATATACACAAATGCTGATGCAAATATGCTTCTAAAAATGCTCTATACTAACTTAATTACAAAAATATGAATTTCTTGGAGGTTGCCAAACACTTTGCAAGGATCACTTATACTCTGCTGATTCTTCACCTGAGGAGTGAAAATTGATGGGGTGAGCTGAAAGCTCAATGGCTAATATGTTTATAGCCAATGATAATGAACCACACATAAACATATATGAATAATACAAACAACATCATAACTCAACATATCAGAAAATGCAATGCACACATAATGGCTCCAGAGTTTCGTGAAACGGAACGGCAAAACCGAAGTTTATACCGTGAAATGAAACAAGTCCAATTTCTCAGGATCTCATGCCTACAAGTGGGCAGCTAGGAGAAGGCTATAGATCATCGTGCACGTGACTAACGAAATGGATTTCTCTCTCGCCCACATAACAGATTTTTCAATGCTTATACATTTCATAATATATTCATGCCTTAATGATTCTTAAAGCTTTTGTTTTTCATCCATACAAAGTAACAAAAATCCTTACAAAGCAACATGATGTACACATTCACAGAGAATAAACAAGCATATTTATCATACATACACATAAATTTTAGCTCATCATCACTAGACTATAAACATATTACCCACCTGTTTAACTTGAGATTTTCCAAAATCAAGCTTGGTCTTCTCCTTGCTCTTGTTGTCGATATTCTTGATTACCTAAGATAAATATATTTCATTTCATCAACACACATGCATAAAACTACATGCTATCTATAAGTAACTTTAGCTTGATTTATTCTTGATTCTATCCAACTAGAAAAACTAAAATCTATACAAATCTAAAGAAAACACCACCCTCTTATTCTTCATCTTTCTTTCTTCATCTTCATCATATTCATCTTCTTCATATTAAAACCTACTTCTTTCTACTTCTTTCTTCATTTTCTTCACATAAAACCTATTTTTTTCTACTTCGTAATCTATCAAAACAATAAAAACTAGACAAAGAACTCACCTAAGCTTTTCCTTCTTTTTCTTTCTCTTTTTCTTTCTTTCTTTCTTCTTACCTTTCTTTCTCCTTCTCTCCTTCTAGGTTATTCCACGACTCTCCCTTGTTTTCTTTTCTTTTCCTTCACTCTCACAACTCCTCTCTTCTTTTGTCTTATTATCTTAAGACAACTTTTTGAGTTTCCAATTTTTCCCTTCCTTATTCATGGAATTCCTACTAACTCCTTCTTTTAATTCATACCACCTTACAAAATTTATAATATACCATATTAACCTCCAAAAATTTATAATTCATAAATTCTAATTTATTTTCATTCTTGATAATTTAATAAAATAATTAAAATAAAATAAAAATATAAAAATCCTAAAAGCGAGATCCGACACTTTTCATATGGGTCATTTGAAAACAATCTCTTTATTAGTTAGGGGTAAGAATGTGTCCTACTGGACATCTCCAAACCTCGCATATCAGTGGGAGTCATACTGAGTATTGTTGTTATTATTGTAGGTTCTATATAAGAAAAATGACAAGGCTTAGAAACAAATGGGCTAATCTTGTACCACTTCCAAGTATGAAATATTTGGCTTATACTAAGCTTATATATTTTACTATTGTTACTTCACCAAACTAGTTTATGGATAGATGTCCTTCCTCTATATTGCATGTTAAGTTCTTCCAACAAGCTAATTTCCACTTTTCCATGATGGACATCCTTCCTAAGGTAATTGATTGTACATTTTATTTGTAAGAGAAGTTAGGAGAGGAGTTTTTGTCAATTATAGCAAGTTCTCTGGGCTTTGCATGTTATTGCGTTACTCTCATTACTAAAATTTTTCTTTGATTGCATGGTAGACTCCTCCTATAATTTCTCACCTTTTCTTTTATTTTATACCAACATTCGAGATATTATAAGAGGTTTGGTAGATTGGTAGTTTTGGATAATCCATGCAGCTAGATTTCCTTAACGTTCTTCTTGTGTCATTCTATTTTTTTACCTCCTATAATCTAATTCTCAAGAGAATGCCCTTTGCCATTTAAAGTTGAGAATATAGCATCCTTGGCTCCCTCCTATAATGTAAAAATTAGTTGTTAACCTTCATTGTTGAAATATATAAGTATGATTTCAGATTCTCTATGTTCTTGCATACTCAGTTGATAGCTTCTTGCCTTTTGATTAAGTGTGATTTACTCCTTAGCCCCTTGTATAGTCCCCTTAATTCATAACCTTTGAAACACCTAGTGTTATGTTCTTCCAATATTTTATAAATGGTTGTTCCTATACTAATGACCATTATAATCATATCTCCTTATTGATTGTTTTGTTTGACTTTAACCTTTCTACCATGCCCTTAAAATTGAATCATTTGTTGTGAATATGGCATAGTTCTTGCACTTTATACTATATCAACCTTAAGTAACTATGATTAAAGAATAAATGTGTTGCTAATTCACTTTCTTCCTCAAATAACAAGCAAAAATTTATAATTTTATAGGAATCCTAACTTATCCTAAATTAAAAGCCTTGTTTGATAGTTAGCAACATTAGGAAAGACATCTTAGCCATTAAATTTTCATTTTATTCTATATTATGCCATCTCACTCTTTCCCCTACTTATGTTGACACTTTCTTATATGGCTTCTTAGTAAATTTCCCAAATGAGTGTTAAAGCAAAATGTAGTCATCTTCCTTCTTTGGGTTGAGATTGTAACCTAGTAAAACTATTTTTTCTTCAGCAAGAAAGTTACACCATTGATTCGTACATATCCAATCTTTAACTTTATATTTATAGGGATTCTAATATACCAATTCCCTTATAGGTTAATTAATTAAAAAGGTCTTATCCTACACTAGTTATTATAAAGAACTCTATGTTCAATCACATAATAAAGGATCTTACCAGCTTGTCTCTAAACTTTATATGTTAGGACATGAACCAAAAGGTCTTTCAGCCTTTGGTTGAATTTCCTATAGTATACTATCTTTTATAAGGTAATTGTTAAGCAATTTATTCCATAGGTCACTTCTATTCTCCAATAATTCCTTTGACCTTTTAGCAATGAGCACCTTAGCAGTCAAGCTGATAAAGGTTATCACAAATTCTACCTCTAAAGTTAGTTTATTGACCTCCTTCTAACTTACTTAGACCATTTCTTTACCTACTCTTCTTTTTATATATAAGAAACTTCTCATTAATCTTTCAAATGAACTCATTAATCTTTCAAATGAATTTATCTCTCGTTTTAGCATGAACACATAGACTGACTAATACAGATATAAGGAGTTCAATATTAACTTTATTAACATTATTATACCTGTATAAGATAGATCTTTGTTACACCAAGATCCTAGTCTTTTTTGCATATTTTCTAATAAAGGGGTGTAGTATCTATGTTTTAATCTTTTAATAGATAAGGGGAGACCCAATTAATTGAACGGAGGTTCACTGATTTGTAATCCAGAGATCCTTGACAATTGGTCAACTTCATTGGAGACACTTAATCAAATGATTAGTTGGCTTTTCTTGTAATTAATTTGGAGACCATATAACTCTTTAAACTTATGAAAGGGACTCTTTATTATAAATACTTACCTATCATTAGTTTTAAAAAACATTAGGGGATCATCTATAAAGCTTAAGTTCAATAATCCAAGGTCCTTACATTTTCTATAGTAGTAAAAATGAGTGTTTAAGGAAAGATTGTATCTCACCATATACATATTGAATAGATAAAGGGATATAGGATTCTATTATTTCAAGCCTTTTCTACCCTTTAATAGGATGGTAGATACCCCATTCACTAAAACACTAAAGAAGGGAGTGGTTATGCATTCTCTAAACCATTCCTTAAATCTTTGTAGGACTCTAACCACTTCTAATGCTTATAAACAATGTCCTAATTAATTATATTATATGTTATTTGAATTTCTATCTTTAGGCCACTATTTTTAAGTGAATTCTTCTTCCTTAGCCCCTAAATAATATTTTTCTAGTACAACATCATGCTTAATATTTCTTCCCTCCCAGATTATATTTTATTGATCATACTGCCCATCACATTTTTCATTCTTAAGGCTAGCAATTTTTAGATAATTTTATAACGAAAGTTACAATATGATATTGGCTTATAGTATAACACCCACATACCCCATGGGAGGATATGGTGATGCTACACAAAACATGACCAAAATAATCCAAAACATACTAAAACATTTCTAGAAACTCAAGGAACTTACATTTCATTCATCAATGGTTGGGTCATATTAAGAACATAGCAGAAACATGGTACTTATTACAAGCCTTAAATCTAAATCCAAACTGTTTTAAGGTTATTACAAACCATTAAACAAAACATAAAATACAATATGTAACATTACATTGAAAAACAATTAAAAAATAAATTGAACATTTCCAAAACAAAACACAATCTTCTTGGCCACTACGGTTGTCTTTTTCCCAGTCTCAAGACTTCTTATCAGAACCTACATGGAGGCAAAACTACCGTGCTAAGCATATAGCTCAGTGACGAATAACTTAACAAAATATAAACTAGTGACAGTCTCTAACAGTCATCTAGCATTCAAATGTACAGAATCAGATCATATCACTAACAATCTTTAATTGTTCATATTATGGAGCAAACCAAATATTGTGTGTCTCATAATAGAATATAATTCATCATTACATAACAAGACATATAAATATCATAACAGAACACACAAGTCTCAAACAGAACATAATTGTGCCAAAACATATCGAAACTTGTATCCGATCGAAATTCATCTTGTATCATATCATAATTTATCTTATTTTATATTAGAACTTGTTTATATCAAAATTGAAGATGTATCAAAATAAAAAACAATTTGCCTATAATCCTTTTTATAGAAGTGGGTAATTGGACCAGAATAGGAGATACCGTGATTGGTATCACAGAATAGGAGAGACTTATGTCTCGGTAACAGGAGACACCGAAGTGTCAATATCAGGAGACACCAAAGTGTTACTAGAGCAGCTGCAGACCCTTCTAGGTATACCTATTTACCCATGATTAGGACTTAACAATTTTAAAACAATCCATTTCAGATTTCAGAATCACAAGCAAATAATGTAGTATATAACAAATGTCTTTATTTCTTTTTTTCTCAAATTGTACGTATTCACTCCCTTTTAATCAAATTCAATATGCCTTATAAACATAAATGTTTGCATCAATATATCAATGAAACATTAATTCATTACATATTATATAACATTATAGAAACTGCCAATTCACAAATATCCATATCCAATTCACATCACATAAAACCCTTGGAACACATTGGTATTCTTAAGAACACAATCCTCTTGAACACACCATACATTTTAACATTAGACACATTATTTAAGATATTACCTCAATTAAAAAACCATAATTAAATTAACTTTTACTCAATTAATCTAACATCATCTAGATTCATTTCAAGCTTTAATCATGTCTAAATATACCACATTAGAGAGACTGGTCCTCATGTGGGTCAACAATTGCACAAACCAGCATTTACCATATAAAAACCCTGCCCACGATCATGGGGCACCTCCCCACGATATTGATAGTAGCTACTGTATACGATCTTGACAGTAGCTACTGCATCTGTCCACGATTGTTGGATGGGTGCCACGATCGTAACCTATCCTTTTCCTGCAGTTTTTCCAGATTTTCTCAAGATAAGTTTTGGGTTAGTTTTTTTTGGCCATTCTGACATAGAAATTAAGTTTTAGAGGTAATATGTTCTTATAAAAAAGTGTTCCTCTATGTCTTAAGTTTCTAATGAACTAAATTTAATACAATTTGGTTCATTATTCCTATAGTTATACTCAAAATACTACAGATTATTCTAAAACAATGACAAAATTCAAAACTCAACTTTAATAAAAATTTCAGAACTCTTATCAAAACCTACATGGAGGCAAAACTACCTTGCTAAGCATATAGCTCAGTGACGAATAACTTAACAAAATATAAACTAGTGACAGTCTCTAACAGTCATCTAGCATT
>JANZXR010000007.1:3878290-3901055 GCA_027575705.1 Erythroxylum echinodendron
GGCTCATTTTCCCAGCATTCAATTTGCATCATCTTAACACATACTATAATCAATTCAAGTATCGAACATTTCATAATATAACATGAAATCAAGTTTAGCATTCCCTTACCTTATTTAAAGTTAAAGAATAAGCCATACTATCCTTCCAAACAACCAACACAAGTCTAAAATCAAGATGCAAATCTTAGCACTAAGAAGACAACATAGAAGATGACATAATCTACTTTCTAAATGCAATATTTGGCTAAGAATTTGGACTGATAACACACAGATTTGTAGCAAAATTTCAGAGCTGAAGGAGAGGGATAGTTTCAGTGGTGATTGAGCAAGAAGAGAAATAATAACCAGTAGAAACACTTTTGCCTTAGCTGGACTCATTTGACGCTAGGTGTCACTCCTAGCATAAGGTATATGTCTCCTTTGTATGTATCGCATATGTCCTGCATTTAAGCTACCAATTGTCACACTTACATAAGCCATTTGTTACTTAATGAATGCTACCAAATGCCATAATTTAATAAGTCCACTTATCACTCAACCAATGTTAACAAATGTTAATGTATTAGCATTGCCAGATGTCAATAACTCATAGGCTTAGTCATTTAAATTTTCATGTACTAACTTATCTTGTCACTTGATAATTTTCCTAATCCAAATGTACATTTTAATACCTCAATTCTCTAATGAAATTAATTAATTACAATTCACTAAGTATGATCCATTAAACCAAAATTCAAGTCATATGTAATTCTCAATCATATCACAATTTTTAACACCTATCATATATGTAAAACATGTAACATTCCAACTAGGGTATAATTTGGGACCTTACATATAGTCACCAAGGGATTTAAGGTGTTTTACCTTTGGTATTAAGCTTATAAAGGTTTTATTAACTTTCTTAAGGATCTGACCATTCTCAAGTAACTTTAAAGTAGTTATTATAACTAAATTTATTATCAAAGGCCAATCTTTTTAGTAAAAGTGAGCATTAAGGAAATTTGGATATAGAGCTTTTGAGGGGTTAAACTCAAGTACCAATATTTCTACATCTTTAACTGTGAAGGGACTAGATACATACTCCATTTTCACACTAGATTGGTAGTTAATAAAAGACCTTAGCAAATTCACTATTGATTTGATTCTAGCTAATGTTCCATGAAAGCTTCATCTTTCTGCTCCTTCTAGGTTAATCTTATTGCTTTGTTACTTTTAGATAATCATCATGTTCTATTTCTATGCCCTTCTTTGATCTAACTTATCTTAGCTCTTTGCATAAGAATTGAATTATAGATTGATGTTGCTTTAGTGTAATCCTTCACTATTATTCATTCTTTTTCATTTGATTCAAGGTCTCTAAGATACAGAAACTCAGTCAAGATCAATTATGAGTGGCTTGCTTCCACCTTTCGCATTCAATCTCAATTTTGTAGCCTATAATAAGCCACAAATTATAAAATGATCAGAAATACAATATTGGTAAAGTTTAGAAAACCAATTAAGCTTAGTGATGTCCTTTTTTCGAGCGAACTGTTAACAAAATAGGGAATAACGAAACTCCCTGAATCTTCCATAAAATCCAACGGTTTGCCCAATAAGAGGATGAGTTGTTCTCTTCTTAGTTCTTCCTTATTTGCCCTCATCTCCTCTTATTCTTTAGCTTCTTGAACAAAGACTTCTATAGCTTCGTCAAACTTGATGTCCATTGTCAAATGTTCTTCATCCTCTCGTTCCTTAAAAGATTCGAACACATCATTTTTTCTGAATGCGTTGCCCTCCTCTGGATTCTTTAATACATCATTCATGTTGAAGGTCATTTGGTCATCACTATTTAGATTGATGAGGTTCTCTTTATGGACATCTACCCTAGTTTTTTCTATGTTCAAGCAAGGTATACAAAGATCTAAAGAATAATAGGGAGTTTTTTCATCCATTTCTTCATCCCTTTCATCCCCTTCCCTTGTCTCTTAGTATTCTACAAGATAGGCTTCATCTACTGGTTCTTTTTACTCTACGCCATTCTTAAGTGTGAAAGCCTGACATTACTCTATGGAATTTACTTTATACCATACAGATAGTTTTCCACACTTTGCTTACAAAATTCCTTAAAAAGCTGGCCTACTCAAACCTCTAGGTTTTGAATAAAAGCAGCGTGATCTTCTGCTACTTAATCAAACTTCTCCTCTAATCTCTTATGGGTCTCTTCCATATCTGTAAGTTTATTCATGATTTTGTCCATCTTGGAATCCCATAAAGTAGATTCGTTTTAATGAAATTCTGATAAGTCTTGATGTCCAATAGGATTCGTTGCATTGTTGAAACAATAGAAATTTAGGTGGTTCTGACATCTTGAAGTGTACTTGTTCATATAACGATGATGATTTCCCCAACTAAATTGCGGCATATTGAAATCTGCAAAAGTCTTTTGTTCCCTATAATATACATCCTCCATCATCGCTCTTTCTTTCTCTTCTTGGCATTCAACTCTTGAGATTCCCCATTATTGTCTGATGATATCCAAGTTGATGTGTTGTCTACCTTATGCCCAGGTTTTTTCTTCAAAAGAAGATGAAAAAGCCTTAGACTAAAGAACTAAACTAATCGCCTCACCGAAAATAGCACCAAAAACTTGATCGGGTGTTGATGTGTGTAAGTTTTAATAATACCCTCGATAATCCAAAAGTGCAAGGTTCATTAGCATAGTACCTAAGGTGTTGATCCCATAAGGAGGGATAATCTAATCCTAAAATCTAAGGCTAGAAACAATTCATAGAAATTCAAAATGTACAAAACTAAAAATAAGAATTTAATTCATTCAATCAAATTAAGAATCGAACACAAAATGTTAATTATTCAGTAGTTGCAACACACACCTAAGAATCAACCTAAGGAAATTACCAATTGAGAAAAAGGAAATTTTACCTATCCTTAATGCTAACCTCACTGGTTATTAATTACCGGATTGTTGGTTCTAGATGATACTAGGGTTAATTACTCTCTCTCGAGTTATAATTATTAACCCTAAATTATAAACCCTAATCAAATTATGGAAGTTGCAATCTCTCAATTAACAACCTATCCAAAACTATAATTAGTTCTGAAGTTCTCTAATAAACTATCAGAAACCTATACAAGATCTCTCTTCACACAATTTACCGATTTGATTTAATTCTAATTTTTATTAAATCACCTAACTATCGTTAGCCCAATTTAATCTTTTTTCATTCAATTCACCCTCTCAGTTTATTATCAAATTATGCTATCACATAATTAAATCACAATAAAGCCAAATAAAATATAAACAATTAAATTTCATTAATTTAGGAACAAAACTTCAAAGGTGAGTTTAAAACTTCTTCAACATTCAAAATTCCTAACATCAGTTGTTATTTCAATTCTATATAATAATAAAATTGAAAATAAACAGAAAATATGATTTGAACGGATGATGGGAGGTAGCGACATCGGAAAACTCCTGATTTGAGAAGTACGTCGAGTCAGCTTCTTCTCCACTTCTCTCTGCCTTATTCTCTTTCTTAATCTCTCGATAAATTCTATGTAGGATTTCTTAAAAGTAGCTAATGCAAAAGCTTCTCTACCTTTTTCCTTGTCCTTTAAATATCCTTTGTGTTCTGAGCAGCACTAGGGTTTTTTTGGGGCTCGAAAGTCCAAAAAATCCCTCGAAACTTGAAGTTTTTAAGTTTTTGCATGTCTGTCGAATGCGACCACGACTGTGGCCCTGCAAGCAATGATCGTGGGTCACATCTGAGCCTTCTGTCACGATCATGGCACGTAGGCCATGATTGTGGGCCATGTTCTGGGTTTCTGCCATGATATGGGCTACGATCGTGGGCTAACTCTGGTGCTTTTATCACAATGATAGCCTATTGTGCCACGATTATGGGTTGTTGTTTTAGCTCGAATATCTCCAAAACTTTTGCGGTCTTCGATGTTTATTCTGAAATACTAACAAACACATCAAGGTACCTCAAAAATATAATATTTAAATTGAAAGACTTGTATTAACCCATAAAACACTTAACACACAAATAATTAACAAACTAATACAATTCTATCCTAATCACATTCTAAATGATTGAATTAATAGCTAAACACATATCAAACTAAGCCCTAAAACATGATGCAATTTACATTTATCAATACTCCAAGTTTATTCTTAACAGTAATAGTAACCACCTTTTTTAGTTGTGACTTCAAAATCTAATTTAAGGCTCCAAAAAGTGTTAGGGAAAGTTAGTGATGATAAAAGGACACACATAATGGTTTTAGAAGGTGTGAACTTTCATTATCATTAGTTGTTAAAATATAATTAAAAGCTTATAAGAGAACTTATGATGCATTCCGAAGTGAAGTTTCTTGGTGGCTAACTTTTCCAACCATTACCATTTTATTATTATAAATAAACATGACATTTGTCATTGTAGGTTCATAGCATTTGCATTAATGTAACATTCTTATATTTAATTTTGTTCTCGTGGTCTCCATACCTAAATAAAGATATGTTATTGTGAATATACCATAGTTTTGGCTCAATTATGCTTTTGGTCTACTCTTCTATTGTGTTATTAAATATCATATGATTGTCTTTACAATCCAAAACTTTCCTTTTCCATGGGTTTAATACCTGATTATTTACCAAAGTGAAAGGAGGTCCTTTTTCAAAAAAGAATTCAACCAAGGTGGTGTTCCAGCTCTTGGCTCCTTCTTATAGTACTTCGAAGTCCGATGTCATAATGGCTCTACCCCTCCTTATTCGAGGTAGGTGGATAGTAGTGCAAAGACATATTAAAGGTTTCCCTAACAACCTTCCTTTAATTTATTTGAGAGATGGCAGTGATCAAAGATCTTTCCTCTTTCTTCTCATCCTTACTTATACTTGAGGAATCTCTAGTTGAAGTTTGTTTGATAGGAAGGGATGGAAAGGTAAGTTGATCTTGGATATTTATGTCTTTTCAACAACATTAACATCTATAGCTTTAAAAGGATATATAGTAGAATAAGGCAGGTGAAAGTAAAAAAAAAACTGATACCTAAAATAGTAATTACTACAAGGAGAGAATTTTAGATCAAGGAAGAGATGACTAAACTCTCATTAAAAGGACTCCAAGAACCAAGATGGCTAGAAAGGACTTAGTCCCTAACTCAGCTTATTAAGGAAAACAAACGGGTAGGCAAGAAGAGAGTAAAATAGAAGACTACAATGGACACTTAGGTAAATTTAGATTAAGGTGGGGAATATAGAGCAACGAAGGACAAAATAGGTAGAGATTGGTTGAAAGTAGGAAACAAACATATTTTAGAATAAGTTAGCAAACTCAAAGGTGGTGTAAAAAGGAAATAATAAGTAAAACTAGCTAACAAGGAGGCTATTGGAATAAAGAGAGAGCATCAACATAAGAAGAAGCTCCCTATTCTAGAGAGAAGGAAGAGAATATCTCTCCAGTCATTGCCTAGGTTTTTGATATTAATGTAGAAATAATTTGGATACTCATACTCTAGCTGCTTCAAATTACCAAATGGTTAAACAATTATTTTATCAATTAAAATTTCTTTCCAAAGAAGTGTACAAATTATTTTATTATTACAAGTATTGAAAATGTGTGACATGCAACCTCAAAGTTCGTTTTTTTTCTTATTGAATGATCTAAATTTAAATAATTAGTATTTTAATAATTAATTTATAAAGTACACAATCTTACACGAGTGTAACATTTTATATTTGATAACTTCTTTACTCAAGATGATCATATGGCACATTAGCTTAAGAATTAACAGTTTTTACCCTAATTTTAAGCTTTTTTATCTTATTTATGGAAAAAAATTTATTGGTTATATATATATAATTATAAATTCTAAATTTATGACTTTCTCCTCTAATAATAATACTATCGTTTTCTTTGAAAAATGTCGCAAAGCTTTAACTTTCTACTATAGTTTTCTTTGAAAAATGTCACAAAGCTTTAATTTTCTTTGAGATGGTGTATATTCTTCAAAAATGCTTTAGGCATCTTTAATGCTAGTTTTTGACTTATAGTATTTGTATCCTATTTTGTACTTTTTTTTCATGACTGATGTTAAAGTTGAAGGTGTTTTGATGGTGGTTTCACTATTATCCAAACGATACTCGATCGGGTGTTGATGTGTGTAAGTTTTAATAATACCCTCAATAATCCGTAAGCATATGGTTCGTTAGCATAGTACCTAAAGTGTCGATCCCACGAGGAGGGATAGTCTAATCTTAAAATCTAAGGCCAGAAACAATTCACAGAAATTCAAAATATACAAAAATAAAAATAAGAATTTAATTCAATCAATCAAATTAAGAATCGAACACAAAAATCTTAATTATTCAACAGTTCCAACACACACCCAATAATCAACCTAAGAAAATTACCAATTAAGAGAAAGGGAATTTTACCTAGCCTTAATGCTAACCCAACTGATTATAAATTATTAGATTATTGGTTCTACACAATCCTAGGGTTGATTACTCTCTCTCGAATTATAACCATTACTCTTAAATTATAAACTCCAATTAGATTATAGAAGTTGCAATCTCTCAATTAACAACCTATCCAAATCTCTAACTAGTTCTGAAGTTCACTAATAAGCTACTGGAAACCTATGTAAGATCTCTTTTTTTATAAATTATTGATTTGATTTAATTCTAGTCTATGTTAAATCACCTGACTCTCGTTAGCCCAATTTAATTGTGTTTCATTTGATTCACCCTCTCAGGTTATTATCAAATTATGCAATCGCAGAATTAAACGACAACAAATCCAAATAAAACGTAAACAATCAGATTTTATTAATTCAAGAATAAAACTCCGAAGGTGAGTTTAAAGAACAAGAAAAAGAGGCAAAGGATCTTTTGCATTAGCTACTTTTGAGAAACCCTAGAGAGAATTCATCAAAATATTGAGAAAGAAAAGAAAGAAAAGAGAAGTAGAGAAGAAGCTGACTCGATGTACTTCCCAGATTAGGAGTTTCCCAATGTCGTTGCCTCCCATTATCTATTCAGATCGTATTTCCTGTTTATTTTAAGTTTTATTATTCATAAAATTGGAATAAAAATTGATGATAGGATTTTTGAATGTTAAAGATGTTCTAAACTTATCTTCGGGTGTGTCTTAACATTTTTTGGGTTTCAAAAAGTCTAAAAAATCCCTCAAAACTTAACATTTATGAGTTTCTGCACGTCTGCTCAACGTAGGCCATGATCGTAGGGCACATCCGAGCATTTTGTCACGATCATGGCACGCAGGCCATGTCTTGGGTTTCTACCACAATAATGGCATATGGGCCACGATTGTAGGCCATTTTGTTGGTCCAAATGTCTCTAAAACTTCTTCGTTCTTTGATGTTGACCCTAGAACACTTGCAAACACTTCAAGGTACCTCAAAAACATAATATTTAAGCTCAAAGACTTGTACTAACTGCTAAAACACTTAAAACACAAATAATTAACAAACTATCACATTTCTAACCTAAACACATACCAAATTATTAAATTAATAGCTAAATACATATCAAATTAAGCTCTAAAATATGATGCAATTGACCCTTATGAACATCCCCACACTTAAACATTTGCTTGTCCTCAAGCAAACAAAACAACAAACACACAAAAATCACACAGAACATAATTTAATAATGAGACAATGACTTCAATATCATAAAATAAATTTAACTTAAACACAATCATTCAAGTTATTCCAAATCATTAACATGCAAATTCCGCATCTAGGAACTTTGGGCTAAACATACATAATAATCAAAACCCAAATGTTAAGTTATTCACCCTTTTCAATTGTACACACACATTAATAATTCTTTGGTCATTTAACTCTGTAAATACTCCTAAATATGTTTTCATAAAAAGTCAAGCTATTTACGAGTTTGTTAGGTTTTATTAGAAAACTTTTTTCTTAATTTTTGTGGATATAGGTTTAGTCTTTTAATTAGAGGCAAACATTAGTGATGAATGTCTATCCAGTTACTGGACTAAGACATGTTTTATTTAGCTGCTTGGTTAAAACATCATTATAGCCTTTTGACGCGAAGGCATACATTTGTAATGCATGTCGATCCGATTACTTGACTATTTCACATTCTCAACTGACTACTAGCTCTATTCAAAACCCGAAGGCTAGTGGAATAGTTATTTATTTTAAATTAACAAACACAAATTTTTATTTATTATTATTATTATTTATTTTATTTTTTCCCTACCTTGTTATTTTAGCTACTCATTTTCATGAAAAGATACTAGCAAAGCAACTTAAGTAGAAATACTTAAAATTATGAATGAAAGTGACAATTTAGAGGGTGACAAACTAACATTAAATCATAATTAACTTGCATATTTATCCAAAGAACCCAATTCACTAATTTCGTGAGCTAATGACTCTTCACAACCTAATAGACTATGTTAAAAATTAAATTAAATTAAATCCATCTAAGCCATTAACACATTCATATAATTCACAATATGCCACCTAACAACTATCATACGATATGCAAAATTCACACTCAAAGCAAAACACATAATCCTCCCACACTTGTACAACACATTGTCCTCAATGTGAGAATGAGACAAGCAAAGATTGAATTTAAAAGAAAAAGGTTAGAATTACGATGATGTAGGTGATGACGGTGAGTTGCTGAAACCAAATCCACTTAACGGTCGAGATTGTTATCTTATATTGGAATTGCTTAAAGAGAGTAAGAGAATTAGTAATTCCATATCATTTCAAATTACTAAAATTTTATTTAAAATTCAAAACAAATCTAGCTAAACACAGGAATTTAAACCTAACTACTAAATGTGCTAATTTATGGTCATTAGCTTGACCTTATATCATTGGAAACTCAGCCAGGATCAATTATGAGCGACTTGCTTCCACCCTTCTCGTTCAATCTCAGTTTTGTAGCCTATGGTAAGCTACAAATTGCAAAATGATCAGAAAGACAATATTAATAAAGTTTAGAAAATCAATTAAGCTCAGTAATGTCCTTTTTTCAAGCGAACTGTCAATAAAATAGGGAATAACAAAACTCCCTGAATCTTCCATAGAATCCAATAGTTTGCATAGTAAAAGGGTGAGTTGTTCTCTTCTTGGTTCTTCCTCATTCTCCCTCATCTCCTCTTCTTCTTTAGCTTCTTAATTAGAGACTTCGATAGCTTCGTGAAACTTAATGTCCATTGTCAACTGTTCTTCATCCTCTCGTTCCTTAAAAGATTTAAACACAGCATTTTTTCCGAATATGTTGCCTTCCTTTGGATTCTTTAATACATCATTCATGTTGAATGTCACTTGGTCATCACTATTCCAAATGATGAGGTTCTCTTCATGGACATCTCTTCCATTGGTTCTTCTTGCTCTACTCCATTCCTAAGTGTGATAGCCTGACATGGCTCTATTGAATTTACTTTATACTATGTAGAAAAATTTTCGGACTTTGCTTACAAAATTCCTTGGAAAGCTAGCCCGCTTGAACCTCTAGATTATGAACAGAAGAGGCGTGATCTTCTACTACTTACTCAAACTTCTCTTCTAATATCTTCTGGGTCCCTTAAATATTCGTGAGCTTGTCCATGGTTTTTTTAGCTTGGAATCTCATAACCTAGATTCATCTTAATCAATTCTAATAAGTCTTGATGTCTGATAGGAGTCTTTGCATTGTTGGACTAACAGAAATCTGGGTGATTCTGCCACCTCGAAGTGTATGAGTTCATATAACGATGTTGATTTCCCCAACTAAATTGGGGTTCATTGAAATCTGTAAGTGTCTTTTGCTCCCTATAATATACATCCTATATGATCATTCTTTCGTTTTCTTCTTGGCATTCAACTATTGAGATTCCCCATTACTGTTTGGTAATATCCAAGTTGATGTGTTGTCTACTTTATACCCTGTTTTTTTACAAAATAAAATAAAAAAGCCTTAGACTAAAGAACTAAACCAATTGCCTCCCCAACAACTGTGTCAAAAGCTTGATCTGGAGTTTATGTGTGTAAGTTTTAATAATACCCTCGATAATCTGTAAGCTTACGGTTTGTTAGCATAGTACCTAAGATGTCTATCCTATAAGGAGGAATAACCTAATCCTAAAATCTAAGGCCAGAAACAATTCATAGAAATTTAAAACGTATGAAACTAAAAACGATAATTTAATTCATTCAATCAAATTAAGAATCGAACACAAAAATATTAATTATTTAGCAGTTGCAACACACAACCAAGAATTAACCTAAGGAAACTACCAATTGAGAGAACGGGAATTTTACCTATCCTTAATGCTAACCTAACTGATTACTAATGATCGGATTGTTGGTCCTAGATGATCCTAGGGTTGATTACTCTCTCTCGAGTTATAACCATTAAACCTAAATTATAAACCCGAATCAGATTATGGAAGTTGCAATCTCTTAATTAACAACCTATCCAAAACCTTAATTAGTTCTGAAGTTCTTTAATAAACTATCAGAAACATATGCAAAATCTCTCTTCCCCCAATTTACCAATTTGATATAATTCTAATTCTTATTAAATCATCTAAGTCTCGTTAGCCCAATTTATCTATTTTTTATTCGATTCAACCTGTTAATGTATTATTGAATATGCAATTACATAATTAAGTCCCAACAAATCCAAAGAAAACATAAATAATCAGATTTCATTAATTTAAGAATAAAACTCTGAAGGTGAGTTTAGAACATCTTCAACATTCAAAATTCCTATCATCAACTGTTATTTCAATTCTATAAAATAATAAAATTTAAAATAAACAGGAAATACGATTTGAATAGATGATGGTAGGTAGCGACATCGGGAAACTCCTGATCCGAGAAGTACGTCGAGTCAACTTCTTCTACAATTCTCTCTTCCTTCTTCTCTTTCTCAATCTCTCAATGAATTATCTTTAGGGTTTCTCAAAAGTGTTTGATGCAAAAGCTCTTCTACCTCTTTGTCTTGTTCTTTAAATATCCTTTTTGTTTTAAGCAGCACTACGGTTTTTTGGGGGTTCGAAAAGTCCAAAAAATATCTCTAAACTTGAAATTTTTTAGTGTCTGCATGTCTACTTAACGCAGACTCCGACCGTGGCCCTGTAGGCCATGATCGTGGGTCATGTTCTAGGTTTCTTTCATGATCGTAGGCCAACTCTGGTGCTTTTATCATGATCATGGCCTAATGTACCACGATCGTGAACCGTTGTTTCGACCCGAATGTCTAAGAAACTTCTCCATTCTTCAATGTTAATCGTGAAATATTAACAAATATGTCAATGTATCTAAAAAACATAATATTTAAGCTGAAAGACTTATACTAACCCATAAATTACTTAAAACACAAATAACTAACAAATTAACACAATTCTAACCTAAATGCATACCAAATGATTGAATTAATAGTTAAACACATATTAAACTAATCCCTAAAACATAATACAATTTACACTTATCAATACTCTGAGTTTATTCTTAACAGTAATAGTAACCACCATTTTGAGCTGTGACTTCAAAATCTAATTTTTAAGGCTTCAAAAACTGTTAGGGAAAGCTAGTGATGATAAAAGGACACACATGATTGTTTTAAAAGGTGTGAAATTTCATTATCATTAACTGGTAAAGTATAATTAAAAACTTATAAGAGAACTTATGATGCATTCCGAAGAGAAGTTTCTTGGTCGCTAACTTTTCCAAGCCTTACCATTTTCGCATTATAAAGAAACATGACATCTGTCATCGTAGGTTCTTAGTATTTGCATTAATATAACGTACCCTACACTTCTGCACGCACTTGGGCTGTAAATAGTTCTCGTCCAGTAGATGACACAACTCTCCATATATGTCTCTGAATAACGCGCATAAAATGTATGTATGTCTACTTTTTTGTTTCATATTACTAACAATTAAAACGGGATTGAGTGTAATTAATCCATTTTTCATCACAGAAGAAGGTGGTCGACTTAGAAACATATTTATCTATCGTTACATGGGAGTTTCTATACTGCAAGTTTTGTGGCTTGTAAATTTTAGTTTAACCAAAACATGAAAATAATGCTTTTACGTGTCTTTCAAGTAAATAAAAGTTAAATAAGTTCAAAGGAAAAACATTGACATGGATTGAAGTATAAGCTTAGAGAATTCAAAACTATGGAACGTAGTCCAACACCAACATAAAGGTGCAAATATAACCTCTCAAAGAAAATTGAATTTGAAAATAAAGACTAGTCCATTAAAGCACAGTGTCATCTAACTATTCCCCCTAATAATTATCCATGAGAATACAAAATAGAGACAATAGACACAAATTTTCGCAATGAAAGAAAGTACTCATGATTTCAAAAAAGCATTATCAAAACGATAAGTACCATAATCTCTTCGAGATAGAATGTCTGAACTCACTAAAGTTCCACCTTATTAACTACAATTCAGAATGAAGAACAAGGGAAAGTTAAAAGTCAATCAAGCAAGCCCTTTTCTTCGCAAGTTCGTTTCATTCAAAGTTTTCTAATACTTGGTGGGGTCTTATTGTGTGGTTTCAAAACAATCCAATTTACTGGTGACAAGTGACAACTGCCACCAACAAATTTTCTTGATTCATATCATATACTAAAATATACAACTTTTCCCATTTGACTACGCTAGCGTTTACTTGGACTAAGTAACTAGACTTGGGAGTGCGTGGAATGCTCAGAGTCTGCTTTTCACCATACTCCAATGGTTTTCTGGTCTTGTTCGGGGAACTCGCTTTCTGTAATCTTCAACTTCAATGCTGATGTATAAGTTAAATGATAATAAAACTAAACATTTTGACTTTTTATCGGGTATCATATCTTTTTTTCCAACTTTTGTACCAAAGCTCTTCGTTGACTATTTCATTAGAACCTTTCCAATTTTAAGTGATAATTAATTAAGAAATTAACTAATTATTTTTATTACAGAACTCCATCCATGTATGACAAGCATGAACAATTTACAAAAACAATTTCAGAATTCTCACCACATCCTCTTACGAAATTCCCATCCGCATACCTAACAGGTTTCTCATGTGTTAACATAATAGTTTATAGAGGAACCAGTCATTTACTTATACTTTGTATTTCCAAATGATTTTATATGCTCCTTAGTTAGGAACATTAACTTAGTGTTTAAACACTGCAAACGTACATGAAACGTGTGATGCATATCCTGCAATTAGTATATTAAAATCTTCGTTGCATCAGCAGTCATTATCATGAAGCTATCGTCCACATTCAAAGTAAAAAAAGAGTCCGTTTTCCAATTAGTGAGCGAAAATTCAAATGAAATCATCGTTGCCAAAGATGAGAGATCTTACTCTGAAAATTCCTTGAACAATTGAATTGAATAGTTGTTCCTATTTCCTGGTTGAGTTTGACCCAAAGAAAGCTGTGTCCTCCAACTTTACATATGTCGATTTTCTGCTGGGGAGTGTTTGCATGTATCTGTAAAATAACGTGAGGAGGACATTGATACAATTAAATTAGGGACACTGAGTTCGTTCGTCTTTATATGTTATCGCCTTCTAGGTAGACGTCCAAAGACATAGTATCTTGAACAAACCTTCTACAAAATATGCTTAGATTTGAAGATTATAATCTAAGTGCGACGACTAGATTTCATTAAATGTCAAGTAAAAGAATCCACGGCAAGTAGGAGTTTCCAAGTTATGCTTTGGAAATTCATTTCTCCCGTGCAAGTAGGACTTTATGTTTCTTTTTTGTTCTCCTCATATGTTTTATAAGAACGAATTAAATTTTGTTTAATAACGTGCAAGACCTCAATCAATATTGTTCTATTTCCTTATCTATAGAAAATTGTATATCAGATCATTACCCTTCTATTGAAAAATCGTTATAAATATCTAACAAACGGAATCACTTTTTTTCTTTTGTATTTATGAATCATAAATACATGAAATGGAAATAAACGTCGCCTTTAATTTAAGTTGCTTATAGACCAAAAGCAGTAACTGTTTATGCTACTCTTCTATAAAGTTAATTACTTGAAGAGAAGAAGTATTGAACTCAATCTTAGTATGAGTGGAGTTTTCTTTTTTCTCTTTCTTTTGAAAAGTAGTATGAGTAGAATTATTAAGTATTAGAGTATAGTAGTATCTATTGATTCAGTATTTAGGCAGTTACGTTTTTGTTGAGATATTGTAGTTAATCAGTTTTCATTTTGTTGTATATTTAAACACATGTAACCCTTTTGTAAAAGAGACGATTCATATTTCACTCATCAAACCTAGTCCCTATATGGTATCAGAGCTTCTAACGCCTTGACAGCAACTTTTCTGAGCAACTAATTCTAGCTGACGAAACACAACTCCAGCTAGCAACAATCATTTTTTTCCAAAGAAAACAAGTCACCACTACGTGAAGATAATTTCCCTTTTGTTTTATTTATTTATTTATTATTATTTTTGTTGTTGTTCGCATGTCAATTCTAGGAGCTACCACAAACTCATCAATTCATGGCACCATCAACCATCATTACTACAGCCGATGTTAACTCTGGCGTTATTTCGCTAAATATGCAAATGTGTCTCAAACTAAATGGTTCAAATTATCCGGCTGGAGAGTTCAAATATCTTCGCTGCTTGATGGCTATGATCTGTTAGGACATATTGATGGCTCCTTAAGACGTCTAGAGGAAAGCGATCCTAATTTTAGACGATTCGTGAGACAAGATAAGCTTATTCCTCACGCAATCACGACCTCTGTTCATGCATCTTTAATCAATATGCTTGGTGGAGTTTCAATAGCCCATGGAGCCTAGGCTGTACTCGCTCGAATGTTTGCTAAAAAGTCTCATTCATACACCATGTCTCTAAAAGAGAGACTTTTTAATCTCAAACAATCTGGAGAACCAGTGGCTGTCTATTTACAGAAAGCAAGAACCATTGCCGATGAGATTGCAATCACTGGAGGGACAGTGGATGAAATAGATCTTGTTATCATGTTCTACGAGGTTTGTCCGGCGATTGCAAGGAAGTTTGTGCTTTGTTAAAAGCTCAAAAGGATACAATTAGCTTTGAGGATTTGTATGATATACTTGCGGAGCACGAATCTTTTATTGCAAGTCAAAACATGGCAGCTGCTGCTCCTGCCTTCGTAATAGACAATGCCGCACAAAGAACATGGTAGTAACATCCACTTGGCCAGCGACATCCTCAATCACACTACAGTAGGAGCGGACAAAATCAACAGTTTATGAAGGATATAATCTGCAAATTTTGCGAGAAGCCGAGTCACATGGCAAAGGTCTGTTGAAAGCTCAAACGGGGACAGCAATTTAGTGCACAACAATGGTCTGGTCCGCAAGTTCACTTCCTACACGCTACAGCTCCTGGATCGGACCTGCTGTACAGTCCCTCCACTGCACCAAGAGCACAGGTTACCTAATCCCAGCATTTTTTTGTGCCTCTTACTCATACAATAGGTCAGTCTGCAACTCCGTCACACGTCCCAAGCCTGTCTGCCCCCCTGCAGCACCCTATGCTGCACCAGGCTCCTGCTACTCACATCCAACCCCTTATGCACCTATTTAGGCTTAGTCAGTCCAACCAGCCTCTAATCATCCAGATGGCTCAGCGCAAGATTGGATCCTTGATTGGGGAGCATCTCATCATGTTACAAGCAATCCTTAGAATTTGCAAACTGTAGCTCCGTATTATAGGAATGAACAACTGCAAGTTGGTGATGGGTTTAACGTCCCCATAACTCATACGGGTAGTTTTTGTCTCCAATCCCCATCAAAACCTTTTTTGTTTACCAATGTTTTGTGTGTTCCAGAAGTTAGTCATAACCTTCTCTCCATTAAAAAATTTTGCACCGACAACAGTTTTTCGGTGGAACTCTTTCCAAATTATTTTCAGGTGAAAGACTTGCGAACTAAGGCAGTACTTCTTCAGGGTACTAGTCACGGGGATCTCTATCACCTCAAGTTGTGCTCCTCAAAACCTTCAATTTTCCTAACCAAGGCTACAAATGTGAATGTTCTACATCAAGCCTTTAGTCATCCCTCCAATAAAGTTATGCAGCATCTTCAGTTTGGACATCAACTTCCAAGTCTTCCAAATGGGTCTACTATTTGTGTCTCGTGCAAATATGCCAAAAGTCACAAGTTGCCCTTTTCTTCCCAAAATTTAGTTAGCAATAATCCGTTGGAACTCATTTTCTCCGATGTTTGGGGACCAGCTCCGATAGCTTCCTTAGAGGGATATCAGTATTATCTTATTTTTGTCGATCATTTTTCAAAATATATCTGGTTTTTTCCTCTTTATAATAAATCTGATGTCTTGGAAGTTTTCACTCGTTTCAAAACACTTTGTTGATTTTGTAACACCTTGGCGGCATGGCCGAGTGGTAAGGCGGGGGACTGCAAATCCTTTTTTTTTTAAATCAAATCAATTTACACCGATAATGGTGGCGAGCTCATCAAACTATGACCAGTCCTAACTAAACATGGTATCTCTCATTTTACCACACCTCCTCACACTCTAGAACTAAATGGAGCAGCTGAACGTCGTCACCGTCACATTTTTTAGAAGGGTCGATCACTTCTTCACTTCAGCCATCTTCCAATCAACTTTTGGTATTACGTTTTTCAAACCACTACATATCTCATCAACCGAATGCCAACTCAACTTCTCCGTATGTCCTCACCTTATGAAGTCCTCTACAAAACGATTCCATCATATAGTCACCTCCATCCTTTTGGTTGTCTATGTTTTATATGGCTTCGACCATATATAGACCACAAGCTACAACCACGATCCATTCCTTATGTTTTTGTAGGATACTCTCTTTCCCAGTTTGCCTACTTATGTCTTGATCCCAAAACAAACAAGGTATACACCTATCGACATGTTCAATTTGTTAACGATCAATTTCCTTACCAAAATCTCACTCAATCAATATCTTCCACCACAGAGCTCCAATTCACCAATTCATCCCTGTAGTTCCCGTGACTACACCTCCCAGTGAGAATGTACTGCCCTCTTTCGAAGAGTCTTCACCAGCATTATCACAGTCTCAACCCACTCTACCAGGACCCACCAGAACCCATAAAATGGTCACTAGATCACAAAACAACATCTTTAAACCCAAGACATACACTAGTACCAAATATCCACAACCTAAAACCAATAAGCCTCACAACATCTCTAAAGCACTCCGACATCCACTTTGGCATGCTTCAGCTCAACTGGAATATGATGCTCTTGTTCGCAATAAAACTTGGGATTTGGTTCCTACTACGAATGCCACAAATGTTGTTGGATGTATGTGGATTTTTTGGACAAAACGTAAGCCTGATGGTTTAATTGATAAATACAAGTCTCGACTAGTTGCAAAAGGGTTCAGTCAATGTCTAGGGATCAATTACAAAGAAACTTTTTCGCCAGTTGTCAAACATCCAACAGTTAAAGTTGTACTAACTATTGCACTTTCATAATCCTAGCTGTTACATCAGATGGACGTTAACAATGCCTTTCTTCAGGGGCATCTTTAGGAAACAGTCTATATGCAACAACCACCTGGTTTTGTTAATCCAAACTATCCTACTCATGTGTGCTGACTCCGAAAAGCAATCTATGGTCTAAAACAGGCACCTCGAGCTTGGTATAATGAACTTCGGGGATATCTTCTTTAGTATGGGTTCCGAACTAGTGGTAGTGATTCATCTCTGTTCATCTATCATCAACAGAATGTCACTAATGTGGATGATTTGCTTCTCACTGGCAGCTCTAATACTCATCTTACCATCTTTATGGATGCACTAGCCTCTCGATTCTCACTAAAAAATCTGGGCACTCTTAGCTATTTTTTGGGTATTGAGATGATTCAGAATGAGAAGGTTCTATTTCTATCTCAGCGACGCTATATTCATGACTTATTAGGTCGTTTTGGAATGGCAGAGGCAAAACCTTGTCACACACCTCTTTGTACATCTATAGTTCTAAAAGTTGATGATGGTAGTGCTACTGTTGATGGGACACTTTTTCAAAGTATCTTGGGGGCGTTACAGTATGTCACTATTACTCGCCAGATTTGAGCTACCCTATCAATAAATTAGCTCAATTCATGCACAATCCCTCATACATACACTTCAAACAACTGAAGCGCTCTCTTCGATATCTCAAACACACCTTTGATTTTAGTATTCAGCTAAATCGATCTACCAACTTATGGCTAGCAGCGTACAGTGATGCTGATTGGGGTGGTAATGTTGACCCCAAAACTTCTACTTCTACTTATATGGTATACTTTGGTAGTAACCCAGTCTCTTGGTATTCAAAACGTCAACGAACTATAGAAGGTCATCTACTAAAGCCGAGTATAGGGCAGTCGTATATAAAGCTGCAGAAGTAATGTGGCTACAAAATCTTCTATCAGAACTACGAGTCCAAACAACCACTCTTCCTACTATCTTCTATGACAACATAGGTGCAACCTGTGTCAGCTCCAATCTCCTGTATCATTCTAGAATGAAACACATTGCTCTTGACTATCATTTTGTACGTGAACAGGTTCAAAATCAGCAACTTCATGTTCACCACATCTCAACTAATGATCAAATTGCTGATGCTCTCACAAAGCCTCTTTCACGTCATAAGTTCAAGTTCTTCAGAGACAAGATGAAGATTCCCGATCACTACCTCATTTTGCGGGGGGGATATTAGAGTACAATAGTATCTATTGATTCAGTATTTAGGTAGTTATGTTTTTGTTGAGATATTGTAGCTAATTAGTTTTCATTTCGTTGTATATTTAAAAACATGTAACCCTTTTGTAAAAGAGACAATTCATATTTCACTCATCAAACCTAGTCTCTATATTAAGAACCACAGGTGTTGAACGCCTTAAGGATTTCGTTTCCAATTATTTTTTGATTAGTTTATATTAACCATCAATTAAAATTTATTAATTTATTTATAATTATTAAAAGAAGTTACTCTATATTTGTATTTTAAACTTGTTTCTATCTATCTAGATTCTCTCTCTACATTCTCTCTGGATTCTCACTAGCCCTAGTCTTGACAACATAGAGATGGCCCATGAAAGGGGTCAAGATGCCTCTCCTAATCTAGATCTAAAGCTTCGAGGGAAGTATGGATGAGTCGTTGGAGGATCCAAACATACCGAAAAACAAAAACATAGTCTCCAAAGAATATGCAAAGAAGGATTTCCTGCCATTAACTAAAGATAGCTACAAGGGGACAGATAAATCGATCAAGCCAACCATAATGGAAATTAGCATTTTTTTAGTAATAAAGTTAAATCTCAACTTAAAAAGGTTAATCTTAGTCACTTTGAGCAAACAATAGTTAAAGGGTGTTGTATGTCCATTGAAAGAACTCCTTCTGGCTGGGGCATCTTTATGATCGTGTTCTCTAATAGGCTTCTTTTATGGTAAAAAAACTAGCTTTTCCAGTGATGCAGGCCTGAGCATTAGTGAAATAGGGTAAAAAGGATTAGACAAAACATTACTCACTAAAGATGATGACTTTTTTTTTAATTCAACTCTACATAATGATTTCAAGAGATTCTTCAGATAGGGCCATGCCATATTAGAGGGCAACATATGTTCCTACAAAAATAGAAACCTAGTATTGAACTTAACAAAGGGAATATTTCCAAATTTCCTCTTTAAATGAACTTTCACAATATTCCCCCAAGCTTAAGCTTCCTAACTAGTTCATTAGGTAAGCTTCTCTTCCTAGAATCTTTGACTGAGAAAATAGATAGATTATGTTATGCACACATTTATGTTGATATTAACTCTGCATATTAGTGTCTTAATACTAGGTCGTTATAATAGTACAAGTTTATTCCTTCATTATCTCACATTATATATGTTTTCGTTACCTTTAAGAGCAAAATACATGATCCATGTACATCTTGTACTTGGGATAAATGTCCTTGTGTTTAACTATAGAAAATAATTAGTCTTACTTTGAATTGGCTTTGAAATTATATCATTTTTGCTTAGGTATAGCCCATTTGTATGTAGATTTTTCCATAAATGAAATGTTGTACTTAAAGAATATCCTTATCATCCAAATACCATAAGATATGGAAGTTAATATTCCTAGATTTATCATTGGAATTATTAGATGTAACAAGGATGCCAACTTTAGTTAAGAGAGTGTTAAAGTTTTGATGAATAATCTAAGCATTATAAATAACCATGTTAAATGCCTTCATTTTATCTTAGAGATGGACCATCCTAATATTGTACTCCCTAATACCTCTAACCCATCATATTTAATAAAGTGTAACTTTTTCAACAAACATCCTAACTCAACAGTAGAAAAACTTTTGTGCCTACAAAAAAAGAAAAATTTTAAAATCCTTCACTATTTTTGTGATATAAAGGATATTAAGTAGATAATCACATGTTTAGCTCTTCATGGTCAAAGAGTATAAGCAATTTGATCATTCCCAAACTACACAAGTTTTCATATCAACTTTGGGAATTGTTAAAGTAAGCAAAAATAAAATAGACTTAATAATGGCCTAGTTTATACATGTAAACTCTAAAGCAAACTCAACATCTTGCTTATACTTTTAAAAATAAAAGCATTCAAGGCTTTAACGGTGAAACTATTATTTACACAAAATATATGTAAAAGCAATAATGTAAATGGATAAAAACAATACTCAATCCTATAAATATTGTTTATATTAAGAATGCAATTGAACATATTAGGAAATATTTGTGGGTTAAATGCATAAATGCAGTGAAAATATTTCCATATAAAATCAAGTTAGAGAATCAACAAAATAAATTCTACACTAGACCCTAGTGCTTTCATCAAAATTTAATTTAAGTCTAGAAATTTCAAGACATTATAAAAAACTCCATCATTTTGAAAACATTTAATTTAAACCTTAACTTAATAGACCCATTAACCCTCCATTTTAAAAATTCATTCTAAAACTTTTTATAAATTATTAATGGGTCCCATAGACAGATGTGCATCCTATCTAAAAAGGGGCCACAAAAATAGCCCCATTAGTTTTAAGGCTAGAAGATAACATTTAGGAAATCTCCTTAACATTGTCATCTAACGTAATATGCAAGGAAAGATGTAATCTAAGAAACATGACATTTTTCGTTATTCCTCATTTCTGCCTAGAAAGCTAAGACTCCAATAGCTTATTAAAACAAATTCTAAATTTGACCTATTGTAAGCCTTAATCCTCTTTTTTCTCTAATTTTGTTCCTCTCACTTCTCTTTTACTATCTAAGCCACAACTGTTGATTCTTCCCTCCGTTGACCATATGGTACCTTTTAACCAAAGTCAAGCTTTCTAACCAAATTATCACTATTTGAAACCATCCACTTATAAATGAAGGTTTTGATTTGCTTAGCATTTAAACTTATGATAGTTTTCTTCCTTGTTTTTTCTTTCAATCAATATTCGAAGCATGGAATTGTTCCCTTTTATTTTGTTTTATTTTCCTTCTTTTATGTTTTTCTTTTCCCATTATTTTGTGTCTATGCTTTTCCTTTGTTTCAAGTTCTAGTGTTTATGTTTTCATTTTGGTAAATTTGCATTTTTGTCTTGATTTTGGTGATCTAATATTCCTGTCATAGTTTTAAAGTTACAGGTTTAGTTCCAAGTATATAGTTTCCTTTACATGTTAAGCTAGATGACAACATTTGGGAGATTTGTCAAACGTTGTCGTCAAGTTCTAAAATTGATTTTGTTATTTTTTATACCCTCTTCCACATAAGATACACATAACAAGAAGTTTCACCAATAAATATCAAAAGATGTTAAAGTGGAGGACTGACAGGACTATTAAAAATGGAGGATTAACAAGACTGTTAAGTTATGATCCAAATTAAATATTTTCAAAAAATTGAAATTATTTTTTAACATTGTGAAATATTTGAATTTAAATTAAATTTCATTAAAAATATTAAGGTCTACTTTAACCCCTTTTGCCTATAATAAAAACATCCCCATTACCTTACAATCAAAGGAATTTACAAACCACGTAATGACTAAATTTCATTATAGCATATAACTCCATTTGTATGCATGATACAACTTCATGTTATTCTCACGTACCATATGGGTATATTGTAACATAACACTTCCATAAAGCATATGTCTAAATATCCAAAGGATATTTAAGAACATACCCTATAAGAATGGCATGTTAGAGCAATCATTTTAACTAACTAAGGCATCACACAAATCATAAGCATTTAAAAAGATTAACTTTTCTCATTTCATTCACAAACATAAACTTACATTGTTACATTACAATCCGTAATGTATATATATACATTACATAACATATGAGAGATTATTACTCTATACAAAATGTTTAACATGAAATGAGAAGCTAAACAACACATCCTAATTGGACTCCTCATATATCAGCTGACCAGACCTCTGAGCTATTTTTATTTTCAAAATGATAGTACTAGAATTCTACTAGATTGCCTTAGAAGCTAGAACTCCCTTGTACTTGAAAATCAATGTTGCAATTTTGATGAGGTGAGCGAACCATCATCGATGTTTTCACTCCAGTTAGAGCACAAAGTTAACTATATAACCAATTTCAAGCAGTTTAGCACATCTTCCAGTATCAAATCCCACATCACATTTTATCATATTTCATCAAGTACAAGTATCACATGTATATAAACATTTCATAACACTATTCTAGAACAATCTATTAT
>JANZXR010000007.1:3908888-3926689 GCA_027575705.1 Erythroxylum echinodendron
TGTGAATACTGAATAGGAAACAAAATTCTTGGAAGATAAAGAGTGAACCGTACGCGAAGAAAATTTTGAGAGTTGAAACAGAAAATACCAATGTACAGCAGTTGCCGACCTGTTTGTTAGGGTTTTAAAGTAACGAACAATATGTTACTATATATATATATATTATTAATTAATTAATTAAAAATAAAAATTTTTTATATTTTTTTTAAAATCTTGGGGGGCCCAGTGTATCTCCGTCCCTGGGTTCCACCTTGAGCTCTCCATTTGGGTGGACTGTTGGAAGCTTCATGGATGCTGTCACCTTATCTCCTATGTGTTCTTTAAATAAAGATACATGGAAGATAGGATGAACTTGAGAATCATCAGGTAATTCCAACTTATATGTCACAGTCCCAATTTTTTTCAATACCTTATACGGACCAAAATACTTAGCTGCTAATTTGAGGTGCTTCCTCACCGCTATTGAGCTTTATCTATATGGCTGCAACTTAAGCCACAACATGTCCCCGACATTGAATGTCCGTTCACTTCTCTTTCGATCTGCAAACTGCTTGTGCCGATTCTGTGCTTTGAGGAGTTGTTCCCTTAATTGCAACACCATTCGCTGTCGTTGTTGTATCCAATTGTCAACCGAAGCTACTGCAGAGCTATTGGTGGGAAGCATAGGTAGTTAAATTGGTTGAATTCCATATAAAGCCTGGAAGGGTGACATCTTCAAACTAGTGTGGTAATTGGATTATACCACCATTCGGCTAATGGGATCCACTTACACCAGGAAGTTGGTTTTAAAAACACATGCATCTCAAGTAATTTTCTAGGCACGTATTGACTCTCTCAGTCTGTCCATCGAACTGGGGATGGTATGCAAAATAGAGGTTGAGTTTGACTTCAACCAACCAAATAATTCCTGCCAAAACAAGCTTGTAAATATCTTGTCTCTGTTTGAGCTAATATTCTTAGGAAATCTGTGTAGCTTGTAAATATTATTCAACAATCATTGAGCCACTTCCAATGTTGTAAATGGATGTGCCAAGGTATGAAATGTGCATACTTTGTGAATCTGTCTACCACCACCATTACTATATCCTTGATCTCTGACTTTGGTAGCTGCTCTATGAAATCCATGGAAATTGAGTCCCATGCTTGAGAGGGCACTGGTAGATTTTGTAGCAGACTCGGAAGAGCTCCAATTTTCCCTTTGCAACATTGGAAAATGTCACATTTCACCACCCAATCATAGATGTCTGTCTTTAGTCCAGGCCAGTAAAAGCCAGATTTCAGTCTGGTGTAAACTTGAACTCCTGAGTATCCTCCTAAGGAAGAGTCATGAGTTGCTTGTATGATTCGGTTCTTCAATTCCCTGTTAGCACCAACAAAGAACCTACCCTTGTATTTGATCATTTCTTGAGAGTAGGTGTAGTGGTTCTTGGCATTTGGTTGAATCAATACGGAATGAATGAATTTTTGAGCAGCCTCATCTTCTAAGTAACTATCAGCAACTTCTGACATCCAGGATGGAATTATAGTTGTGGTGGCATAGCAGTGACTGGGCTCCTGACCTATCCAACATTTCCAAAAGAGAGCATCAGCTACTTTATTTTCTGCTCCCCTCTTGTACTAGATACTGTATTCTAACCCCAACAGCTTAATAAGTCCCTTTTTTTGCACAAATTTATGAATCCTTTGTTGCAACAAATGTTTGATACTCTCTTGATCGGTTTTAATAATGAAGTGGCCATTCTCTAAGTAATGTCTTCATTTGGTAACGACAAACACAATGGCTAACAGTTCCTTTTCGTAAATGGACAGATCTTGATGCCTTGGACTCAATGCTTTACTGATGAATGCAATGCGTCTCTGTTCTTGCATCAACACTGCTCCAATTCCCTCCTTACTAGCATCGGTTTCCAACACGTATTGTTTAGAGAAGTTAGGAAGAGCAAGCACTGGAGCAAAACTCATTACCTCCTTGAGTTGTTTGAAAGCTTCTTTAGCCATGCTATTCCATTAGAATGCATCCTTCTTGGCATCCTTCTTGAGCAGATTCGCGAGAGGTCTGCTGATAGCTCCATAACCTTTAACAAATTTTCTGTAGCATCCAGTAAGTACGAGGACCCTCTTAATGCCTTCAGGGTTGTAGGTCTAGGCCAATTTGTCATGACTTCCACCTTGGATTGGTTAGTGCGCACTCCTTCAATGGAAATGATATGGCCCAGGTATTCCACGTCTTGCTAAGCAAAGAACCATATGGACATCTTGGCAAAAAGCTGATGATGCTGTAGTACTTGTAAAGTGGTTTCTAAATGTTGCAAATGTTGTTCCATGTGAGGGCTATAGATCAAGATATCATCAACGAATAGTCATATGAATTTCCACAAGTAAGGCTCGAAAATGGAGTTCATTAGAGATTGAAAAGTAGCAGGGGCATTGGTGAGGCCAAATGGCATCACGTGGAATTCAAAATGGCCAGCATGAGTATTGAATGCGGTCTTATGAATATCGGTAGGCTACATTCTAATTTGATGGTACCCTACTATAAAGTCTAGCTTAGTGAAGTACTTAGCCCCATTCAATTATCCCACAAGATTACCAATGATAGGAATCAGATACTTAACTGTGGTTGCATTTAGTTGTCTGTAATCTACACAAAATCTCCAAGAGTCATCCTTTTTCCCGACTAGAATTACAGGGGAAGCAAAAGAGCTGGTGCTTGGTCTAATAATGGAGTTTTGAAACATCTCCTTAACCTGCCTTTCTATCTCTATCTTCTATAAATAGGGGTATCGATAGGGTCGAACGTGTATATGTTGTGTGCCTAGTTTGAGGTTAATGGCATGATCATGACTTCTGGATGGTGGATGTGATTTGGGTTCGTCAAAGACTGTGTGATATTGGTTCAAGAGTGTTTTAACAGGAGCAGGGATCGTTTTTGAAGGGTGATCATAGTTTGGAAACTTGGATAATGAGTTGCAGGTTATAAAGAATACTGATTCATCACTTCCCTTTCTTAAGAACTTTTGCAGATTCCTACATGACATGAATTTCAGGTTCCCTGTCTCCTTCATTACGACCAGTTCATTTTGTTGTCCTTATTTGTTAAATGACACACGCATTTGTACAAAATCGAACATCATAGGGTTATATAGCTTCATCCAGTCGACTCCAATTACTATATCATGACCCCCGAGTGTAAGCACTCTGAAATCAAACTCGAATTGATGACCTTGCATTCTTTATTTGAATCCCTCAAATTTTGATTTGCTGACTATGCCTCCATTAGCAATTGTCATACAAAGAGTTCTGGCTTTGCTCACATTTATTCCCAATTCCTTAACCATCTTAGAATCTACAAAACCATAGGTGCTGCCACTATCTATTAGGATCACAATCTTTTTCTGATTCACTTCCCCTTGGATTCTTAGAGAATTAACAGCCTCTCTTTCCTCAATAGCATGCATGAATATCTCTACATTATTAGAAACTTTGAATTCCTTTTCCTCCTCTTCTTCGTCATCTTGTTCATCAATTCCTGCTCCAATAACAGATATAACATTAATGTGCTTTATGTTACAAATATGTCCCAGAAAGTATTTTTCACCACATTTATAACATTGTCCAGGAACTATCCTTATATTGGTATTTGAATAAGATTGGTTAGTTTTATTTTCTGTGGAAACAAGGTTTGTCTTTAACCAAGGTTTAGGTTCGGTCTTGTAGGTGTATTTGATAAGATTTGTGGCTATTTTGGTAGGATTGGGTTGGAAGGATTGAGTTACTTTGGTAGGATATTTCTGTTTTTTGAACATTGTCGAGATGAGCTGCTCTTGTAATGCAGCTTGCTCACAAGCCTGATGGAGAGTTGTAGGTTTAAACAATTTAACCATAGGTCTGAGTTCCTTGCTTAGGCCACTTATGAAGCTAGAAACGAAATAGTGCTCATCAAGCCAAAGGTGATGTTTCAACATGAGTGACTTAAGCTCTTCGAATTTTTCCTAGTTTTCTTCCACTGTCCCCTTTTGTTTCAGTTTATTTAACTCCTCCACCACATTGGTTATACTCATCTCTCCAAATCTTTTGCACAAATCCTCGGCAAACACTTCCCAGACCTTCTTATTATGATGCACCTGCCACCCTTGATACCATATATCCACCTTCTGTCCTAAGTAAAGAGTAGCTAAATCTACTTTCTGTTCCTCCTGTATACCATATAACTGGAAATATTTCTGAAATTTCCTTACCCACATCTGGGGATTACTTCCTTCAAAGTTATTAAGATCAATCCTAGGCCCCCTGCCATAATTGTTTCCTAAGGTTGTTTGGCTTGACTCCCCATGAGTAAGGTTGTGAGCAAGAATCGAAATTGGAGTAGGTAGTATGCCATTTCCTTTGGACCGATTATTACCACCAGAAATATGAGCAGGAATAGAAATAAGAGTGGATAATATACCATTACCTTCTGGCCGAGTGTTGCCAGCATTAATTTGACTAGGTGGTGGCAGCCTCTGGTTTGGATAAGAAGTTTGTAAAGGTTGCATGAGATTTTTCACCATCCCCATCAACTGGCTCATTTGTTGCTTTAATTCTTTTTTATCTGCTTGGATTGCGAGCTAGGCCTCCTTCGAGTATTGGAATTATTGGTCATAAGCTTCCAAATGTGTGTACATTTCACGCATGAATTCTTGTCCCCTTTGATCTAAGATATTGACGTGTTCCTCCATAGCGTGTATCATATTTGATTCATTTATCGTAGCCTTATTCTTCTTGCCATGGATCTTAGAGTGATGATTGGTGCCTCTAGATCGAACAGCTCTGATATCACGTTGTCATGTTCTTGATTCATGAACAGACGTAACTCATGAAATTCAATTGACAGTAGATGATGATCTTTGGTTTGTAAAGACGAGTTGCAGAAATACAGAACTTGAGAGAGTAGAGCAGGGAGAGAGAGAGAGAGGAATCTGAATTATATGTATTGATTGAATATTCTCATACAATATTGACAGATGATTTTACAGCCAATCATTAGCCAACTAATCAATCAAATATTCTAGAACTGTCAATCTAAATGATAGCTAAGTAAGCAGTCCTTATAACTACTTGCAACTGAATTCGGATATCACCAACATTAATCTTATTTATGGCTAATTACTTCCTTTGTTCATGATAGCGTGGAACAGTAGAGGCAATGTGTCTTACACTCACAATAATCCCATTAATGCATATACACATCAATTTTCTGACCAGATTTGAACGTGATTTGATTACTAATAAAAATTATTCAAAATGAGTAATAAATACATTAATGTGTAATTTTTTTAATTCTATTTAACTTACATATATTTTAATTTTAGCTATAATAATAATTAATTAATTTAAAAATATAGTGTATTATGTTAAAATTATTAACATAAGAGTATAATGATAAAAATAGAAACATGATAATAAAACTAAACATTTTTATTTTGAGTTTTTTATTACAAATTTCAGTCAAACATATTTTTGTTTTCAATTTTTAAATTACAAATTTGAACTAAACATGTTTTTGTTTTTTGTTTTTAATAAAAATAAAAAATAAAAACTAAAAACTAAAACTCACAACAAAAAAATAAAAATAAAACAAAACGGAACCTAAAAAACAAAGAGAGTTGGATGTAGCCACTTTAACCGTTGATATCCCTGTGAAAGTGACAGGGAATTCGTATCAAAATTTTGTGCATGTTTTTGTCTTTCTTGCTAATAATAAGTTTATTTTAATAAACATTTAATAATAAGACAATTCTTAATTTAACTACAATTGGACTTCATTTTATACATATATTACGAATGTTCTATATCAAAACAATCCATCTTATTAAATGTGTGATGCGTTCCCGCGTGCTTAAAAGTAGAAGTCTCGGGAACGTATCATTAAAAAATCAAATTGATTCAGATCGTTTAATCGTAAAAATTTTAAACGGACTTATTTTTTAGTTCGATTTTTTTTAATAATCTTTGTTGTTAAAAAGTAATTAGTTTATTAATTAATCGGATAAATTTTGTAAATTAAATAATTTTTATAAACTAAAATAAACTAATTAATTTTTTATAATTACAAAGTAGAATTGATCTAGATGGTTTAACTGTTAAAACTTTGAATTGGTTAACTTTTTAATTTGATTTACTTTAATCCATGTTATTATCGGTTATAAATAAGTTATAAATAAAAATATTATTTATAATTCGTTATACTAAAAATTTTAAAGTTGATATATAATATTTTAGATTATATATAAATATTTATATAAATATGATACTTATTAAATGTTTGTTATTAATTGTGAGAAGTATTTTAATTATTGATGCAAAATATTAATTTGAATGAAAATATGATATTTTTGTCTACTATGTAATTCTAAGTGACCCAAGTTTGGCGTCTGTACTTTGATCTCTCTCAATTATAGAAACCGAAAACGTGATCTCTTTCATAAAGCAGAATTATTGAAAACCGTGTCATTTGCGCGTCCTTTCCTCGATTGACTTATGCTTGACTTGCTCTTGGCTCGACAGTATAAAAGCTATCACGAGGACCCTTTAAGCCAAGTTCAGTTCCAAGTTCCAACCATCGTTTTCTACTTGTCTTAAGCTCTAGCCTTTACCTCCGTAACCATAGCTTAAGCCTCTTTGGATTTCAAGGAAATGAAGGTTAGAGTCGTACACCCGTTTTTTTTAATAATTTTTTTTGTTCTTCATTTGGTGTATTTCTCATGCACTTATAACACTCCTTGATCTTGTGCTGTGGGCAGAAAATAGTATTGAAGTTGGAACTCCACGATGAAAGTGATAAGAAAAAGGTGATGAAGGCAGTCTCTAGCCTTTCAGCTTCAGGTATCCAATCTTAAACTCCTTTTTCTCACAAGTAAAGGGTTAAAAAGTACAATTTGTACTTCAAATTTCAAAAAAGAACAAAATAAAACTGTTATTCTGATTCAAAGTATCGGAATCTGACAAGTTTGAGTGGCTTGTGGAAGTGGTTGAGTCAATCTCTGTGGAAATGAAGGCCAGCAAGTTGACGGTGGTTGGAGACATAGATCCCGTGTACGTGGCAAAAAAGTTCAGAAAGTTTTGTCGCTTAGAGATTCTATCCGTTGGACCAGCAAAAGATGACGAAAAGAAGAAAGAAGAGAAGGAGAAGGACAAGGATGATGATCTCTCCGATCTTCTCAAGGCCTACAAGAACCATTATAATTCTCAATTTGTTTACTCTTATTATTACCGTAATCACTAAGATCTCTTGTTACGTTTGTATCAGTGAACATTGTATCGATATTCTAAGTACGGCTTCCTTATTAGGTTTGAATAAAACCTTTTTCTTTTCATGGAAGTAATATGTTTTTAAATTGGGATAATAGATTCTAAAATAATTAACTTTTTATACTTGATATTCGATTTAGGCTTCTAATGTCTCTTCTTTTTCTTCGATTTTAGCTGTAAACTTCATTTTTTATAATACTCATTAAGCTTTCTCTGTTTCTATTTATGCTTTTTTTTTTGTAATAATGTTTGCTTGTTCGATTTCGTGGAATCCTTTTTCTGTTTATTTTGAGTCTGAATTTGAGTTACGGTTTCTTTTTATGATTTTTTTTAATTTTTTCAAATTCCTGTTGAATCTTTGGTCATTTCTCTTAGCTTAGGAACCGAGGCTTAGATCTTCTGTGATAGGAAATCTCAAATTTTTATTTGTTGTGCCGGAAATTGAAGAGGTGAGAAATATATTGGGATCAACTGATTATGGGTTGTTTATGCTGTTTTTCACGACATTTGGGGATCATACTTACTGGGAACTTCTATCTCGTTGTGGACTAGGAATCCCTTAGTTTGCCTACCGGTAAAAATGAAGGGTGTTTTTACATAAATATTTGCTGGGTATCTCTGGTGATTGAAATTGTCTTGTAATTTATATTCCACTTATGATTTTGGCAGTAGATAAGCACAGTTTCATAACTAAATTACTGTAGTATACGAGTGGCTATTGAGCTTGACTCAAAAGGAAAAGGCTCAGCCATTTTTCTTTTTTGGCTAGTTCTTGATAAAAACCCAAGATTGAGAGCCAAAAATACCATATTTTGAATATAACAAAAGGATAACATGTATGTGTAATAGTTCCGATGGCCATTAGGGGAGATGGAGAAAGGCTCTAATACTTGATGTGTTCAAGTGTCTATAAACCTTCGCTCTCTAAGACATTGCTCTCTTAGATGCAGCGTTTCTAGTATTAGAGACCATGGCTTGTTCTTTTGGTTAGACTTTAGTCTTAAGAAAGGGGGAAGAATGTGGGTTCATGTTTTGCTACTAAATTCATTACTCAGTGCTATGTGCATTGTGATCTTATTGCACGTATACTAACCGTCCTCTGCAGGAAGGACAAAGAGTTAACTCATAAAAGTTTCATGATATTTGATAGCATTATTTTTTATTGAAGTGATGTCAAGTCAAACTTGTGCATGTTATCCATTTCATTCATCTACCCATTTTGGCTATTTTCCTACTTCTTTCCTACAAGTTCTTTATTGCACGGACACCTAAAGTCAGCCACAAGCAATTATATTTTACTACAAAAAATTAAAACAATCGCGAAGTGACTAATGTTCTCGGATTTTCTTAGTCTTTGAGTTGGTTAAGATCAATTTACACCTGTTGCAGCTTGTTTTGGCCTCCAATGTCTTTCCCTTTTCTTCGGTTTTAGCTGTAGTGGATTTGATTTAAGGTTTATGTTCCATTTCATTTTTAGCAATTCTAGGGTATGAAATCCATTTACTTGCCACTTCACCGTGCATTTTGATGCTTAATTGGATGAGCCACATTCGTACCATAGGCTCTATTATTATGAAAAAGGTTATAATAGATTACAAAATTCACTAATGAAGTTTTAAGGATTTGCATTAACAAAACATGGCTCACTAATTTTAACCTTTTATAGTCTTTGGTACACATGGTACAATAAGTAAAGTGGAGATCATTTCTTAGAATGAAGTTAGATAAAGCTTTAGTGAATTCTAAAAGGTTATCTACTTTCATTGATAGTAAAGCAACCTTTAATACCACTATATGCTCAAATCATTCACATATTCCTTGGCCAAACTTAGAGTTAGAAGAGCCCATTTAGATGTAACCATTATCTTCGAGGGTTAAATAGGTATGAGTAAGTAGTTACTAAAGGGCTTGAGTAGAGTAATAATTGGAGTATATACTCGCCAATGTGTGAAAAAGTTTAGTCTTGTTAAAGAATAATTAAAAATACTTAATAAGAGAAAATTCACTAGCATATAAGCAGTTATATATATCTGAAGAAATAAGATTAAAACATCCTAACAAGTTATGTATTAGGATCCTAAGAATGAGCTACTAAAGATTTTTTTTAAAGGCTTTATAGAATAACATTGAAGCACTTAAATTTCATAGTTGCACTTTGAAACATAAATCTAGAGTTTAATGACTCAAAGAAGGAGACAAGAATGATAAGATATTTCATAATGCACTTCTAATAAGAAGAAACATGAACAAATTAGAAATTTAACTGATTCTTTTAGCATATGACACAAAGGTTAGGATTAACCTAAGACCTATAGATACTGTAAGCATTCAACGGGAACTCCAAGCACATACCACTCTTCCTCACAAGATATAAGCACCTTCATATTTGCCTTAATTAACCAGGAGAAATTAAAACTACTAAATCAATCATTCTCAAGATTGAATGTATAAAAATCTCTAGGTAGTCCCAATGTCATTACATACTTACCATTGATAGATTAAATGCTATAATTTTCAAAAATCTTTCAAATATACTTAAATGAAATTGCCAACTAATCATGTATTTTGTGTTAGAAAACAAAAGCAACATATTTGGTGAAGACAGCTGAGTTTAGCTTGTTTCCACCCCACCAATTTGTATAAGCTGATGTATCCTCTGATTTGCATAATGATTCTGCTGCTAAATTGATCTTTTGTTAGACTTTTTATCTTGAAAAATTCTGGCATTTGTTGTGGATTTCTTGTACATCTTAGTCATTCTTCCCATGTTATGGCTATTTTCCTGTTGCTAACTTGTCTGATTTTTATTAGTATATTTTGACTTATAACAATATTAATAGTTTTGGACTATTAGCAATTTAAAGTTTATCTGAATTATTATGTTAAAAGAAAGGGTTGTTCATTGATTCTGGGAATTATGATGTCCATTTCTAATTTCTGGGAAGTGCTAAGTCATCACTTCAACACATATCTCAACCACTCTATTCCTATTATTCACCAAATCAATGACACATAGCGCCATAATTCCTTGTCAACAAATTGATGCTTATAGGAATAACTTATATAGGAGCATTACTTAAATATTCCTATGTTGGATGTAGGCCTTAAGGTTGAGCCACATAAAACTTGTGTTCCTTCTCTCTTTAGGCTTTCACAATTATTTTATTTCCATAGTGATCAAAGTAATTGTTCTTTGATCAACTTTCTACCATACTTGTTGCCTAAATATTAGTCCAAACCTTTGCCTTTATGGTTAGCTTGTTACTAAATCCAAAAGCTTCCTCAATATTTCAATACTAGTTTGAGCTTATGAAAAAATAATGAAATTAAATGTACACATTTTTATAGCACTATGGGAATTCCTTCTAGCTGGTCTCTCATTGAATCCACTTACAAGATTGGCCAGGCCATTTTGAGGGGGATTCAGTCACTCCACATGAGATCATGATAGATTTCCATATTTTGCTATAGAAACTGCATTGAAAGAATAGGTGAATGTGGGATTCTAACTTAGCTCTTGCATAGTTATAAAACCACACCATTGTAGACTCCACAGAAAATACATCTCTCTGGAAAAAGTCAAAACAACAATGTAATTAGTTCGAACTTTTGATGGTTTCGGAAATGAATGAGTACAAGAACAAATGTAAATAACAAGAGAACCTCTCCAGTATACTTCCCATCCCTCTCATAATCATTCAGAAAATAAGAAACGACCATTGTGGGAATCACATATCCAATGTTCTCGGCCTCTTCAGATCTGTAAACCTACAAAAACTATACAGTGAAAACAGTGAAAAACAACAGATAATTTTTGGCAAGGATAACAAAGCATGAGAATTACAATGAACCGTCCTATCTTCCCACTTGTAAACAAGTAAAAAATGAGTAAATATTAGAATTGTGAAGTATGGAACACATATTTCAGACCAAGAAAAGATGAGTTAATTTTAACACCTGGAATGCCATGACAAATGCCAATACACTTCCCTTTGTCATTGAACGCAGGACCACCACTATTACCTAAAAAATTCTTGTGATACATAAATAATTATTAAAATGAATGATATCCTGAAAAATTGAAGAATTATTAAATAAATAAAATTTATAAATATTATCGAATAGTTATTAAATAAATAAGATTTTAAAATTTTAGTTATTTAAAAAATAATTATTAAAATTGGATAATTATTAAATTAAAATTATTTTTGAAAAAATAAAAAAATTAATAAAAGAAAATAAATGTATTCCGCGACGTTTTTCTACGACATTCTGCGAAGCTTTTTAAATGTCGCGGAATCATCAACATTCGGCGGGAAAATTAAATTCGGTGACGTTTCCAAAAACGTCGCGGAAAACTACATTCCACGATGTTTCCTAAAACGTCGCCGAATGTGTCTTTTCCGTGACATTTCTTAAAACGTCGCGGAATTTGGATTTCTGCGACATTTCCTTAAACGTCACCGAATGTGAAAGATTCTGCGATGTTTCCTGAAACGTAGCCGAATGTGGCTTTCCACAACGTTTCGTAAAACGTCGCGGAATGTGAAAGATTCCACAATGTTTCCTTAAACGTTGCAAAAAGGCCGACCTTTCAAGGACGTTTTTATAAACGTCATGGAATATTTGTGTTTTCCGCGACGTTTCACATAAAATATCACAGAAACTTTTTGCTTACACTACATTCCGCGACGTTTCTTGTGACGTTTTTTAAAACGTTGCAAATTGTATTTTGCGACATTTTTGGACATTCTGTGACGTTTTAAAACGTCACAAATTGCCTTGTTTTCTTGTAATGTATAAAATAAAACACTTTATTGAAATAAAAATGAACTAATAATTCCTACTGATATACAATAATGTAATAATAAATCTAATAATTTAGACTAAGGTTGAATCTATAACAATTTACACTAAAATTGAATCTAACATAAATTTTCAAATAATAATAAAATAAAAATTGTATTATATATTATCATTTAATTAAAACTCATAAAAATTGAAGTATATAAAAAAGATTATACATTCTAACTTTTTTTAAATGTCCTTTAAACATATTTTTTTATAGTTTATTTATTTTTAAAACATTCTTAAATTTTCTTAAGCAAAATTACTTATATATATACTAATTAATAATTCAATTTATTTAACAAATTCATGATAAAGTAATAATAAGTTATTAATAATAATGAAAAATCATAGGGGTAGTAGTTGCGCAAACTTTCTGATTTTATCGTAGTCGTCTTTGATGCAAACAAAAACAAAACCAATCAAAAGTGAAATAATAAATGACACTAGAAATATGGTAACGCAGTTTGACACTTCTTGCCTACGTCTGCGGGGCCTTTACCCAGATTAATATTTTTACCGAAGTACAATAGATTTATCCAAGACTTTACTGAGCCGACACCACTCAACTTTTGATACTATCTCTCAACTTCACTTCTCTTGAAAGATTTTTACACCCAATAATATGACTAACTCGTGTTAACCTCGTTAAAGGATTTTTCTAAATAATTATTAATTAATAAAAGACAATCAATAAAAACTCTAAGTGCTTAAAGAATTAATAGACAGCTGTTAATTAAACATAGGTCCTCTAAGAAAGATCTGAAAGTTATTTTAGTACTATATATAAATTGATTTATGCGCTTACACAGAACAGAGTTACGGCTGCACAGTTACCAAACAACCCACAATAGTAGTCACACGCAAGACTCCAATAAGACCAACCCTAAGCCACTCCACGAGGATAATTATCCAATGCAATCAACTACTACACAGATTGACAAAAAACAACGCAGAACAAATAGACATTCAACCCCCATATACAGATGTCAACACAACCAATATCAACAATCACAACCCATTAGTCAATACACTAACGTCTCACCCCTACGCTTAAGCATAAGATGGATTGTGAACAATTAACTTCAATACACCCACCAAGGCACTCACGCACACCACCACACACACATCGGCCGTAGGTTACTCCGACATTCAATATTAAAATAAAATCCAAGAACAAAATATGCATTGCACTTGGGCACTTGCGCACACCACTCTCATGAATCAACCATAGGAGTATTTCTCACCAAGCCACACTTTCTATTAACAAGAGACGAGTACGAAAAGCATTGAAGTCTGAACTGGGAATCAATCAACAGAAGCAACAGTAATATTTTGATCGCTGTAAAGATCAAAAACATGTATGCTCTATCTTCGATCCGTAACATGTCAAAACACGAACTTGGTAAGACAATAAAACAAAACTTCAATCCCTTAAGGAAACAAAAGCTCCGCGTACTCTTGTCCTTTGTCCCGACGATGTTCAAAAGTTGAAGGGCAAAGAAGAAATGGGTTTGCTTGCTTGGATTAAGGAATTCTGATTCCAAGACGAAAATTTGAGAAGAACCTGCGTATAAACCAATTAACACCCTGAGCTATTTTCAAAAATCCAATTTTCTCATGCTGCACTATTTACGCAATTTCAGCCGATTCACTTTATACCCCTAACAGAGACTTACTGGATAGTTCACTTGAAGAGGTACAAACGTGTACACCAAAATCAATTCATGTGATTCACACCACAAAAAATTCAACAATATTATTTATCCATGTTTTCACCGCACAACTCCAATATATCCTTCGACCCTTTTTCCTGAAAAAATAAAAAACGCTTACATAAAGAATTTTTTTTAATAATCCCTTCAATCCATATGGTCATAATCAACCAAACATCTAGTCAAGATATACATCAATTAGAGATAAAACTTTGTCACAACTAGAAAATTATCTTCAGTAGTTTTTTAAATCCAAGTCAAACAAAGATATATGATTAATTATCATTGTCCAATTAATATCTTATATGTCCAATTAATAATAAATATGTCAAAATAAAATAAGAAGATATATACCATATATCTAACAAATAATATTTAAAAATTTTCACTGAAATATAAGGAGATAAATAAAGAACTTAAATTTTGACAAATATAATTTATTAGTAAAATATAAGCCAACATTAAACTATTTTATAATAAATCCAGTAAATTGAACACAATCTCATCTTAAAACACAAAATCTGTAAACAAGTTCTTAAAAATATTTTTAGAACCCAATCTAAACCGTCTAAACTCTAAATAAACAAAGCTCTTAAAATATAACAATTAAATATATTTTGAACGTAATTAAAATATGTGAAAATACTAATAATGCGAAGAAAATTATCTCATTCGTAAGTACTACAACTATGTCACTTTTCTTTTTTTTAAACATATATAATAATTTATCAATTAGATATTTCAGTTAAATCACTTTAATAAATAAATTATTCAAAAAAAATAAAGTTTCGAGTTAAATTTCAAGTTGATAAGGCGAAACAGTAGGGATTTAAGATAAGCATAATTCGACCGTAAAAGTAGCCGTCCGAGACTTCTAAAAGTTGGAGGTCAACTTTTTATATTACAATGTTATATTACACACGTGACGGCTTTACACAGCTCTAATATCATATTGTCATGTTATTGATTCATCAAGAGACTTAACTCATGAAATTCAATTAACAGAAGAGGATGATATTCGGTTTGTATAGACGAGAGGAAGACAAGTTGCAGAATTACAAAATTTGAGAGAGTAGAGCAGGTAAAGAAAGAGATAAGAATTTGATTTATATGTGTTAAGATATATGATATATATCTAAATAATTAGTTTTAACATTATTCATTAATTGGACACAATTAATATCTTATATGTCAAAACTAATTAATTGTGTCATATAAGATATTAATGAATAATGTCAAAACTAATTAATTGTGTCATATAAGCTATTAAAGGGTTGATTATCAAGAACCTACAGGCTACTTGTGTCATACATCTTCAGTCGAGCCAAAGAAAAACACTAAGTTTGAGATTCTTCCAAGGATACAGGGACAGTGTACTTTACATTTTTAAAGTATTTTTTGTGTTGTCAAAAAAACAAAAAAAGAAAAGCCAAAAAATTGTTTTCTTTAGTTCTTCTTTAATCTTTTCTGCTGCTATAGTCGTCTCATATTTTTAGTAGTTTGTTTTATGACTTCTTTTTAGCTCTACCGAAGACTCCTCAGCTCTCTCATCAGTGTGGGTCTTTCTCTCGGGTATCTCTCTCTCTCACTACATTGACAACACTTATAGTTCATTGCTTGGGTTTATAAATTTTATCAGTCTGATGAAGATGAAATTTAAGTAAGTGATGATATGTTGGCATGTGTTCTGAATGGTGGTAAATTATCTTCTTAGCGTACTTATGATTCTTCCGCTGCATCTATTAGTGATTATTATGATTATGCATTTTGATACTATTTTGTCCCAAAGGGGAGACATTAGATTGTTTATGGTGATGTTCCATTCAGGGGGAGATTTCAAGATATGTGTGACTATCCGTCTTGCTTTTTGGCATCTTTTTATCCCAAGGGGAGAGACATTTAGATAATTGTGATGTTCTTTGGAATTTAATATTTGATTAAGGGGGAGTATTGGGAATTTCATATTTATATGTCTAATTATGATTATTTATATAGAGTTCTAGAGTTGTGACAAAAATGCCAAAAATGGGGAGATTGTTAGGATATATGTTATATATCTAAATAATTAATTTTGGCATTATTTATTAATTGGACATATAATATATTAATTGTAGTAGGATTTAGAAAGATGTGAAAGAATCTTATACAAAATAGAAGTCTACTCTCTGACAAACTTATGGTATATCATATTGGTGTTTAAGATAGATATTGTTGGATTTTTGGATAGCCTTTTGGCATATCCTGCGTGGTGTGCATTGGGAAAAGAATCCTTCTTTTTGTTGTGTAGCAAAAGCAACATACGACCAGTTCATCTCTCATTTTATTTGTTGAAGTAAATCTAGTGTGGGTGTCTTGGAAGAGAGGTGAATATATGTGCGCAGTGTGTGGCATAGGTGAGTGAATGTGCGTTAATTGAAGACTAAAAAGAAACACAGGTAAAGTAGTGTTGTAGAGACAGCTTCAGTGTTGGCTGTGAGTATGATTAAGAGTGCAGTGGGCTATGGTGTAGTGAGTTGGTGACGAGGTATTAGTACTGCCCATGTTCCTTTTAATTGAGAAAATTGGAGTGAGTAGAATATACACCATAGGTTAACTTCTTATATCTAAGAGTTGTTCTTTTGGGATTGTGCCTGAAATATACATGGTGTGTGCAGTGTCCCATATAGTTTAATTGGAGTTGTTAGAGCTGGACAATATGCACGATTTCTTGGTTGTATCGTTCTTCATTGGCTTAACGATTATTGATTGATTTCCTTATGGGCTGCGTATACTTTAGTTGGTGAATGTGTTATCAGTGTAGCTGTGACTATGTGTTAGTATTTATGTGAGTCAGTTTATTGGTGTTGCGACGACTTTCAGATCTATTTCAGTGGAGCTTAACCTTTCGAGAAGTTGTCTTCTTTATTTTAAGTGTATTTAGTTTTCATTCTTTATTATTTTAATCACTTGAGTTATTTATTCATTGTTCTTTCGTTAAAAGATTGATTGAGAAAATCCTCTGTTAAGGTTAGTACAAGGCGGTCGTACTATTGGGTGTGAAATTCTTTCACGGGAAGTGAGGTTGAGTGATAGTGTCAAAAGTTGAGTGATGTCCGCTCAGTAAAACCTTGAGTAATTCTATTGTACTTTCGTGAAAGTGATTAAGCTGAGTGAGAGTTTCGCAGACATAGGCAAGGAGTGCCAAACTGCGTTATCAAATTTTGATGTTTCTTTGTTATTTCGATTTTGTTTATTTTATTTTATTGGCAGCAAAAAAGGTTGCGGAAAGTTAAGAAATACTTAACCCCGTTCGTTTTTTCAATATGTATTGATTGAATATTCTCATATAATAATAGATGATTTTATAGCCATTTATTGGTCAACTAATCAATCGAATATTCCAAAGCTGACAGTCTAAATGATAGCTAAGCAAGCAGCCCTTAAAACTACCTGCAACTGAATTTGGTTATCTCCAACAAAGCTTATTTTTGGCTAATTACTTCCTTAGTTCACAACAGCGTGGAGTAGCACAGCCAATGTGTCTTGCACTCACTATTACTTTTTTGACTATATATGAGCATGATTTGATTACTAATAAAAATTATTCAAAATAAGTAATAAATACATTAATGTGTAATTTTTTAATTAAATTTAACTTACACATATTTTAATTTTAACTATAATAATAATTAATTAATTTAAAAATATAATGCATCATGTTAAATTATTAACATAAGAGTATAAATAAAAAATAAAAACGTGACGATAAAACTAAACATGCTTTTATTTTTAATTTTTTATTACAAATGTTAACCAAATAAGTCTTTGTTTTCAGTTTGTATATTACAAAATTTAATCAAAACAATGAATTCAATTATTTTATAATAATCTCTGTTGGATCGCATACGCAGCGGAAATAAAAATAATTGCAATCCTAAATTCATGTATTGATCTATTGCGTTGTTTAAT
>JANZXR010000007.1:3926789-3947641 GCA_027575705.1 Erythroxylum echinodendron
TTTATAATCCAAAAATACCCCTAAACTTCAGAAAATTCTCAGTTTTTCACCAAAAATTCTAAATCAATTGATACACTATCCAAATCAATTTTTAACACATACAATTCAAAATTCCAAAAATAATCACATTTATAGACCAATTATACCCGGAAAATGTCAATGAATGCATGTACAATCATTTAGTGTGAAAAAATCAATATTCACATGTGTGTATCCTAACATTATGCATGAGCATGAAAAGTATTTTTCTACTTTCTCAACAATTTTTCTCATTTATTGTTTTTGCCTTAACATAGGTAACGGGATGTTACAGAAACCTTCTTATGATAGAGATTTTTTATTGAACATATTGCGTAAATTAGATGTTTCATTCCTAGGAATGAATGACTATTAAACAAATCAAAAGTGACTGTTGAATTCAGTTAGAAATAGGACTCAGGGAATAAGAAGCTGAATATGTTATAGAGAGTGCATGCATTTTGTTTAATGAATATGCTATATTATTAGGTTCATGTATTTGAGGTAATGTTGTTATTATTATTAAAGTAACTTAGGTCTGATAAAATTGAAATGTGAAAGCGATTGTATATGATAAATGTAAGTGAATGATTGCATATGACATAAAAAATTGATCTGTAGTAGAATCTGCGTGACTCAAGAAAAACAGAAGAGTTGAGTGGATCAACACTGAAGAGATATGGAATAACAAGTAGAAGATAAAAGTGTCTAGAGAATCTGGTATCACCTTGACAAGGTAAGTTGGTAAGAATTTTGAGGACAAAATTCTTTAAGAGGGGAGAATTGTTGGACCCCAAACTTTTTTTAGAAGTTAGAATTATTAAATGGGAATTTGTTGGTGTTTAGTCGTGACCGAAAAATCAAAATTCTTGAATTAGACATTTATGGAGTTTATTTATGAATGTTTTTACTTATATATGGTTGCATGGATTAAATGGAAGTGTTAGAATTAAGTTAAGGAGATAGAAGGTATTAGATTAAATATGGAAGGGTAAGTTTGGAAGATTAGAGTTGTTTTTAGATTAATAAGAGAAGAACAAATGAAGGTGCATGAGTGAAATGCTGGAAAAATAAAATAAGAATAGGAAAGAAAGAGACATGTTTATGTAAGAAAGAAAGAAAGAGAGGAGTCATAGAAGAACCTAGAAGAAACTAAAGAAAGAGGAAGAGAGTCGTGTAAAATAAGAATAAGAAAAAAAGAGAGAAGGAAGATGTAGAAAGAAGCCGAAGTAGAGAAGCAGAAAAATGAATTAGAAAAGAAAAAGAAGGAAAGAAAAAAAAAGGAGACAAGAAGAAGAAAAAGAAGAAAAGATTTAGTTGATTTTTTTTAGTTAACCCTTTTTATCTCTTTTTTTGTTTTGATAAGAAGAAGGAAGTAGAGAAAATAGGTTTTATGTGCTAAAAATAAAGAGAGAAAGAAGAGAACCAAGAGAACTATTTTCTTAGATTTTCATGAAATTTGAACTAGATCTTAGTCCTTCTAGTTAGATAAATGAAGAGTAAATGAAGTCTACGATCATTTTTTTGATATTTAAAGCTTATGGAAGTTTTATTAGTGTATGCTGATTTGATGAAAATATATATGTTTGAAGGGAATCAAGAACTTCGAAATCAAGGGCAAGAAGAAGAACAAAGTTAATCCTGGAGTTACAAGTAAAGAGTTGGGTAATATATTTATGGTTATTGTGATGATGGGCTGATCTATTATATGTCTATGTGCGCTTAAATGCGTATTTTTGAAACATTATGAATGTGGGCAAAATGCACTGTGATTTGTTATTATGTTTACTGTAAAAGATTTTACTATATTTGGTATTAATGATTAGAAGAAAAGCATAAAAAGCATGAAAGTATGAGTATGTTATGAAATATGTAAGCTTTGGAAAATATGCTTGTGTAGGTAAGAGAAATACCATTCTATTCATCACGTGCATGTTGACCTAAAGCCTTATCCCGATTACCTGCTTGTGGCACATGAGCTCTAAAAAATGGACTCATTCTGTTCATTGTATAAACTTCAATATCGCAATTATGTTTTACGAGATTCTCTCAAGCCATATTGTTTGTGCATTACATTGTGATTTGCTAAGCATAATATATGATTAAAACTTTCGTTATGGCGATTGAAAACAAAAATATATGATATGATTTATATGACTAAACTTTTTAAGTATGTGTGCAGTGAACTGAATTTTGTGTGTATAAATATGCTTGGTTCTATATGTGTATGTGGGGCTCATCACCGATGACTATAAATATATTAGCCTCTAAGCTTCCTAGCTCACCCCAACATTTTCCACTTCTCATATGCAAGAATCCGGACATCAATAGTGAACCTTGCAAAAACTTTGACAAATCTCCAAGAACTTCCATTTTTTGTAACTAAGTTAGTTGGATCATTTTTAGTGGCTTTAGAAGCATATCAAGCATAAGCATTTATGTTGTATTTTTGGATTACGCAAATGGTTCGACTCTCAATATGTAATTGATGTTATGTATGAACCTATCAACATCTATGAAATGAAACTTTGTTTCTGAAGAAATGAATGAAAGAAGGGTTGAAGAATTTCTTCTGTTCATGTTCAAATTCCTTTTCTATTAAAATTGCTATTTTTTGGTTGCGAATGAAATTAATAAACGTTAAAGACTTATGAATAGATTTTTATAAAGCAATTCTTTTAATGGAAGTTTTGTATGTATGTTTTATTTTGTTGGAATTTGTTTGCAGATGAAAGAATAAAGGAATGAAAATATGTTCTGAAACTTCAATGAATAAACTGGATTGATCTAGGTAGAATTCGACAAAATGTCTTCATAAGTAGATCTTTCTCTTAGCTTTCTAACGACTTAAATTTTATAATTTTTAGATTTCTAGATTGAAAGTTATGAAGTTTTGAAGTAGGAGAGTGCAATACAAAAGTGTGCACATTTGCGACGAGCCTCATTTTCTGCGACCGCTTATTGAAAGTCGCAATCATGTAGAAGCACAATCGTGACTCTTCTTAATTTAAACCACGCGTTTTAAAACACTCGGCAGTGACTTTTTTATATACTTCTTCTTTTTTTATTGTTTGTTTGTTTAATTGTTTTTACTTCCACCAAGAAATTTAATTATTTTTATCTTAATGTTACTTTTATGTATATATATATATATTATTTTAAAAGTCTCCCAATTTTGGTGCGTTTTTGCCATAAACTAAAGACCGAGATTCGAGGCCAACATCTTGAGCATAATGTAAAATAATATTTGAAACTATTAACGTAACATAGTGAAGAAAAGATGGCGGTTATCTTCATGGATGAAGAGGCATTCTAAGAAAATAAAGAGCTAACTATTGTTGTAGAGGAGGATGAAGATATGATAGGGGCAGTAGATGTAGAAGAAAAAGAAGTATCCATGTAAGAAGAGGAAGTAGATGAGTGGCACGAGATAATTAAAGAAGACGTGCTAAAAACCTATGTCCAAGGAGAAGAAGAAGAGTTGACAGAAGGGGTTGAGGAAGAATTAGTAGAGGAACTAAGGAAACTACTAATGAGGTTTTGTTAGTGACCTTGAGTACATAAGGTTCCCACTTCCTCAAAGACAAACTATTTGAGTCAACCAATGATTCAGGGGGTTTTGTCATTTCTCCTTTTATTAATAGTCTGTCATTAAAAAAGGCATTAATGTTTGCTATTGGATTTATTAACTTAATTAATTATTTCCTTATTATTATGTTGCAATAGGTGGCTTACTTACAAATGACAAAACCCTTATATAAAGGAATGGATGAAAGCAAGCTACTTATCATAGACCTAAAATGAGGTCTATGTGTAGGTTACATTAAGCTAAAGACGTTAAAGAAACACTACATAGAGGCAACCATGAATTAGGATAAGTTTCAGTTTTATTTAATTTTGATTATATTTAGTGCGTTTGTATAGGATTTTATTTCATGCTATTTTGTTTTGTCTTTATTTCTTTTGTTCTTTTTGTCCTTTTCTTTTATATTTTTCAAGGATGTAGTTTACTGTTGGATGGATTTGAAATTAGAAAATTGTCACAATAAGGAAAGTATCAAAAAACCCTCTCACTTTTATCTATACTTGTATTATGTACATTGGGGACAATAGACAACTTTATATGTGGGGATGGGTTTAATGAATCCTTAATTGATTTCTTCAAGCTTATTATAATTCTAACTATGAATCTTATTAACTAATATTCTTAAATTGAAATTTTTCCATAAATATTACTTTTCTATATTTAATATTGATTGAATTGGTAAGCAAAAAGATGATGGTTAGAATCAAATTAATTTTCTAAGTCATGTTTTTAGTAATCATTGAAGTATTTAAGTTGAATGAAACTACTTATTAATTACGCACATATATATCCATCTTTTTCATGAGCTTTTGAACCTAAAAAGCATATTTTAAAAATTTTAAAGCTCTTTTCCTTCTTTCATGTGTGTTATCATTATATGGTATAATGATTCTAGAGCTTGCTTTTAATATGCATATTAAGACCATATTTCTTAAATTATAAGCATTAACATGATAAACAAGTTGTCAAAGTTTGGTAAAGCAAATACAGGAGTGCTTGTCATGGCTACTTTTAAGCGGCCGAAAGCTAGAGAAACTTCATTGATCCAAGAAAAAGAATTCTTCCTCAATATGGCTATAAAGGGGGTAGCAATGGTGCCAAGCTCTGTACAAACTTCCAGTAGTAACTAGTCAATCCCAAAAAACCATGTAGTCCTTTTATAGTGTTTGGTTTAGGCCAGTCAAGCATTGTTGAAATCTTACTATGATCAGCTGTTACCCCTTCAGCTAAAATTATATGACCTAAATAAGAAACATAAGGCTTGGTGGCCTTGAAGCGATAAGAATACCACACTTAGGTGTTAGAGATGTCATAGATGTGATTTGCATAATGTTTTAAGACTTAATTTGTTATGTATTAAGTGTTAATTGGAGTGTTTAGGTTAGAATTGTGTTAGTTTATGTGTTAAGTATTTTTATGGGTTAATATAAGTCTTTAAGCTTCAATATTATGTTTTTGAGGTACCTTGATGTATTTATTAGTGTTTCAGGGGTCAACATCCACAAACGGAGAAGTTCCAGAGACTTTTGGGCTGAAATCACAGCCCACGATCATAGCATAATAGGCCACGACTGTGACAGAAACATATGAGCGTTGGATCAAAAAATAAAACATGCATTGATTTGAAAGAAATGGTAGATTTCAAAATTTTTTAGAAATCAAAATTTCAGTGGAAGCAATATACGCAAATCAACATGCATAGCCACACATGATACAGTATAACGAAAAAACATTTGCATAATCATAAGATGGAAAATATTACCGACTCCTTCGCTAAAACTTTAACTCCTCACTGTTCTATCCTATACTTGGCAATGTATCCTCTACTAGGTGATGTATCCTCTTCACCTTATTGTATCCTCTTCTTGATATTATATCCTCAACCAATCTGATCTACCACTTGTTCTTCTTGAACAGCTTGGTTAACAAGATCTTTTGGTGGGAAAGAAGAAGAAAACTTTGGAGGAGGTTTTTCTTAGAAGAAAGTAGCTAAAAAATGAGACACTCTCATGCAATTTTCGGCTCACCATGCAAGATAGGAGAGAGAGTCAAAACAATGCAAGAAGCCCTTCTTACACCCTCTCAATTTCGATTAATCTCAAAGGAAGGAAGAAATTTGCATCAAATGCATCACTTCTTTTTTAATCAATCATTAAGAATCCAATAAATGAGACTCTTCTCATTTGTCTTTAAGATGGCTATATGAAAAGACTATTAACCTAAATGTGACATGCGAATTTCGGTTGTTGATGATGAAAGAAGGAAGATGGTCCATCAAATGTACCTCTTTCTTCTTTAATCCTATGAATGTTAATAGGTTACATGCTATCGTTAAAAGACCACCATTAAACCATTTAATGATAAGGTTATTACTCCATTTAATGATGATAAAGCATGTTAAAAACATCTTAAATGTAGCAAACTAATGTTAAATGTGTAGCATCACATTTACCTATTAAAATCGAAATTCCATCTCCATTTATCTTTAATAACTTTGTTTTAATTTAATTAACCTAATTAATCCAATTAAACCAAAGCCTAGCCTATTTCTAAATGTTCATTTGGGCTTCTAATTAACTATTAATTAGTACAAGCTCAATATTTAATCATGGGCTTTAAAACCTCCATTTTTATTTCTTACTTAGCTTGATAACCTTCCTTGAAGCCAAATGGGGAATCTTATTAGATTTGGATAATTCAAGCACCAATAAGCCCAGAATTAATTTAATCTTATTAGAATTAATTATAGCTTATTAGCTAAATGTCATTCCATCAAAGACAATTAGTTGAACTCTTGAATTACTAAATATTATGAGAACATATGTATCAACATGTCCAACTGCAAACTCTAATATGAACCATATTATAGCCATTTGCACAATAAAGGGTAAAATTATAGTTTTGTCCTTATTTTGATTTTTCCTTCTAGATCTCCCGCTTCACTCTATATGGTGATTAACACACAAGATCTCATCTTGGTGTCAAGATTTGATGGGTAGCTAGTCTATCAAACTACTGGCACCATTTTAATCACCAATCTCCATAAAACATCTAGAAGTGATGATACCACTATAAACATTGTATTTAAGTAAATGTTCCGTGATACATGTTTCAATTAATAATTCCAACATGTAGACATCAGATTAATACTTTGTAAAAATCCATTCCAATCATATCAAGATTGTGGTCCATATTAAACATAAGCTTAAATTGTATGTTTTAAGATTAAAGTAACAGTCCACTTTATTCTTCATAAACATACTTGATTCCAGATTTATTTAATAGTGCCATTATCGATAGTCAACTACTATCATGATATGAAACTCATCATTCTCATGAAATAAACTCTTTTATTTACATGAAGATAAATCGTAACACTACAGTTTAAATCATAATCTATGTATATTTATATTACTTACAAAAGAATATATGTACCTTATGACTAGATATATAATGCTCATAAAAACTAAACTCTTTTATTTTACTAATAATAAATATTTTCATTACAAAAGTAACTGGAAGAAAATTAAGTTATAAGTAAATACACTTGCCTTCTAGGGCACTTTATTTACAGAACTCCAATTGTGAGCTAGCCTCGTGATAGAAGACTCTACCATAGTGCACGATCGTGGCAAGCAAGGATTGATGTTAGCTAAGATCATGGCATGCAGGGCCACAATCATAGCTTGCGTCAGGCAGACGTGCAAATAAGAGAAAAAGTAAAGTTTTGAGGGATTTTTTGGATTGTTTCAACCCAAAAAAACCCTAGGGTGTTAGGGTTATGAAAATATAATGCCCTATACAGCAAGTGTATTTACATATGATTTAATTTTCTTCCAATTACAATATTGTAATGAAATATTTATTACTAATAAAACAAAAGAATTTGGATTTATTTTTATGAGCATAATATAACTAGTTATAAGGTACCAAAGGTTCTTTTGTAAGTAACATACATATACATGGAGATGTATAGGAAACATGTATATTATTAGAATATAAATTAATTGATTCACAGTCAAATAATCATGTTGGTCGCTTGATTATGGTTTAGACTATAGTGTTGCGATTTTCCTTTGGGTTTACTTCAAGGGAATAATGAGTTTAAAATCATGACAGTAGTTTACTATCGGTAATCGCACTGCCAAATGAACATGGAAACGTGTATGTTTTTAAAAATAAAGTACGTCGTTACTTTAATCATAAAATGTACAACTTAGCATTCGTTTAGCATGAACCACAATCATGATGAGTGGTGAACTCATATGTGTTTCATTATAATTCTTGACATGATCAGAATGGATTTTTACAGGGTATCAATCCAGTATCTGCATATTGGAATTATTAATTGAAATATACATCAGGGAACATTCACTCAAATGAAGAGTTTATAGTGATATCATCACTTCTAGATATTTTATGGAGATTGGTTATTAATCCGATGCCAGTAGTTTGATAAAATAGCTACCCATCAAGTATTAACACCAAGATTAGATCTTGTGTGTTAATCACCACGTAAAGTGAAACGGAAGATCTAAAAGGAAAAATCAACATAAGGGAAAAATGGTAATTTTATCCTTTATTGTGCAGATTGCTATAATATGGCTCAAAATAGAGTTTACGATTAGACATCGAATTAATAAATTGAAACATGTTTTTTCATAATTTTAAGTAATTCAAGAGTTCAACCAATTGCCTTTTATGCAATAACATTTGCTTAATAAGTTGAAAATAATTATAATGAGATTAAATTAATTCCAAGCTTATTGGAGCTTGAATCTTTTAAGTCCAATTAGATTCCCCACTTGGTTTCTAGGAAGGTTATCAAGGAAAGCAAGAAAAATAAGCAAAAGCTATTGGAAATCAAGCGAGACGGTTTGGAGAGAAATGGACGAATTAGATATGTGCCAATATGACTGGAACAATTTAATTAAGAGTTAATTAAATTGGGTCTTAAGCCTATAGTTAAATATTAGGCTTATACTAATTAATTGTTAATTATTAGCCCAAAGGAACATTTAATATTGGGCTAGATTTTGGTTTGATTAACTAGGTTAATTAAATTGAAAATTTTAAAAAATGAATAAAACCTAATTCTACAAAGATATAGAATTCGATAACGCTCATCATTAAAATGTTAAAAGAGAGAAAACATATACCTCTCTTTTGGAATTCTAAAAAGAATGTCCATGTGTTGTAGCAAATGGGATGCATGTCTTTTAGCATTATTTGCTAAAATAAACGTGTGTTGTTTTTTTCCTTCCACTCTCTCCAAAAAGAATTTGGTAATGCTCTTTATTAAATGGTTTTAGTGGCTAGTTTTTAAAGTACCTTACATGAAAACGTTATGATGAGAGATAACGTCCAAGTGTTGGACATGTAAGGACGTAATTCATTTAGTTATATTCTAAATGAAAGTGTGCGTGAATTTTGGGTCTCAACATGCTTTCAAACTGTCAGCTATAACAAAAAAAAAGAACGTCTCATTTTTTTCTTATTTTCAACTAGCCGAATATAGCAAAGGTTTGCTATTCATTTTTTTTCTCCTTTCCTACCAAAGGATCGTGTTAACCAAGTTGTCTAAGGAGAACAAGTGGTAGATCGGATTGGTTAAGGACACAGCAGGGAGGAGTCAAAGTTGTAGCGAGGAGTCGATAAAATTCCAATCTTGTTCTTATTTTATTTATTTTCCTTATGCCGTATCATATATGGATTAAAAGCATGTTGATTTGGTGTTTAATCTTCTGCTATATTTTGATTTCAAAAAAGGTTTTTGAAATCAACCGTTTAGCCAAACCAAGCATGTTTTTGTTTTTGATCTAACAATTAATATTAGAGCCGGTTTTATTATGCATGATTCAGTTCTTGTATGTTGCATAGGTTGGCAATTAAATTATGTATGCTGCATATTTTTATTTAATAATAATATATGTTGTGTATGCTTTGATTTGCTCTTTTTATTGTCAATAGAAAATTGATTTACCTTGTAAGCTTTGTTTGTTTGGTTTGTAACAAAGAGGGTGGCCTATCATCGTCATGTTTCCTCCTTGTTTTAATTTTTTTGTTTTCATTTTTTTGTATTGTAAAAAATTCTGTAATTTTGATGATGTAGCAGTCATGGATCAAAGAAAAGAATAAGTAAATATTTTTGGTTTTTGTTTTTTGTTAATGGTATATTTTATTTTGATTAAGTTCTGTTAATTCTTGATTTTTTCAAGTACTGGAATTTTTGTTTTACTGTTTACAAATCTATTTGTTTTTCAAGAAAATTAGAAATAAAATTCCATTAACTCATTTTTATTAAACAAGCCACGTCATGCGAGCGAAGAGTTCGAAGCGAAAGATCCAAGTCCAAGAAGCAATTTTGAGCCAATAGGCCTTGTAATTTTCTTTTAATTTTGTAGGATGGATAATCAAAAGTAGTTTCTAATTCACGAAATGAATTGATGAATGGATGCAAATAATATACGATATTATGTGAATGTATACCATTTAGAAAAATTGCCAACCCTAGGCTTTGCTATGCATTCATTATGTATGAGATATATAATGAAACAATATTGGATTGTTAATAAATTGTATTTAGACAAGATGGTATCTATTAAAACTTAAAGATCGAAAAAGATTAAGTGGGAGAGGATGCTCATGTGAGAGTCTATGGTCTCCATGTGATGGCCTATTTGCATATGGTGAAGTGTTACTCCCTATCAAAGGACATGAATCCTAGATCTTGCATGGTTTAGGTCTCCTAAAGGATAAGTCTACTCATTAGTAGCAAATGTGACCTCCAACCGAGGCATGATTTGTAAGTACCTTTAGTGGATGAATCAAATCGTTGCACACTCAACATGGTTTATCAATAACTTGTACGCCGTAGCTCTATTGATACATGCATGGACCAAATTATAGTGCTTCTTAAGGAGTTAGCCATAAAGATGCTTGGTAGCTTTTTGAGTAGGAGGGTCCTAGTTGTTCTTTTAATGAATAAGATGGCCCACTGTCACTTAGTCCGCTATAGATAAAAAAAATAACCATCGTATAAAGATTTACTTTTAAAAGTTTTGTTAAATCTATCATCATGTATACATTCATCATGATTTTATACAAAGTTCCAATATTTTTGACTAGTATGATCATTCTTTAATAATATTTTTAAATATAATCACCATTTAATAAATCCACTCATAATGCTCTTGACTAATAACAAATTAGAAAAAAAAAGAAAATTTTAATGAATGGAGACGTAATCTCGACATCGTTCTCCAATATGAACGAATTTTATGGGTATTAATGGCAATGAGCATGCATCTCTGGGTGACAAATCAACTTCTGAGCAAGTTCAGCAATATGAGTGATGGTAGAATGCTGATAACACTACCAAGTGCTATATTCTGACTTCTGTCAATGCAATGCTGTATAAGCAACTTACAGGCATGTAAAATGTCGGTGCAGTGATCCATCACCTACATGAGATGTTTAGTGTGAGGACCAGGTCTGCAAGGGTGAAAGCTATCTAAGCCTTTCACAATCTTAGACAAAAGCCTGGTGAACGGGTGCGGGATTACATGCTTAAGGTAATCTTTGCGGTTACTATGACTAAGATACTTAGGGCGTACATAGATGAGAAAACACAAATGATTATAATCATTAAAAACTTAAACTCTTCTTTTCAGCAGTTTAAGTTGGACTATAATCCCCATACTAAGGATTACGCCTTGAGTGAGTTGATGAATACCCTCCAAAACACGGAGAAGATATTAAACATTAGGGCTAATGAGCCAGAGGATAATGTGACATCTTCTTCTAAGCTCAAGGGTAAGGGCAAGCAAAAGAAGAAGGGTGCAAAGAAAGGGAAGGCCTAAACAGGGGTCAAGGCCCAACTATGAAAAAGAAGACCAAAGAGAACACCAAGGGAAAGTGTTTCCACTGTAGCGAGAAGAGCTAATGGGCGATCTACCTTGAGACCCTCAAGAGCAAACAAAGTATAGGTTTCCTAAGTTTGTTAGGATCTATAAATGTGGCAGATTCATCTAATTCTTAGATATTAGATTCAGGTGCCACTGACCATGCTTACAATTCTATGCAGGAGTTCCAGCAAAGGAAAAGATTGCTTAAAGGTTAGTTTTAAGTCAAGATAGTAGATGGATCCTACATTTGGCAGAAGCAGTGGGAGTAGTTATCTTAGACTTCCCTAGTAGTTATAGGTTATATTTGGAGGATATATATTACATCCCAATGGTTGTAAGGAAGATGATTTTAGTTTTTTGTTTAATAAAATCTGGTTATTCCTTATATTTTCAAAATCTTGCTTCAACATATAAGAATAAGGATTTTATTTGTAATGTGGTAATTAAACAGGGATTGTTCTTTATTGAACCTTTGACAGGCTCACTAAACACCACAGAATTAATAAAACTAAGAAAATCCAATGACTCTAGCATTAATTCAAATATATATGGAACTTAAGGATGGATTATATCAATCAGAAAAGACTTGATAGGTTAGTGAAGGATGGGATCCTTTTGGGCTTGGATAATGGTCAATTACCCACCTGTGAAACTCGTATTGAAAGAAAGATGACCAAGGCCTCATTTCCTTCCAAAGGAAACAAATTTGAATCTATGATGGATCTGGTTCGCACTGATGTGTATGATCCCATAAACTTACAAGCTAGAGGAGCCTATGAATACTTCATAACCTTTATAGACGATTACTTTAGAAATGGCTATCCATATTTGATGCACAAAAAGAAGTTAGTCCTTTGAAAGGTTCAAAGAATTCAAAACTAAAGTTAAGAAGCAGCTAGGCAAGGTAAGCTATTAAAACAACTTCGATCTGATCGAGGTGGTGAGTACTTATCTGGAGAGTTCCAACAATTCCTAATTGACAATGGAATTATTTCCAACTTGTCAGCTCCCAGAACACCTCAACAAAATGCTGTAGCTGAGAGGAGGAATATGACTCTATTGGAAATGGTAAGATCAATGGTGTCCTATGCTAGCCTTCTGGAATCATTCTGGGGACATGCCATACAAACAGTAACTTATCTTCTTAACTTTACTCCATCCAAATAGGTGCCTAAAACACCTAGGCAGTTATGGACTGGATGAGTGCCTTTATTACGACACTTGAAGACTTGGGGCTGCCCAGCCCATGTTCTAAAGCTTGAATCCATAAAGATGGAATAAGGGTTAGAGATATGTTTGTTTGTAGGATATCTTACGGGTACATAAGGATACTATTTTTATAGTCCTTAGGACAGAAAAGTATTTTTGTCAATAAATGGAACCTTCTTAGAGGAAGAATTTATGAAAAATCACAAAAAAAGAAGTGAAGTAGTACTAAAGGAGTTAACTATTTCATTCGAACTAAGAATTGATTTGGATATAGCAGAACAAGATGTCAAAATGAATTTAAAAGTTGAATCAGAAAAGTAGCCTGAATGTCAAGTAGTTCCTAGATGTAGTGGGATGGTTATGAGACAACCAGACAGGTATCTAGGTCTAGGAGAAGTCATAATTGCTATCTCAAACTAGAAGTAATGGGTCCCATTACTTATGGACAGGTTATTAATGACGTTAATGTAGAAAAGTGGCTCAAGGCAATGGAATTAGAAATAGATTCCATGTACACCAATGAAGTATGGATCCTTGTAGATCTACCACCAGGTGTAAAAGTCATAGAGTGTAAATGGATCTTCAAAAGGAAGAGAGGATATGATGAAAAGGTAGGGACCTTTAAAGCTAAATTGGTAGCTAAGATTTATACTCAAAAGGAGGGTATAAACTATGAGGAGACTTTTTCTTCAGTTGCCATGCTTAAGTCCATTAGAATTCTTTTGGCCATAGTAGCCTAATTCGATTATAAAATATTGAAAATGGATGTCAAGACTACATTTCCCAATGGGGATCTTGAGGAGACCGTTTATATGGCCCAACTAGAAGGATTTGTTGAGCTAGGTAATAAGTATAAGGTATATAAGTTACAAAGGTCCATTTATGGACTTAAGCAAGCATCTAAGTCTTGGAACATTAGTTTTGATAAGGCTATCAAAACCTATAGGTTCATACAAAACCTAGATGAGCCTTGTGTCTATAAAAGGATATAAGAAGGCAATGTTACTTTCCTAGTTCTATATGTTTATGATATTCTACTCCTTTTAGGAATGATGTAGGAATGTTATCTATGGTTAAAAGATGGCTGAACAAATAGTTCTCAATGAAGGATTTAGGAGAGGCTAGCTATGTTCTAGGGATCATGCTTATAAGGGATCATAAGAACAAGCAGATAGCCTTGTCTCAACTAACCAACATTAAGAACATGCTTAATAAGTTTGACAATTGGGATTCCAAGAAGGGTTTCACACCTACTAGACATAGAATCAAAATTTCAAAGGAGCAAGTATCTAAGACCCAAGAGGAGGCAAAAGTATACACAACATTCCATATGCTTTGGTAGTTAGAAGTTTAATGTATGCTATGCTTTAAACTAAAGTGAATATTTGTTACACAGTGGGACTGGTAAGCAAATTCTAATCCAATCTAGGAATCGAGCATTAGACTGCGATCAAGTGCATACTAAAGTATCTTCGTAGGACAGAGAATTTAATGCTTGTTTACTTTGGAAGTGACCTTATTCAGATAGGATATATGGATTCTAATTTCCAATCAGAAGTTGATTCAATAAAGTCAACTTCTGGTTATATATTTACTTTGGGAGGTAGAGCTATAGTTTGCAGGAGTGTCAAGTAATCTTGTGTTACTGATTCGACTATGGAGGTTTAATATATTATCTCTTGTGAAGTAGCAAAGGAAGTAATCTGTCTCAGTAAGTTCCTAAAAGATTTAGAGGTAGTTCTTGAGGTAGAAAAGGACATTACACTTTATTGTGATAATAGTGGGGCAGTGGCTAATTCTAAAGAACCTCAGAACCACAAAATCGCCAAACATATTAAGAGAAATTATCATCTCATATGGGAGATAATACAACGTAGTGAAGTGGATGTGGTAAAGGTTCTCACAGATCAAAACCTTGCTGATCTATTCACGAAGATGCTGTCACATAAGAGCTTCGAGGGTCACCTAGAAGGAATGGGAATGAGGGATATATCAAACTTGCTTTAGGCCAAGTGGGAGATTGTTAGGTTTATGTAAATATAATGTCCTGGAAAGAAAGTGTATTTATATATAACTTAATTTTCTTCTAGTTACAATATTGTAATGAAAATATTTATTGTTATTAAACCAAAAGAGTTTGGTTTTATTTGTATGAGCATAATATAACTAGTCACAAGGCACCAAAGGTTCGTTTGCAAGTAACATACATATACATGGAGATGTATAGGAGACATGTACATTATTAGAGTTTAAATTAATTGATTCACTATTGAATAATCATGTTGGTCACTTGATTATGGTTTAGAATATAATGTTGCAATTTACCTCTGTGTAAGTAAAGGAGTTCACTTCAAGGGAATGATAAGTTTCAAATCATGATAGTAGTTGACTATCAGTAACGACACTATTAAATGAATATAGAATCTCGCATGTTTTTAAAGAATAAAGTAGGTCGTTACTTTAATCTTAAAACATACAACTTAGCTTTCGTTTATTATGAACAATAATCTTGATGAGTGGTGAACTCATGTGTGGTTCGTTATAATTCCTGATATGATCGGAATGGATTTTTAGAGGATAACAATCCATTTTCTGAATGTTGGAACTGTTAATTGAAACATGCATCAGGGAACATTCACTCAAATAAAGAGTTTATAGTGATATCATCACTTTTAGATGTTTTATAGAAATTGGTGATTAAACTGGCACCAATAGTTTGATGGACTAGCTACCCATCAAGTCTTAACACCAAGATTAGATCTTGTGTGTTAATTACCATGTAGAGTAAAATGGGAGATCTAGAAGGACAAACCAACATAAGGGTAAAATTGTAATTTTACACTTTATTGTGCGGATGGCTATAATATGGATCAAAATAGAGTTTGCGATTGGACATCGAATTAATAAATTAAAAGACGTTTTCTCATAATTTTAAGTAATTCAAGAGTTTAACTAATTGCCTTTAGTAGAATGACATTTGGTTAATAACTTGGAATTAATTTTAATGAGATTAAATTAATTCCAGGCTTATTAGATCTTGAATTATTTAAGTCCAATTAGATTCCCCACTTGGCTTTTAGGAAGGTTATCAAGGAAAGTAAGAAAAATAAATAGAGGTTATCGGCAAGAAAATGAGATAGTTTGGAGAGAAATGGACGAATTGGATTAGGGCTAATAAGATCGGAACAATTTAGTTAAAAGTTAATTAAATTAGGTCTTAAGCCTATAATTAAATGTTGGGCTTACACTAATTAATTGTTAATTATAAGCCTAAAAGAACATTTAATATTAGGTTGATTTTGGTTTGATTAATTAGATTAATTAAATTGAAATTTAAAAAAATGAGTAAACTAATTGTTAAAATGAGTTTAATGTTGGGTTTCAAAAGAGAGAAAACGTGCACCTCTCTTTTGGAATTCTAAAAAGAATGTCCAAATGTTGTAGTCAATGGGATGCATGTCTTTTAGAATTATTTGCTAAAATAAACATGTATTGCTATTTTCTCTCCACTCTCTCCCAAAAGAATTTGGTAATGTTCTTTATTAAATGGTTTTAATGGCTAGTTTTTAACATTACATGAAAATGTTATGATGAGAGATAACGTCCAAGTGTTGGACATGTAAGGACATAATTCATTTAGTTTGGATTCTAAATGAAAGTGTGCGTAAATTTTGGGTCTCAACAAGCTTTCAAACCATCAGCTATAGCAAAAAAAAAGAATGTCTAATTTTTTTTCTTCTTTTCAACTAGCTGAATATAACAAAGGTTTGCTATTCATTTTTCTTCTCCTTTCCCACCAAAAGATCTTGTTAACCAAGTTGTCTAAGGAGTACAAGTGGTAGATCAGATTTGTTAAGGACACAGCAGCGAGGAGTCAAAACTGTAGCGAGGAATAAGTAAAATTCTGGTCTTGTTCTTACTTTATTTATTTTCCATATGTCATAACATGTATGGATTAAAAGCATGTTGATTTGGTGTCTACGCTTCCGCTATATTTTGATTTTGAAAAAAGTTTTTGAAATCTACCGTTTAGTCAAACCAAGCATGATTTTTGTTTCTTATCCAACATAGGGCTGCCAAGGTATTTAAAAAATATAAAGAGCAAAAGAGAAAGAGTTTTTGCATCAGCCACAATCTCAAAACCCTAGAGAGATTTATTGAGAGATTGAGCAAGAAATGAAGGAAGAGAGATGTGGAGAAGAAGTCTATGCGAAGTACTTCCTAGCATAGAAGGTTTCCCATTGTTGCTACCTCCATCATCCATTCTCAGTCTATTTCTGATTTTATTGCATTATTTATGATTGTATGGACTATAAGATAGCCATAGTCGATAGATTTGTTAAATGTTGAGTATTTTTCTAAACTCACCTTTGGGATATTTTATCTTTGATTCAATGAAATTTAATTGATTGCATTTTTATTGAATTTTTTGTGACTTCAATTCTGAACTTGCATAATTCGGTAAGAAATTGAGAGGGTGAACCGAGTGAAAATCGTTAAATTAGGCTAACGAGAGTTAAGTAATTTAATAGATCAAGAATTGAATCAAACCGATAAATTTGTGAAACGAGAAATCTTACATAGGTTTTCGGTAGTTTATTGGACTATTTCATATCTAATTTAGGTATTGGATAAATTGTGAATGTAGAGGTTGCAATTCCTATAATCTAATCAGGGTTATGATTATAACTCGAGAGAGAGTAATCAACCCCAGGATCATTTAGACCTAGTAATTCAATAAATTCGTAATCAATTTGGTTTTCATTAAAGTCAGATAAAAATTTCCTTTCTGTCATTTAGTAGTTTTTAGGCTATTTTATGATTGGGTGTTGCATCTGCTATCTTGTTATTATTTTCAAATTTGATTATTGGAGTTAATTGCGTGATTAAAATAATTTCTTCTTTAGTTTTGTTTGTTTTGAATTATTACGAATTATTTCAGCCTTAGATTTTATAATTATATTAACCCTCCTCTTGGAATCAACACCTTAGGTAATATGTGAATGACATGTTAGACCCCGCTTTCAGAGCCTAACTCTTGCTTGCTTATTCGCTCTGATACCACATCTGTCGGACCCTAGTTTTAGAGCCCGACTTAGACTTGCTTTCATGTTTGCTCTGATACCATAATCTGTAAGACCCCGTTATCGGAGTCTAACTCCTCATACATGATTATTCATATTTTCTCTGATACCATATTCTGTTACTTTCATGCATGCAGAATATCTTATTATGTAAATTATCTTCCAGAGATAACACCTTGATCCCTTTCAAATTATCTTCTCAAACTCCTCTTTATTAGTCTCAGCTTAGCTCTTAGGACAGTCGACGAGTCCACTCTTACCTTTCAACCTGAATCCTTTTATCATCAGCGTGGTTGAGTCCTTACTTCACACATATACTTGCTACTGGGCTATTAATATAACTTTTCCAATGGGAATCTAATCTAGAGTTGCTTTGTATAGAGTTAAAGAGCACTTTAATCTCTTTAACTTTCATGAAGATTTCGAAGGTCGACTTTATCTTCTGAAGGGTCTATTATTCTTATCGTCTCATTTCTATCTATTTCGAAGTCTATAAACAGTAACACAGACGATATCTTAAAAACTTCATAACTTTCTCTAGCGTAATCGGTTTCGGGTATTCTTTATATGTTTGGAAAGATGCTTCCAAGCTCCATAACTTCTATGAAGACCTTGAAGGTCAATTCTAACTCCTGAGGGTTCAACATTGGGACAGAAGATACAAGGAGAACAGGAACACAGAAGATGCGCTTCACTCCAGCACTTTTTAACTCCTTATAATCCTTAGTCCTTAATCTATCCTCTGTGTTCTATCCTCTATGGTTGAATTTTATCTTTTGGGTTGACCCTCTATCGACTAAGAATCTATCGTCTGAAATCTATGAACAGTGACACAGAGGATCGAGTCTCTATGTTCAGATTCGTCTGTACACAGTAACACAGACGATATGTGTCCTCTGAGTTCTACTACGTCTGTGAACAGTAACACAGACGATACGTGTCCTCTGAATTTTTAATGCGTCTGTGAATAGTAACACAGACGATATGTGTCCTCTTTGTTTTAATTCGTCTGTGTACAGTAACACAAACGATATGTGTCCTATTTGTTTTAATTCGTCTGTGTACAGTAACACAGACGATACGTGTTCTCTTTGTTTTAATTCGTCTGTGTATAGTAACACAAACGATAGCGCTATCAATAACATAGACAAAGTCCATTCGTCTGTTTACAATAACATAGACGATTCTATCCTCTATGCTCTATCTTCTATGTTTTTCTCTACTCATTCTTCATACTCTTCATCTATTCTTTTCTCTGTGTTCTGATTTGTCATAGACGATGCTTATACTCTTAAATCCTCCTTGCCTCTGTGTTATGACGTCATTATAAAGGATACTTATACTCTTAAAACCTCCTTCCCTCTGTGTTATGACGTCATCACAAAGGATACTTATACTTCTAAATCCTTACTTCCTCTGTGTTGTGACGTCAGCATAGAGGATACTTATACGCTTCTAAGCTTTCCTAGCCTCTGTATGTGATGTCATCACAGAGGATACTTAACCTCTATATTTTTCCTTAGCATCTTTCTTCTTCGATGCAAACTATTAACCCTTTTCAACGTCTCTCATTTATTCCAAACTTAAATCTGAATCACCTAGACATGATCATTAATCTCTCTTACTCCTCAATTATTTGGATCATTATCAGAAATCATAATCATATACAGAATCATATGAATACATATCTCATTCATTCATTTCTTAATGTATCTGTTTTACAAAGCTTTAAAATCCTTACAAGTCTTAACAACATCAGTACTCGCAGACAATACAAATTGGAAGGAGGCTAAAGCCTTAGCTATCAAAGACCAGTCCTAACTATTACAAAAGACATTTATAGACTTGAGCTGCCTTGCATCCTGACTTAATCACTCTCTTGAACTTCACCTGAGTTTGACAGAAGTTAGAGTGAGCTTAAAGCTCGTAGAAAATAGGCTTATAATTCATAACAAGTAGAAAAACTTTTTCACAGTTAAAACATATTTGTTTTCAAGTTATGCATGCTTTCATCATGTCGGACAATTCATGAGCACTTAAGCACATCAGAATGGTTTGGGTGGATCCAAAACAGAACGTACTACACGTTCCCTGTACGGGTCCTGTGTAGTTATCAGCAAAACGTACTAACGCAATTCAATTTTATGGTCTTGCGTAGCCGTGAACTTATAGGAGTCCTTGAAGGAGCTCTATGCCACTAGCAGGCAGGCGGGAGAAGCCTTTAGACAAGTGCACTGTTTTAACAGAGGGGACCACCACAAATCCACATAACACAAAATTTTCATATTCTTGAAAGCTTAATGCCTAAAATGGCAGTTCTTGAAATTCTTGTTTTTCGGATCAGAAATTTGTTTTCAAAAAGTATGCAACTTTTTGCAGAAAACCATTTTGTATGCAAAACGTGCAACACATCTATGACATTTTGAGCCATACCAAAATAGAAAATGCAGGTGCACATTTATGCAGAAAAGCGAAATCATTGAAAACAAATATTTATGGCTTATTTCTTCATTATAAAATTGTAACCCACCTTAAGATCCTTGCTTGGTTCTGTATCTTACTTATGGATGCCTTTCCTCTTGATTTCCTTGCCTATCTTAAACCCCTCCTTGATTTCCTTTATAAAAGAACCATAACTCCTATTTAACAATAATATCCAGATTCGTCTAACTCATAATGCACAATCCTAAAATGACTTACTGTAAATCTTCACCAAGCAATGAGATTCTTAACTCCAAAGAAAGCTCCTTCCTCCTTTTTTTTTTCCCCTCTTGCATGCACTCGGATTTTCTCTCTTTAAGCCCTACAAAAATGACAACTTAGCTTTCAAATCTCTTTTTTCCACTGTCATCCGAAGCCTCTCTTTTTCTTCTGTTCTTGCCTTCATTCACGCTGCCATTCTACGAGTAAGACAAGTCCACCATGCCTCTCCCCAAAGTCCACTTTACCCTTGGTACTTAAGCTATATACCGAAAATGCCCTCAATTTCTTCTCATGCTTCTATTTCATAAGCTATTATGCTTAAGTTAATGGAAAAATTTTCAAGGG
>JANZXR010000007.1:3947741-3966814 GCA_027575705.1 Erythroxylum echinodendron
TTCTTAAGCTATATTCCGAAAATGCCCTCAATTTCTTCTCATGCTTCTATTTCATAAGCTATCTTGCTTAAGTTAAATGGAAAAATTTTCATGGGGCCGACAAAATTGACAAGGAAGAGTCAGAAGTTTGTGTGGACATAAGAATGTTAGAAGAGCTTTGAGGAATTAAAGAATAGGCTCACAACTACACCAATTCTGACCTTGCCTTCTGGTAGTGATGGATATATAGTATATAGTGATGCCTTAAGAAAGAGATTAGGGTGTGTGTTGATGCAAGGAGATAAAGTGATTGCTTATGCTTCCAGGCAATTGAAACCTTATGAGATGACTTATCCCACACATGACTTGGAGCTAGCTGCCATAATTTTTGCATTGAAAATATAGGGACATTACTTATATGGAGTCACCACCAAGGTATTTTTAGACTATAAAAGTCTTAAGTATTTGATGAGCCAAAAAGAGTTAAATCTAAGGTAAGAATGTGGTTAGAACTCCTGAAGGATTATGACTTGATTATAGACTACCACCTGGAAAAAGCTAATGTAGTAGCGGATGCACTAAGTAGAAAACATACTACAAAAAGTTAAGGAAGAAGGAGGAAATTAGGATAATTAGTACTCCCCTAATAATGAAAGGCTCTATAACTATAGTTTGAGATGTACAAACTATCGGTGAGTATCACCATCTAATTTTGGTGAGTATCATTATCTAATCAGTAAAAGAACTTAAAAAACTTGATTTGTGACACTAAACTACTTTTAACATAAAACATATGAAAAAAATCAATAATATGAGAAAACACACTAAAAACTAATGCTAAAGATCTTTGACGACACTAAATTAAAATAAAAGATCCTCTCAATAAACACTTCTTGATGATTATTTTAGCTGGATTTCTTAGTTAATTACAAGTCATAGGCTCAATAGCCTCTAAATATGCAACATGCTCAAATAGAATAGGGCCAACTATCTCCTCCTTTTCTCTTACATGATATAACTCTTTGCTACATCATACATGATTATTTTGTGCATAATATGATAAATTTTAACATTAATCAATTCTATAAAGAAATAAGTATCATCTTTATTAAAGGAATATCTCACAGATTTAGATATATTAAAACCTACTTCATCATCCCGTACCCTTAGAATTAATTTTCTATTATATATATCAATCATAAATTTAACGGTAGCTAAGAAAGGTTATCCTAAGATTAAAAGAACCTCAACATCATTCACCATACCTATAATCACAAAATCAATAAAAAAGACGATCTTATATTCCTTAAATAAAAAATCTTCTATAATTCCCTAAGGAAATTTAATTAATCTATCCTCCAATTGAATTCTTATCTTAATAGGTTTAGGTTCACCTAACCCTAATTTCTCATATGCTATATGGCATCAAATTACTAGCTCTTAAGTTCGTTGTTGCTTTCTCAACTGAAAAAACTACTAAAATTATAAGAAATAGTAAAACTCCCTAAATCATTGGTTTGTTGGGTAGTTATAAGATGACAAAGAACTCCTCACTTAAAGTAAGAATTGAAAACTCCTAAAGTTTCTTCTTATTAAAAAGAAGATCCTTTAAGAACTTGACATTTTGGAAAATGAGAAAGAGCTTCAACAAAGAAATGCTAATATTTATTTTTTTGAAAAGCTTTTAAAACATGCCAATTTGCTTTTCCTTTATATCTTTCTTAGGTCTACCTAAGTATGGAATTTTTTGTTTATACTCTTTGACCATTTTCTTCTTTGTCTCCTCATCTTTTTGTTTTTATTTCTCCTTATCCTTTTTTTCTCTTTCTCTTCAACTTTTAGATCCTTTCGACTTTTTAAAGTCACTTTATTCACTTTCTCCCTCAAATTTGGTTTAGTGTTGCAAAGAAAATTGCATGATTTCCTTTTAAAAACAACCTTAGAAAGTTGTCCAATCTAATTTTTCAAGTTTCAGATAAAGGCTTGATGATTTCAAATAGTCGCTTTAGTATTTTAGAAGTGAGCCTTAAATGCAGTATTGAATTTTTCCACGAGGTCCTTAAGATTTGACTTCTTTTTTTATTCCTATTGTTACTGAAATAGGGGTGGAGCTTGATTATTTTATAAAAATTTAGGATGGTTTCTCCACCTTAGATTGTAAGCACCATTATAAGGATTATTTTAAGGCCATTTTCCTACAAAATCAAGCTAATTGGACGTTGTCCTTTATTATTAGGTGCCTAACATTTATGGTTATTATATCCACCATAAATTCCACTACTCATTTCTTATGATGTTGAGTTACCAAACTCATATTATCGATCTTCTTACTTAGAGCTTTCAATATATACTTTAATTTTGTCACCATATTAACATTATGAATATTAACCAATTATGGCTTTAGCGTCAATTGTTTGAACTAGTAGTTAATCATAACTGTATTCTCTATCAGCTCTTATAATTCTACAACACTTTTAAAGTTGAAAGTCTCACCCAAAGATGCATCAATTAATTGCTTAGATGGATAGCTCAATGTATTATAGAATATTTGCATCTATAATGCCAAATTAAGTCCATAATTTGTGCATTGTCTTAGTAACTCCTTCCATATCTCTTAAGTATTATATAATATATCATCCTCTAATTTTTTAAATGAAAAGATATCATTATTGAGTTTTTTATTCTTACTAAAGGAAAATACATAGTTAAAAACTTTCTAACAAGGCCAATCCAAGTGGTAATAAATTCAAGAGGCAAATATTTCTACCATAATTTTGCTTTGTCCCGTAATGTAAATGGAATAACCTTAACTGAATAGCATCCTCTAAAGCTCCATTAATATTGAAATTATAACAAATCTCCAAAAAGTTAGTAATGTGTGCATTGGAATTCTTATTCAGTAAGCCATCAAATTGCACAAGCTGTTAAACCTTCTTAATCATATTAGGCTTGACCTCAAAGTTATTAGCATTCAATCTTGGGGCCTAGCAATACTAGATTCTATCCTATAAATGACGATTTAATATAATCCCTATAGTATATTGTCTTGCCTTTACTTCCATTATGTTTGGTAGTTCAAACTTTAGAACTTTTAGTTGCCTTCAAACTTTTAGCTTTCTCTCCCTTGAAGTCTAAAGTACCATCCTTTAATTTTTGGATCTTGCTTAAGTAATACCCTAAGACTACTCAAGATTAAGAAAGAAAGTCCTAAAATGAATAAATATAAAAAGAAAATAAAATCAATTAGATTAATAAATATAAAAGTGTTCTTAAGATCTTAGTCTCCAACAACTGCATCAAAAACTTGATTGTGTATGCGTCAAACTGATACTAATGATCACAAGAAAAGTGAACCTTTCCTTTTTATAATCTTGTCTAGCGAATATGAGCATTGTTCCTATGAGAACTACAAGTACTAATACCATCTTTCTATTATCTAATCTATCAAAATAAATTATTGATTTTAAAAAGATAATTAACTATATTAAAATTAATAATCTAAAATAATAAGCTAAAGAAATAAATAAGACTAAAACAACTAATTGATAAATAAAATCCAAATTTTAAATGTCCTTGGAACCTTTCTCTGATTAAATTTATCTTAGTTTCTTAGACTAGTATAAGTTCCAAAGTTATACCATATTCTTTCTCAAGACACATGGTCATATCTTTAAGATTAATGAATGAAGTCTCTTTCTGACTAAAATATCTAAGAATGCATTAACTTGTTATATGAATTCTTTTGTAGGTTTTGACTCTAAACAAAAAGGTTATGTGTTCCTATCTATAAGATTCCATATAACACTTATTATTCATACCACGACTATTAGTACATATAATGCTCAATCCTTATATATGAAATAAAAAATCGAATCGAGATGGTAGATAATTTTAATTCAATACAAGAAGTATTCATGAATAAATCATAAATAAACTTGATTTTTTCATTAAATTAAAGAATTAATAAAAAATAGGTTTCATCCAATCTAAATCTATCTAAATTTGGTTCATACTAAACTAAGAAAACCAACAACAATCAAGAAAGAGCACAAAATAAAAGAATCCACTCTCATAGATCTTGAAATATTGACGTCTTCAATTGAATCTCGATAGAAATCCCTTATTTTCTCTCTATAGTTGCTTTATTCCTGTCTTAAGGTACTCTTCTTTGTCTCCCTATTACTTCTTTTCCATCTCTTTATAACTTCTTAGTCATCTTACAGCCAAAGCTCTCTCTTTTATATAACCAAACCCTAAAAATTCAAAATAAAATATTAAACATGATTTCAATATAGACTTGTATTGGTCTTGTGCGCTTTGACCTCCAACACGACTTTAATAGGGTTCTATGTTAATGCTCCATGTTGGAATTTTATTCCTCCAAAATCTTATCAAACTTTCTCCAACCTAGCTCTAACTTGCTTGAATTTGCTCCTTAATCATTAGAGAGCTAAAAAAAAGGCTTAAAAATAAAATTTAAGCCATATTAATTGCCAAATCCTATTGAAATCATCCAATATAAGCAAAATGCTGTCAAAATAATTCTCAAAACATAACCTAATAAGCACCTATCAAATTCCCACTTAAGCATTTGTTTGCCCTCATTCAAACCAATTTCATCACTTTTAACTTAAATTGGTAGTAACTCTAAAAAAGAAATTAACAAATCCATTGCCTCAATCAAGAATTTCCATTATTCATTTAATTGCAAAGTTTATTAATTTGCTAGGTATTTGGCTACTCGCATCAAGTCATAAATTAATTCAATTTTACTACATAATGTTTCAAACTTTAACTCAATACATAAAATTTAACATAATTAACAAAGTGAACACACATGAGAAAGATGTTTCAACTTTCAAATATTTTCATACCCTTTATTCAAGGAAAAAAATTAAAACATTGACTTTAAATCAACATAGGAGCATTTATAGTTTTGTTTTTAAAAGTAACCTAGCCTTTTGACGTGAGATTAAACATCTTGTTATGAATACTTTTGGTTACTCAATTAGGTCATCATTTCAAATGGCTACTAGTACAACTCTTTAACTTCAACCTTTTTACTTGTTTTGGAGCCAGTGGATTCAATTTTTTTTATTCTTACTTATTCATATTTCTTAGTGAGGTACTAAAAATGCTTTAAAAGATTTTTTTTTCAAAATCAATCATATGTATAAATTATACAAGAAGTTCCTTAGTGTAAATCAAGTATCCATTTTCAAAATTAATGAAGCAATTTTAAATTAATTGAATCATCAATAATCATAGCTAATTGAATAAAAAATTAAATCATGAAAACATATGAATTCATAATGAATTATCTCAATCAATATTCTTTTGAAGTTAAAAAGTTCCTTAATTGTTTCCTATTAAGCTAATTATAACAAAATTAATAAGTAATTATTTCTCTCTCATAAACTTCAGTTATACATTATTCTTAATGTACACAACATACAAGAATAAAGAAAAGCTAGAAGATAAAGGAAAGTTAGGAAATTAATATAATTGGTATTCCCGTAACAATAAAAGAATCTATAGCTTTAGTGTAAGAAGTTCGAATTAGTGGTGGGTATTGCAATCCAATTAGTGATAGAACATTAAACACACTTGAATCTACAACTTTAAACTTTTTTTAGCTTAAAAACTATTAGGGTTATGTAAATATAGTGCCTTAGAAAGCAAGTGTTAATTTTCTTCCAGTTACATTATTTTAATGAAAATATTTATTATTAATAAAACAAAAGAGTTTGGTTTTATTTGTATGAGCATAATATAACTAGTCATAAGGTACCAAGGTTCCTTTGTAAGTAATATACATATACATGGGGACATATGGGAAACATGTGTATTATTAGAATCTAAATTAATTGGTTCACAATTGAATAATTAAGTTGGTCGCTTGATTATGGTTTAGACTATAGTGTTGCGATTTACCTCCGTGTAAGTAAATGAGTTTATTTCAAGGGAATGATGAGTTTCAAATCATGATAGTAGTTGACTATTAGTAATGGCACTATTAAATGAATCTAGATCGCTTATGTTTTTAAAGAATAAAGTAGGTCATTACTTTAATCTTAAAATATAAACCTTAGCATTCGTTTATTAGGAACCACAATCTTGATAAGTGGTGAACTCATGTATGTTTCATTATAATTCTTGATATGATCGGAATAGATTTTTACAGGGTATCAATCTAGTGTTCGCATGTTAGAATTATTAATTGAAACATACATTAGGGAACATTCACTCAAATAAAGAGTTTATAGTGATATCATCACTTCTAGATGTTTTGCGGAGATTGGTGATTAAACTGGCACCAGTAGTTTGATGGACTAGCTACCCATCAAGTCTTAAGACCAAGATTAGATCTTGTCTGTTAATCATCAATTAGCGCGAAACGGGAGATCTAGAAGGAAAAACCATCATAAGGGTAAAATGGTAATTTTACCCTTTATTGTGCAGATGGCTATAATATGGTTCACAATAGAGTTTGCGATTGGACATCGAATTAATAAATTTGAAACACGTTTTCTCATAATTTTAAGTAATTCAACAGTTTAACCAATTGGCTTTAGTGAAATGACATTTAGTTAATAACTCGGAATTAATTCTAATGAGATTAAATAAATTTCAGGCTTACTAGAGCTTGAATTATTTAAGTCCAATTAGATTTCCCACTTGGATTCTGGGGAGGTTACTAAGGAAAGTAGAAAAATGAACAAAATTTACCGGAAAGAAAATGAGACAGAAAGGAAAGAAATGGATGAATTGGGGTCAATAAGACCAGAACAATTTAATTAAGAGTTAATTAAATTTGGTCTTAAGCCTATAATTAAATGATAGGCTTATACTAATTAATTGTTAATTATAAGCCCAAGGGAACATTTAATATTAGACTAGTTTTTGATTTAATTAGTTAGATTAATTGAATTAAAATATATATAATAAGCAAAACTGAATTCTACAAAGATGTAAGATTCGGTTTTTCTTATTATGCTTACAACAATGAACTTGGACATTAAAAAAGGATAATGTCTAAGTGTTACACTGAAAGAGACATATACGTTGATTTTAGTATTTTTATTCCTAAATGAATGTGTGGTTTTTAGTCTTCCCACTCTCTCTCCCAAAAACGTCCAAGTGTTGGAGTTGTAAAGACAATTCATTTAGCTTTGATACTAAATTAATGGTGCGAAAATTTGGCTCTCAACTCTCTCCCATACTTTTGTCCATAGAAATAAAAGCTCTCCTTTTTGTTTTTCTTATCCTTTCCTACCAAAGGATCTTGTTTACCAAGTTGTCCAAGGAGAACAAGTGGTAGATCAAATTTGTTAAGGACATAGCAGTGAGGAGTCGAAGCTGTAGTGAGGAGTCGGTAATATTCTGATCTTTTTCTTATTATATTTATTTTTTTATGCCATATCATGCATGAAAGCATGTTGATTTGGTGTTTATACTTTTGCTATATTTTGATTTCGGAAAATTTTTTTAAAATCTACCGTTTAGCCAAACCAAACATATTTTTGTTTTCGATCTAACAAAAACATGCAAAAAAATTATCATGTACGAACACCCTAAAAACTAATGTTAAAGATCCCTAAATCTACTAAATTGGAACAAAAACATTTAAATCATTGGTTTGCCTCCCAATAAGCACTTCTTTATAATTAGTTTTAACTAGTCTTCTAATTTAATTATAAACCATATGCTCATAGCCTCCAAATATATTATATGTCATAGGATAAGGCCATCCATCTTCTCTTTTTCTTATGTATCATATAGGTCTCTAATGGATCATGTGTGATTATTGCTTGTAAAACATGAAAAATTTTGGCATCAATCATAATTATAAAGATATAAGTATCATATTTCTTAAGGGGATGTTTTATGGCTTTATATATCTTTAAATCTACCTCATCATCTTCTATATTTAGAATTAATTTTCCATCATGGAAAATTCATCCTAAGATTAAAAAAACCTCTACATCATATATGAAATTCATAATCACAAAATAAAAAAAGATGAATTTATCCACCTTAACTAAGAAAACCTTCTATAATGTCCCTAGGAAACTTAATTAACTTATCAGCTAATTAAAAGCTCACCTTAGTTAGTTTAAATTTACCTAATCCTCACTTTTCAGATAGGTCATATGACATCAAATTAATACTATCTCTTAAGTTCATTAGTGTACTGTCAATTGACAAACTACCCAAATTACATGAAATAGTAAAACACCATAGATTTTGAATTTCTAGGGTAGTTGGTCTTACAAGATGTTAGAACACCCCTCATTTAAAGTAACCATTGACAACTTATGAAGTTTTTTCTCATTAAAAAGATATCCTTTAAGAAATTGACATATCTATGAAAGAACTTCAACATAAGGAATGTTAATATGTAAATGTTTAAAAGGTTACAAAAGCTTACCAAATTAATTCTCTTTTATTTCTTTCTCAAGTCCACTCAGGTATGGAATTTTAGGTTTGCACTCTTTGAAAACTTTCTTATTTGGTTCCTCCTCTTTTTATTTCTCAAATTTTAGCTGATTTCCATTCCTTAAAGTCACCATATTCACTTGCTCCCTTCGATTTTAGTTTTGCTAGGAAACATACCTAGCTACCTTTTAGATATAAGCTTAGAAAGTTTTCCAATCTAATTTTCCAAGAAGTGGATGGAGGCTTTCTGATTTTTAAGAGATGCTTTCATAATTTAGAAGTGAATCTTAGATGAGTAATGAATTTTATCATAAGCCAATCTAGTCTTTCTTTTTTTCCTTACCATTATTGTTGCTAAAATTTAGGTTAATCTTGATTATTTCATGAGAAGTTAGGATGATTTCTCCACCTTGAATTGTAAGTATTACTATAGGGATTAGTTTGAGGTTAGTTCCCTATAAATTTAACCTACTTCACTTATTGTACCATACTGTTAGGTGCCTAAAATTCATGGTTGGGGTTTCCACCACGTAAATGTCACAACTCATCACTTATGTTATTTGAGTTGCCAAACTCATAAAATCAATCTTCTTACTTAAGTTTTCTAATTTTACCAATAATGTTGTCACCAAGTCAACATTATGAACATCATTTGATTTTGTATTTGACCTTCATTTCCCCTATTAATAGTTATTCATCATTATAGTTTCAATTAGCTCTTTCAATTTCATGAGTTTTAAAGCTAGTAGTCTTATCCAAACAGGCATCAATGAACTACTTGGATGAATAACTTAATCCACTACAGAATGTTTGCATTTCTAATCTAAAATCAAATATATGGACTCCATCTTTCTCTCCCAAATATGATAAAACATCACACTCTTTAATTTTTGAAATGAAAATATATGATATATGAGTTTTTATGTTTGTGTTGGTAGAAAATAGCTGGTAAATTTTTTTTTTCACAAGGTCAATCTTAGAGTTAATAGATTTATGAGGTAAATATTTCAACCACGATTTAGCTTAGTCCCTCAATGTAAAAGGGACCAAAATTAACTGAATGGCATCCTTTGAAACACCATTACTATTAAAAGTACTACATTTCTCTAAAACATTAGTGGTGTGTGCATTTTGATCATCATCATTAAACTAAACAAGTTGTTAAACCATATAAATCATGTTATGATTGATCTCAAAAGTATTGTGTTCCACTCTTAGCCTAATAATACTTTGATCTCAAAAGTATTGTGTTCCACTCTTAGCCTAGTAATACTAGATTATGTCCTCATAAGTAACAGTATAGTATAATCACCTATAGTATATCATTGTCCCTATCTTGTCATTATCTACTAGTTGAAAATTTTGAGTTTTTAGTTGCCTTTAAACTCTTAGATTTCTCTCCCTTATTGTAGCAAGTTAATAAAATTGTGGTAATAAAACATGAATGATAGAATACTATGTTTATTAGTCCTAGTCACATATTGAAATTAACTAACATAAAAATTTTATGAAAATAATTAAATTACTAAACTAATAAAGATAAGATAATTAGACTGGTGAAAAGAAATTAATAAGATAAACATTAAGACTTTGGATTCACTTATTTGGAATTCCAATTATTATGCAAGATTGATTATAATGGTTGAAATAATAACTAACCTAATGTATCTATGCCCTCTTTCAAGCCACGATGCAGAATTCAAACTAATCAAGCTCATTAAACATAATTAGTTTATTTAGTTATCATCCTAGTTTATAATAATTACTTTCTCTTAACCTTGAATCTTTATTCTTCTAGTATATAGATCATACCTTTTCTTTTATTCCTTCATTAATCCCTAAGATTGAATTTATGATGATCATGCATAAATCTATAGTTAAGCATAAAAAGTAAATTCAACTGAGCAAGTAATATATTATATATTAATAAATAATTAAAGAATCAATCATAAGTTATATACATATTCCTCATTATGGTTTTACTAACTGCACATAATAAAAATTTAAAATAAGACAATCTTAACATAAAATAGAGCAAAAAAAGAAAGAACTAGAATAATTATTGCAGTCTCCTCCAAATCTTGCTCCAAATCCCTTCTTATTGCTAAAAAGCCCTAAAAATAAAAATTTAGTGGAAAAGGAGGATGTTACTGGCCTCCAAATTTCCCTTTAAAGAACCTAAATAAGATTATTTATAAGCTAGATTACTTAAAAGAGTTCTAAGGTGAATAAACTTGTAATTTTATGCATTTTTAGAATGGAAATCACAAATTTATCATTTATTAAACTTTTAGATAATTGCATATTTTATTTTGAAACTTTACAGGTGCAAATATGAAGAGTCCACTAATGATCCCACTTCATTTCTAGTGCTAATTTGCTTCTTCATAAATAATAAAACAAGTTTAGCAGGGACCTGTGTTTTAGAATTATGTTACTTTAATTCTCCATTTTTCCTTAAGTTTTAGACGTCTTTGAGTTAAAACATATCTTTGATACCTTCTATAAATTTATTCTCTATCCTGCTAGCTTCTAAATGACCCTAATATCTCCTTAATTGAACAACTATGGAGAAGGTTTCAATTAAAACTGTGATATATCCTTTAGATCATCTTTTACAAGACAAAAAAACTAAACTTAGGAAAACATCATATCATTATTTAAAACATGGTACAAAGATCCTAATTGCCACTAATTTAACCTTATAAACAGGCACGTATATGGACTTATCAAATTCTTCCACACTTAATCCATTACTTATCCTAAAAAATTGATAACAATAAACCCTAACTTACTAAACATTCCTAACTAAAACAAGAATTAATTTCATTTTTATAGTGTAAGGTAGTGTTTAGCATACACTATAAGCCTTTAAACCCCAAGGTTTCACTAGTGGTGGAGTTATGTTATCCTAAAAGCTTACTAAAATGATACCTATAAACATTAACCTACACATTTGTTAGCTTAACAATTAATAACAACAGATATACATATTCATATCTTAGTTGAATTATAAAACGTAAACACATAATTTTTGTTAAATGACCAATTATTCAAACAAAACAATACAAACACTATTATGCCTCCTTCATTAAGCTCAAATACTTTAATTTGATAATTTTCTCACAAAATATCACTCATTCATAGATAAGTGTTTAGGATTTGGATAAGGTACACTCATCATCTTTTTATGAAATTGAACTTACCGTATACTTAAAAATCAACTATTCTCTAATAATTCAATAGATATATACATATATAAAAGAAAAAAGTCAAATAAACTTTGAACATGGTTGTAATGGTCCAAAGGATAAGAAATTGACAAAGAAGATGGAATAACATAAAATATTCATAATTAGTAAAACAAGTAAATCAAGAAATTAATAAAAAGTCTACACTAACTCTTCATACCTTCTGATAAGTAGTGAGTTATTCATTTTTTTAGTTTAATATTTAATGCATTTAATTTGTTTATATGAATATTTTTATTAATTTTAGTACATATGTTGTTCATATTTTGTTTATCGGTCTAATTCACTCATTTAGAGCAAAAATGCATAAAATCAGACAACTTTGGAGTAATTTGGAGTTGTTTTGATTATGAGTGCATAATATTATACATGGCCTTATTGGAGAGATCGGAGGTTTATTAGGTATTTCCCATATAACACGCTCATGTTGGCTAGGAACACACTTGTCTTAAGTAGTGAGAAGCCATATTGATATTATATGCCTGTATTTGTGCACATTTTAGATCTAAAACGTCTTGAGCATTTATATTAAGAACATAATCATTAAAACACCTATGTTGATACTTGTGTATCTTATAAAATCTAAATTTTGAATCCTAAAAGTTAAGATTAAGTGATAAGGCTTAGGAAATATAAGTAGAAACTGATTTGAAACACATGAAATAACTATGAAAACCCTTTTAGAAAGGATTTTCCTCAATCTAGAGTGAAGTTTTCAAAGATTTTATGGATTTCAGTCATATCATCCTTGATTTTTCATCTTTCTTTTAGTTTTAATGTTTTGTTTTCTATAATTATGAGCTAAATTCCTTTTGGTATTTGGATTAAATGAACCCTGAGATAGACCTTGTATTGAATTTATATTTAATTTAACTTATTTTTTAGATTCATTGAGATTGAATTATATGTCTTCAGAAAGGTATTAGCATAATTATGGAATTTCCATGATCTAATGAACTTTAGGTTAAATTGATTAGTAAAATTATGATTGCATGAGAAGTCTTGAGGGATCAAAATTCCAAGTTTCATTATTTTATTAGTTGATTCTTCATTCTTTTTCCATTCTAGTCTATTTGATTATGTTGACTTGCCCTTAGTTTATTTTCTTTTATTTTAAATATGATTTATTAATATCACCTTTATTAGTGGTTAGATAATAAGAAAAAGTCATTACTAGTATTCATATTCCTCTTGGGATCGATTTGTATATATTAGTTCTACTTACAGCTACACCATACGTTCACGATTAAAACAAATTAAACCAATCATTTATCAAGGTTTAGGTGTTGTTGTCGGGGACTAGGATATTAGGAAACCTTAGTTTCTTTTAATCTATCTGTTATTTTTCTTTTTATGTTTATTTATTTATTCTTAGAGCCCTCTATCTTGATCTTTTGTTGTGGTTTATTTGCAAGAATTGGATATTTTTTTATTACAACCATTAAACATAATGGAAGGATCAAAAGAGCAATATCCTCAAGGGATTATGGTATGCTATCGAATGTGGTAGTTTTGGAAGCTTAACCAAAATCTATGACATGTAGTGAATTTTATGGAGGGTAATCACCCTAATCATTAGGCACCAGATTATATATATGGACATTCAATTTGCATGGATAATTGCCATATCGATCCAGTTAGAGGTTATTATAATATGAATAGAACGACTAAAAAGGCTCCTTAATTAGGTTTTTATTGACCTAAATTATTTATAGATGCATAAAAAAATGTATAACTTTGTGATAAGAGCCAAAAGATAGGTAACATTCTTACTAAGATGAAATGCCTCAAAATTTTATTTTAGTTTACAAAGTATTTGACATTTATGGCATTGACATTATGGTTCCCTTTTTGACTTCTAATGGGAATAAATACATCCTAGTTATTGTAGATTATATCTCTAAATGGGTTGAAGCTCATTCTTTACCTATAAAAGATGCTAGGGTTGCACTAAGATTTTTTAAATATCTATTTTCTTAATTTAATATACCAAGATCTATTATTAGTGAAAGGGGCACTCATTTTTGTAATGTCCAATTTGAAAAGTTCTTCAAAAATATAGAGTTACACATAGAGTTTTTAGTATCCTGTCTCTCAAATTGTTGAAGGATTTAAAGTGTTAGACTATTGAGTCACATGAGTGGCATCATATAGAATGAATTTAGTACATTTATGACATGATTTTATAATTGTATTTAAAGGCATAATATGAGCATACACACATGAATTGTGAGTTACACAAATTGCACTCAATTGACATATTCTGGGGTATGAAACTAAAATGAATGTGATATAAGATATGCATGTGCTTTTCCAATGTCTTGTACTTTGGTTTACTAATAACAAGAATTGATGGATTATAATTAGCAACTTGGAATTAATTGTTACAATTGGGAGATTGATAAGTTAATATGTACATTTATTCTTGAAAAAATGCCAAATGGTAAGACTAATTGACATATGGAAAATTAAGATGACTAAGCTTATAAATTGAGTGACATTTGGAATAGATAAATTTTGTGACAAATGGATAGTAATTAATTGACAAATGAATCAATTATTGAGTGAAAAATGGATCAATAACCAGGAGACAATGGTAGCATATATTTAGTGGACAAATAGAAGACATGCCTAATGACATATGTTATTGAAAGATAAAGACACCTTGCACGTAATTACATGAAGCTAATGTAGCAAAGTCTCTATTATAACGTTCTTCATCTTTTTCTTTGCTCTCCACCAAAAATTGCTCCTATCTTTTTTCTTTATATTATGATCTAATCCTTACTAAATTGCTATACCAAATCCAAACTTTGATCCTTCACAACATAGCTTAAGAACAAGCTGATTGTTATCTTCCATCATTGCCAAAAACTAACACATTTGCACCTTGAAATTATGATGATCCTGCTTGCATAGAGGGATAGGTTAACTTGATGTATTAACGAGGAATTTATCTTAACAAGTAGAAATCTGATCTTTATGGAATGGTTTAATAGAATGATAATGATGATTGAATTGGAATGAAATATGTATGATGTTGATAATGAAATGAGTTCTAAAAAATGATACTTCATTGATAATTTCTGTTTTGATCTTTGATGCATGAAAGACAATAATCCATGAGCTGCTAATTGAACAATTTTTAGTTGTTATTGGAGATGAAATTGATGAGGAATTGTAGTATAATTAAGTTATAATTGATGGACTATAAAGAAGATGTTTTGAATTTGATATAAAGATGATAAAATCTGGAAAACTAATGAAGAAAATGGATGGGAACCTTCAGATAACCCATTCCACAATTTTGGGAAGGCCATACATAATTGTGGGAAATGGTTAAAGTGAAGAAAATTTTGTCTTGTGAGATTATTGAACTAACTAAGGATAAGGTACATTACTATGTTACGTTTGGACTTGATTGAGGCTTTAAATGAACCTAGTTTGATGTTGGATAAGTTGGTTAAATGTTTGACATGTTTTGGTTGTTAATTGAAGTTACAACTTAAGGAAAAGATTGTTTGATATCAATGTATCTAAATTGGAAATTTGAAAGTGTTAAAGGAATGAAAGTGTTCTTATGAATACAAATGTGATCTAAAGGATATGAATAATGCATTAGGAATGAATGGATAAGAATTGGGATATTGTGTGATTATGTCTAATAATAGAAAAGAATTAGTGTATGTATGGTTATTGAATTGAGCACGATCAAGTGTACTTAAGGTATTAACCTAATTACAAACTACTTGTAGTGCTCCCTTACCACAGGGTACACACCGAGATGCGCAGAGGACATTTCGATACATATCCTACGATAAGGGTGGGCTGCTATCGATCACTACATTCACTTAATAGGACATCATATCATTATTCACTTATAAAGCATCATAAGAAAATCAAAATATTTTAAAACCAACCTTTTTCCTTAATTCACTTCACAAAAGTCTACATGCCAGATGCGGTGTGATAAAGGAGTGTGTGGATCCTGGATCTAGCAGTGCAAATGCCTCACAGTCATAAATAAGAAATGCACCTCCCACAACATCTGGTGAGTCTTGAGCCTCCTGCCTGGTCATAGAACAGACCATGGTCTGAAACTGTGATCGGCTACCCTGCCCCTCAGTCCTCATGGAAAAACTTCCAGAGTTCATTCTGCCTCTACCTCGGCCTCTCTGTCCAGATCCACTACCTCTGCTCTGCTGGACCGTAGCATCACTTCCAGATCGCCCACTCACACCAGAATGAGATCCCAAAGTAGCAGGACAATCCCTAATCCGGTGGTCAAAGGAGCCGTATTTGAGGCAAGCTCCAGTTACCCTCCAACACTCACCACTATGCCTGCTCTCACAATACTCACATACTGGAAATTGATTCTGTATTGCACCCCTTCCACTGCCAGTTTGTGAAGATCTACCCCTCTACCCAAATCTGGACTGCCTGGATCCACCTGGTGGTCTGAATGCTCTATTTTGGCGTTTAATGAATCTTTCTCCAGAACTGCCCTGACTCTCGCTAGGCCTCTTCCCTCTAGACCTTTGCCCAATCTCTTCTTCTCTCTCTCTCAATAGCTACTCAATTCTAATTGAAGCAGCTCTCAACTCAGTGAAAGTACCAAAATCTAAAAGTGCCAACCTTGTTCTGATCTCCATCTTGAGTCCATCCTCAAACCTCCTACACTTGTCTTCTTCTGTAGGGATCAGAGCAGTAACATAACCCATCAACTCATTAAACCAGATCTTATATTCAGCCACTTATATCCTACCCTGCTTCAATTCCAAGAACTCCTTCATCGTCCTGTCCAAGTAGATCTTGGGCATGTAGTTCTCTTTTAAAACTCTTAAAAAGTCTTCCCAATTCAGATTGCAAGGTCTGGTGGTACTACCTGGAACAGTCTTCCACCATTGGTAAGCTAGCCCCTATAGTAAGGACACTGCATAGTTGAACCTCTCGTCTGACTCGCAGTCCATCTGATCAAAAACCCTCTAGATCTGTTCTTTCCAGCCATCCCTTGGCCTTAGCAGGGTCTGTGCTACCATAGAAATCCACAGCTCCCTGCTTTTGCAGCTTATCATACCTCCTTTCCATTCTCTTAATAATTCTAGGAGGAATTACCTCCGGTTAAGGTACAGATGACTCTCTACTAGCTCCTACAAATCCTAAGTCAGCTGATTCTCCCACTTGTTCACCTATGGCGGATGACCTATAATATATAAGAACTTCAATCATTATCTGCACTTCTTATGATATTTCATGCTTAACATTCCTATATGTCCCTATGGATGCCAAACCACTCTCTGATACCACCTAACTGTAACACCCCCACTGCTATAAGGTATATACCGGAACACTTATATGACATTCCAGTACATACCCTATAATAACGGCGTGTTACAGTCACACTTTCACTTTATCGCATGGTAATTTATCCTGCTGAATCATGGCATCAACTATCATACAAGAAAGTCACCAAATTTTTTTAAAAACAATTTCCTCTTTTCATTTCATAAATACCGAAAGTGCGTACATTGTAGCTTTCCAAAAATTTATACTTGTACATCATCAAAATCTAATACAAAATACACTACATGAAGGAGGAAATACAAAAGATCTAACTAAATCCTTCAGTCCAGCTGACCGACCTTTGAGCCATATCTTCTTTACAAAAGTACAAGAATTAAGCTTCTTGTACGGTCTTTTAGTAGCTAGAATCCTCTCTGTATCCTGAAATGTCAGCGTGCAATTTTGGGTGAGTTTTATGAATTCAGATGAGGTAACCATCATCGATGGTTCACTCAATTCATGCATCACATCAATACACGTAACATATTTTTCACCTCTTTACATATTCATAAAACATCACTTTCCACTTTCAGAACAATCATAATGATCATTTCATTCATGTAAAATACACACATCAAATATAAATGCAATGCACATAAAACTCACATTCATTTATTATCGTCGTTGTGACCGACCTCTTTTTCTAGCCCATATCCCTTAGTGGATGCCGAGCTGTATCAAATAATTTCCCATATCCCTTAGTGGATACTGGGTACATTCAAAACTAATCCTGAGGCTCTGATCATAGTCTAAGCTTTAAGATTTTTATCCTGGCGACTCCGGTCACAACTTCTTTTATCTTTCATGCATTCTAATACTAAAATGATTCACATATCATATGTTCAATCGATCACATGCTTGCACATTCACATTCAAATCACATCAGACTCAAGGTCCGACATTTAACATCATTGTTGAGTAACATATATTCCATCATATTCACATACAAGGAGCACTTCAATATCATAATCATCATATTAGAATCATCAGACCTTCATGTCCAGAATTCAACAATCAACTCACATTCATAGATAATTCAAATAAGAAATTAAACAAACAAATAATTAAGTGAGACCATCTAGGTTACTCAATAGTTTCTCCTGAAGCTAATGCCTAGAAGTTCTGGCAATGTTTAGAGGTTGACATTCCAGTTTCTCCTCTATATCAAACAACATACATATATATCACAATATGCACAATTATAATTGTTCAATAATGCACATGGATGAAATGAATTATGTACAATGTATGTTTATAATAATCCCAGGTATTTATCCATCATTTAATCATAAAATCACTATCATATCAAAACTCATCTAAGTATAATTTATACTTAGGTTTATGCCTCACTAAAACCATTAAAATCTCTATTTCTTTCTCATTGAGTCACTTCAGATTTTTCTAAGTTACACTCTCCATCCTACTATTCACATTCGATTAGAAAGTGAACATTATGTAATTTGGTCATACTCTCTTTTAAAATAGTGTTCCTCTATGTCTTATCTTTCCATTGACACCAAAATCACTTAGTTTGGTTTAGTAATTTGGAAGATATACCTCCAACATTATCGGGTTGCTCGCATTCAAAAATAGTGTACTATATTCAAATTCCATCCAGAACTTAAATATTTTATAGAAAGAATCAAAATTCGACTTCTTGAAATAATTTATGGGTCTATGTCTCTAGTTTACTAAAAATCAAGAATCACTCCATTTAGATAACTATAGAAAAAGATATGCTGAAAATACCAAAGCATATTCTGTGCTAGAAAGTTGACCGCAACGACCCAGAAAAGTTTGCCGCGACGAACTTTTCCAGAGAGGAAATATTCACATGAAATCTTACAAGATGGCTGAGGCAAACCCCGAGTTAGCCGCGGAGAACTTCATCCTTCAAGTTGGTCATGGTGAAGCAAGGAAAGTTGTCCATGGCAAACTTTGACAGAATCATACGTAGAACATGTTTCATTTTCCATATTTTAAGTTCCCACCTTTCACATATATCCCATCTTAAACCTAAACCATCTCTTCTACTTCATTTTCAACTTCATTTCAACCCAA
>JANZXR010000007.1:3966914-3986447 GCA_027575705.1 Erythroxylum echinodendron
TGTACAGACAGTACAGTTTGATGATGTATAAACTGTTGCTTTTGATCAATGAAATGAGGAAGAGTTTGGTTTAAAAACCTTGTGATTTACAATTAAATGTGTTATTATTCAAATTGATATGATGCCATGTGGAGTATTGTAGTGATCACACGTAGCACTCCCTTATCATAGGATATATATCGGAATGACCTACGGGCGTCCCGGTGCGTACCCTACGGTAAGGGGGTGTTACAAAAATGATAGCACCCTTTTTCTTCCTCTTTTTGGCCGCAAGCCTCCTTAATTTTCTCCTTCTCCTTTTTGTTTTTTAACACTAACAGCTACTCTCTCAAATTGAAGAAGGTTTGCCTTACTTTAGGATTTTTTGTACTCTTTTACTGCATTCCATATGTCATCCCGTCATTGACCATCTCTAACGAGTCATTAATCCACTCACACCATCTTAGAAAGACCAAATTGTCCTCAATGAGTTTAATTCACCAACTAACCAAATTAAATTCTGAAAATATTCTGCAACCGTCTTATTATCAAATTGACAATGAAATACTCTAATTAGAGTCAATACTTATTGATTTGATGTTTTTAAAAAATCAAATGGTTTAAAATCATCAATACCCATTATCTTTCAAAAAGGGCATTTTAGTCTTCTAATCATTTATTCTCAAGTTGATTAACTTGTACCTTACATTATTCTCAAGTTGATTAACTTGTACCTTAATTCAATTGAAACACCCAATAATGCATAATATTTTATGATTTTCCATGAATGGTTTAACCTTAACGCTAAAGGATTTATAAATGTTTATCTCTAGTGCCCTATACAACTCCTAATATTTAATTCGTGGTCTATTCACATGCATGTTCTCTCAAATTCTTCCATACTCAACTAATATTAGGTCTAATTGTTAGCATAATTAAATCCATATTAAGAATATTAAAAGATACTTAACAAAATTAAACTCCATTTCATAAATAACATTGAATTAGTCTTAACAAAAACCATAATCAAGATTTTCTTTTTATAAACATATAAAACACTTGGCCACACCAACAATAATAAAAGAGATAAAATAAAAGACATCAAGGTAGAAAGAATTCTAGATGAAATTTTCTTATTCTGATTAGCTTTGACTGGCTAAGATGATCTTTATTCTTCTTCTTTATCAAAACAGCTTTGAAATTGATAGTAACTAATCTAGATTTAAAATAAATATTGATAAAATAATGACTAACTTCACTAAAATTAGGTTTTTGATGCTTTAAACATGTTTTGTGTACTTGAGAAATGGTATCGCGTATGACGATGTCCTAGGTCATGGATCTCTTTGTATCTTTCTAGGAAGAGACACAGGCTTTTACATGCCCATATCCTAGGTTGTATAATTCTCTATAACTTTTTTAGGTATAGACACGGGTGTATCGCAAGTTATGCTACTTTTTAAATTTTATCTTTGCTACATAATCTCCCAACAAGTCATATTTTAAGTCATATTTTTATCTACATATGGTCTATATAAAAGATAAGCTCTCACATACAACCATGTATTAGGTCATGCTCAACCAAGAATTGTATTTTTCTTTTTATATTTTTCACTTAAAATCTTCTTCAATTCTTAATATAGCTCATCACAAGGCAACACCTTCAAAAATACTTAAATATATAACGTAAAGTAAGTAAACTAAAGTAATTTAAGTAGAAAATAAAGCAAAAATCTAAGGAAATTATATGTATATTTTACATTTCATACTTAAGTATCCATTTAGCTAGATAAAAAAAAGTATTTAACTCTCACTATAACAAAGAAGACATTTAGCTACGTTTTTTTGTGACGTTAGCAAAATCATCGAAAAAAGTTAACATATTGCAACAATTTTACAAATCATCACTAAAACTAAGCCTTTAGCGACTAACTAAAAAAGCATCAGAAAAGGTATAACATTTAGTGGCGAGTTCATAAAATTGTTGCCAATTGTTATACATTTAGTGAAGATTATGGAAAATCATGACAAAATGATCCACAATGGGTGACGATTTTAAGAATTCATCGTTAAATGAACTTTTGGTGATATTTTTCAAAAATCATCTCCATAGTTTGTGAATCATTTGGTAACCAATGCCCGAAATTGTCACTATAGTGTTCACAATTGGCGATGATTATGCAAAATTTTCAGTAAAAAGACATTGGGTTTTTGCTACGTTTTTTATATTGTCGCTACAAGTGACCAATTGGTGATGATATTTGAAAATCATCACCAAATGTTGCACATTCAGTTATGATTTCTGAACACACCAAAGGGTTGACATTTACCAAAATTGTTAAACTAAAGGGGATATTTACCAAAATTGTTAAACTAACATTTTTATAGTAGAGTTAAGATATGTTTTATTGAAGACTTGTTTTGATTGTTTACAACGTATTTTTAAACAAGCACACACAACATAATTTTAAATGTTAAACAGTAGTATTAATTAATCATTAATATTTACTAACATTGTAAAAAATAGTTATAAAAATTTAAATAATTGTATCAATATAATAATATGATATAAAGAGTAGTACGAACTTTGAATTAGAAGTTTAACAATTCATACAGTCATAGAACAAGAACAATAACAGTAACAGTCCATACTTAATGGTACATAGCTTGACCCCTAACTAGTAGAGAGGTTGTTTAACAAATTCTTACATATACAACAATAAATTAACTTTAAAGCTGAGTGCAATTGATTGCATCGATAAATGACAATAATATAATTATTTTTCTGGATTCCAAGTGACATGAGAGCCAGTAAAGCTAAATGAGTCTTTGATGTCAAGATTCCCAAGAAGGGTGCTTGCATGTTCAAAGGCACCAATTGAAACAGTAATAATGCTTCCCTCAGGTGTAGGGTTTTTCACACCCTCTTGTAATAGCTTTTCCACTATAACTAAATTTGTAGAGGATACAGTGAATGAGTCGCTAGATTTAGTATGGAAGACAAGTTTTCTAGTTGAATTGCTAGTACGAAACAATTTACCTAAAACACAATCAGTATAGAACTTAGATATTGTCAGATTAGTAAACCATTAAACGAACTAAAATTGGAGTGACATGCATACGTGAATGAGCAGACGAAGTCTGTGGAATTGACGAATTTTTCAAAACAACTGATTTTCCTAATCCTTTACAAACTATTGTGACATCGCTTCCGCCTCCATAGGCATACATGTCATCTTCGAGACTCAAGGAAGCTTAAAACAACATATAGTATATACCATCAAATGTGAACATATATAATAGCTTGATAAAAGGAAATGAGATATATATAATAAGAAAAGTGACGTTGTTCGGATGATACTAAACACCTTAAAGCAGAAGATTGGACATGGAAGGTAAACAATGATTCGTGTATGAAGTGGAGATTTTTTCTGCATTGTTTACTTTTTTAGTAGGGATAATTTTGTCACATTCCTCCCAACGGAATGAATTAGGGCCATCAGGAACTAGCCTCTATGTCGACATTCGTTGATTAATAATGTTAAGAGGTATATTCTACAAATGTTGATTTAGAATTAAATGATGATATGTTTAACTCCAATTTCGATGATAAGTAAAAGTAGTCCAGTTTAGCACTTATACATCTTCAATCTGCCTAATGATATGAAAGTTATCCTTACTAGAATTTCAAAAATCTATTGTGTAGTTTGTATCATAAGCAAAATTTAGAATTTAAAGTAGAATAGACATGACTGTGTTCTTGATGTATAGAAATATAGTATTATCTATAATGGGCTATATTACTTCAAAACACAACCATAAAATGCATCAAAGATATAACAAATAAAACACAACCATAACAAACAGAAAAGATAAATAGACATAAATAAATAACAAAGATAGATGGTAAATCATCTTCAAAACATAACCATAAACACAGCTTATACATTAAATGTATAATTAAGAACTCACAATAAACACCTAAAGGTATAAGTTAAACTGAGCACAACTTCGTTGATGAAAATAGAAGAAAAGAATAGTATCGATTCAGTTAATATTGGTTCTTCGACGGTGATGACTACAATACAGAACCCAAATAGAAGAATCTTAAGTAATGTTGACGGCTTGAACGAAAACGAAGTAGCCTTTTATGTTTTTGTCTTTGAAAATCGAATACAAAATGATGTCGTTTTGCTTGTTTAGGTAAATGATATCATTTATTTTTTACTACAGTTGTTTGGAAGTAGTATTAATCAATTTGCTACGATTTATTGAATTTAGTCGAAAATGTCAGATGTAGTGACTAATACATGGTTCGTCGTCAAAGCTCGCAAGTTCATAAACAATTTTTAGTAAACTAATTTCCTATTCCAAATAAAACATATTTTGAATTTAAAATTAAATTATTGAACTGAAAACTATTTGCAAATTAATTTTTTGACCATTCAAATAAATTATAATTGACTTATAATTTTCAAAAAATTAAACATTTTGATTATTATAATTTCAAAAACATATTTCAAAAAATTATACATTTTAATTATTGTAATTTAGAAAAACTAAATTATAATAATTTAACAAGACATTGTAATATAGTTACTATTTCTAACAAATTATATTTAAAGATTAGTCATTCCTAAAAATTAAGTAAATGAAGAACAATTGCATATATAAGTGAGAAGATTAATTCAACAATTTATATGATGTATTAGGAATACCTCATATATATTAATCAATTAAGAAAATTAAGAAACTAAAGAGATTGCTTCGGTTTTGGGCAACGATGTGGAAATTTGGTAGTAAATTGTTATCATTTGTGACTAAGTATGGTGGTTGGTCGTGGAAATGGCCTTCTGCAACTATTCGTCGCAAAAACTGAAAAGATACATTTAAATTATTTGTATAAAAAGATACATTTAAACTAAATGTATCTTCTTATACAAATAATAAGGTTAATAGTAGATTAAGGGCTAAAAGATATATGATGTAATGTTAGCGATGAATTTGGTTTAAATGAAATGCAGTTTGCAATCCTTAGTAATTCAACTAATAACAAAAAGAAGATAGAAATTTTTAAAAATTTCCCCATTTTAATTTGTTTATCCACAAAATTAAAAATATAGATTAGTAATTCCCAAAATTAAGCAAATCAATAACAACTTCATATGTAAGTATAAAAGAAAAAATTCCATTTTGCTATTAGTAATAGGAAAAATTCATATATATTAATCAATTAAGAAAATTAAGAATGTAAGGAAAATATTTGGGTTTTGCTGACGTTTTGTATAATTGGTAGCAAAAATGGAGTCATAGGCGAAGAAAGTTCTGACTGTCAAAAAAATAAAATGTTTAGTATTGGCGGTGATTTATCAATTTGGTAGCAAAATGTTGTACATTTTGCAATGCTATTTTATTTTCGTAGCAAACTTTTAACATTTGGTACTAAAATGTAGATTCGTCATCAAATGTGCCGGATAGGAAAATTTAAACGACATCATTTTCCTTGTCTTAGTGACGGTTATGTAATATGGTAGGTAATGTTGGGCATTTCATGATGAATTTGCATTTCGTCCCCAAATGTTGCAACTACCAAAAAAATTTAGGTGAGACAATGTCGTTTGTTTAACGACAAACGACGTCGTCCCACAATCTGAAAAATTAAACCTGAAGCCCCACCCCCACCCGCCTCTTGCATTCTTTCTTCCTCCTCTCTCCGCGGTGATTTTTGCCCCTTTTTACTCTCTTCTTCTGTTGCTTTTAGAATTGACCAGGCTTATCTTGGGATGTCCTCAATTGTCTCCCCACAATTGTACTCAACCTGGTAAGTAGTTGTTGGATTTGTTCTGGGTTTTTGTGTTCGTTAAATGCTATGTTCATCATCAAACTTAGGATTAGTTGGTGAGTTGTTTGCATGGACTGAGATTGTTCATTGTTAATTTGATATTTAAATGTGTTAATGATGGTGAAGAAAGTGCATGGACAGAATGAATGCTTGAAGTTTTAGTTGAGTTATGTTATGCTTATAAGGTGTACGATGAAAGTCCTCTGGGGTTTGAATTGTTTTGTTTTGGCCAGGAATGAATCACCTATATCACTTTTAAACTCTTTTGCTAATGAAGTTTGCAATTTTTAACTAGCTTGTTGTCTATGTTAAAGGATCTCTTGTCAATACTTGAAGTTGCACTTTCAAGTCAGATATATGAGTCACCTGCTACTGCTTACTAGGTAATGTTTCTTTACTTTAATTTGAAGGCCTATTCTTTGGTAATTCACTTTGGATACTTACACAAATTATGGAAATGAGGAACTTCTGAAAACTATTAGTGAACTTCAGTGAAAGCTAAAAGCTACAAATGCACTGTTGGCTTTGAAACAAGAAAAAGTAATGCATTTCATATTTTACTACTTGTTTAAACTGAAATAAGATGTCTTTAGCAACTGATGGAGCTACCTTGTCTTCATTTCTGGTTTTCAAGTTGGTAAGCTGGATGCAAAAAACACAAACATATTCATGTATCATTCATCTTATTCGAGCTATTAGAGAGGCCGAAGCTAAGTTTGAGAGTTTGAAAGGTAAATCTTTGAAATTTTTTTCCATCCAACATCTTCATTCCTATGCAATGTTATTATGAATATTCATTATTGAAAAGGCATCTTAGTTGCTTAAGTCTCTAGTATTCTTCATTTAAGCATTGTTTGAAGTCTATATACATGCATTGACATATGTAGTATGCTATTCTTCATTTAAGCATTGTTTGAAGTCTATATATAGGCATTGACATATGTAGGATGCTCTTTGATACTCTGAGTTTTACTTATGTTAAAGAATTCCCCTTTTAGTTTTTAATGGAAAATATTAAGTACATTTTAGAAAGAACAGCTCCATTTTTGAAGGCTACTGATGCTGTGACTGATTTGAAGATGTGGCTACTGCTATTGAAGAATTGGACTTAGTTTTTAATTACAACTTTGCATTTCCTTGTATCCTTTATTAAAAAAAATTTATTACTACATTAATTTTAGACTTGATTAAATGGAAGTTATTTGGCATTGGACTTAGTTTACAACTTTATATTTCTTTATAGCCTTTCTTATAGGATTAAAGACATTATGAAGATGCAATTTGAGATGATGGATGACGATGATGAGTTCTTTTAGATGAAATACATATTGAGTTAATAAGGAGGAATATTATTTTTGTTTGGTATATGATATTTTTAATTGAGAGGGAAAATTAATGTTAAAAGTTTTAAGTTAATTACAAGTTGAATATTAGTTGGTATCATTAATGTTCAGATCTTTTAGCATTGGATATTTATTAAGGATAAGGTTATTCACTAACAACTTAATATAAACATAATTGCAAACAACATCATAGAAGCTGAAAATATAGTTGTCTATAGAAATAAACAAACCTAACAAATAACTATAGTATAATATCAAAGTTGATAAAGTTTATATCCTTCAACTTTTATACAAAATAGAGTTACAAAAGTAGTTATAAATACTAGAATACAAACATAACTAGAATGCTTAAAGAAAACCTATAATAATCGAACATTGAACATCAATGTCCATTTTTTATTGTCACTATTATTAAAATGGTAATTATCAATTAACTACCAACTATGAACATCATTTTTAGAACAAGACCAAAAGTAAATTCTTCTTTCATTCTTTCCTTTAATCCTAGCAGAGGTTTACTTAATATAAGTAAGCAATATTATATCTCATACAATATAATATATAAAAAATAAAATCAACATAAGTTTTGCTTTATAAAGATGACTTACAACGTGACCTATTAATCTATTACAACAGCAACTCATATGCATGTTAATTAAAAAAAACACTAAGACATTATCTTATTCCTACCCAATGGCCAACATGCCAAAAAAAAAAAGAAAAAGAGTCAAATAAGAACTTATTATTTGTTCTATTCATTAATCTGCATTTCTTATTTGTTTTATTCATTGGAATGATTATGTGAATAGAGTAAGATCGCAACTTAATTAAGATATTTTATGAATAATATCTACATTATTCCAATGATTTTCAACTTGATATTTGCATATTCTATTTTCCTCCATTTAATTAAATCAACAACTGTCACATTTGTGTGGCATCTTCAGGTATGTTCTCCCTACCCACTACATGTTCGATTAAAGCAACTGCTGTTAATGCAAATTATTAGTAACCATTATTGTTATTATGAATAACTAATAATCATCTTACTAATTAGCTTGTTAATTAATTGTTTAATATATAGGTTGTCATTTCATTTTGTTGTATATTGTTTACATAATTAGTGCGTATGAACTAAAACAATGTTGTTAATTACATAGGTTTTTAACGTAATAGTAAACAAAAAATGCGCGTAATAACTCAGTTATCTTCTTTTATTGTATAGCTAAATGGATAAGAGTTGGACGTGTCATCGAAAATGGTCAGCTGAATATGTAGGAGTTAAAAGCTTCATGCAATTTGTAAAAGATCAAATGACTGATGAATGTATTACTCGTTGTCCATACATCGATTGCTTAAGTGTGGACTTCTAAAGTCAAGATGTAGTGTATAATCACTTGCTGATCCAAGGCATAGATAAATTTTATACTCCACGGCTTTATCATGGTGAACGTAAGGAAATAAGTTATAGTAGAAGTGGTGGTACATGTTATGATGACAATTATAATGATGATGTTGATGATTGTGATGTGAATGATGATGGTGATGATGGGATTAACAGGATGTTAGATGATTATCGAAATCATATGGAGAATATGAATGAACGAGAAATGTCAAACATAATTGGTAGTATTATAGAAGATAATTTTAGAAAGTTATTAAAAGTTGGACAAAAACAATTATATCCGGGGGTGCTCTAATTTCTCATAACTATCATTTGTTATGAAGTTGTTGCATTAGAAGGTTTATAATAAATGGAGTAACAAGTCCTTTGAAAAATTAATTAACTTACTGAACGATGCATTACCTATTGGACACAAGTTGCCAAAATCTTACTATGATGCGAAGAAACTGTTAAGGGACCTTGGATTGGGATATATTTCAATTCATACTTGTAAGTATGACTGTGTTCTTTTTTGGAAAGAAAGTAAAGATCTTCAGGAGTGTCCTATTTGTGGTACATCAAAGTGCAAGGTGGATGATGGGAAAGGGAAAAAGATACTAAATAAAATCCTTCGATACTTTCCTATTAAACCACAATTACAAAGACTTTTTATGTCAACAAAAATAGCCATAGATTTGAGGTGGCATAAAGAGAAACACATTGATGATAACATTATATGTCATCCAGCAGACTCAATGGAATAGGAAGAGCTTGATAAAAAGCTTTCATGGTTTGGACAAGATTGTTGTAATGTTTGACTTGGATTGGCCCCAGATGGATTTAATCATTTTGTTAATATGAGTAATTCATATAGCATGTGGCCTGTGATTCTAATTCCATACAATTTACCTCTATAGAAGTGTATGAAGGAGCCTTTTATGTTTTTGTCTTTGCTTATTCCAGGACCTACTGCTCCTAGTAAGGACATCGATATATACATGCATCCATTAATTGATGACTTAAACGATCTATGGGAAGTTGGATTACAAATTTTTGATGTTTTTTAAGGCAATATATTTATAATGCATACTGCTTTTTTGTAGACTATAATTGATTTCCCAACTTATGAGAATTTGTCTAATTTGAGCATTAAAGAGTGTATGGCTTATCTTGTGCGTAACCATCAAACATATTCAAAAAGGATACGAAGGAAAATATGTTATATGGGTCATCGTCGTTATTTGGAACATAGGCATAGATGGTGAAGAAGTAAACAGTTTAATGGAATATTAGAGTTGGGTGAAGCTCCGATGCAATTGTCCAGTGATGATATTGTTTACCAGTTGTCATATTTGGGTGACATTACACCTGGAAAACACCCAAGTAATAGAAAGTGTAAGAGAAATGATCTCGAACAAAATTGGACAAAAAAAGCATATTTTTCAACTTACCATATTGGAAGGAATTACAATTAAAGCACAATCTTGATGTCATGCATATTGAGAAGAACATTTGTGAGTCCATTTTAGAGGCTATCATGGGAATTGATGGAGATCTAAAGACACTATTAAGGCTATACTAGACTTAGAAGACATGAATATTAGAAAGGATTTGCATTTGAAAAGAAGAGATAATGGATCATACTTTATTCCCCCTGCTTGCTACAATATATCAAAAAGTGAGAACTAATTATTCTGTTAGTTCCGCTAATCAGTCAGATTTTCTGATGAATATGCATCCAATATAGGCCACTGTATGAATGTTAAAGAGGGAAAAGTGTCAAGGTTGAAAAGTTATGATTATCATGTACTTTTACAATGACTACTTCCTATTGAAATAAGTGGGTATTTGCAGAAGGATGTGTCCGTTACTTTGGGTCAAGTGGGAGAGTTTTTTAAGAAACTATGTTGCAAGACACTTAAAGTTAAAGAGCTTGATAAAGTGGAAAAAGACATAGCATTGATTCTATGTAAGATTGAACTATTTCCCCCCATTTTTTTTTTATGTTATGGTTCATTTGGCAATTCACTTATCATATGAAGCAAAACTTTGTGGGCCGGTTCAATTTCGATGGATGTTTTCGATTGAAAGGTAATTCATATTAAATTCAATAAGTTTTTTTATGTTATTTTTTTTATAAAGGGGTCTATTGCAGAGGCTTATATAGTAATGAAAGCGTAACTTTTTGTTTAATGTACTTAACTGAGTTGGAGATAAGATTTAATAGACCAGAACGTAACTTTGATTTTCATGACAATGTTAGGTTGTCTATTTCTCTTAAAAAGTTAGGCTACTTAGTATGGGTAAATAGATGGAGTTAACTAAAGACTAATTCGAAATCGCCCATTGGTATATTTTGAACAATTGTGAGAAAGTTGATATATACATAGAGTACATATATTCCTTTTCATTCAAACAATCATATTACAATTTTCTTCATTCACCCTGAGATCTTACTATCATTGCGTTTTTTAACTAGAGAGCACAAAGACACAATTCGTAGCAAAGGGATTATTAATGCTGAAGAACGAAATAGGAAAAAGTTTGTATCATGGTTTAGAAATAGAGTAAGATTCGTATGATTACATATTATGAAAATATGAGAATATGTCTCATCCTCATATTTATTTTAAATTTGTCAAACAACATTATATAGTTTGGCATGTGAGCCTCATATTTGTAGAAAGAAATACACAAGTTACATTGTTAATGAGATGAGATTTCATATACAAAATCTAGATAGTCGACTTAGAAGTCAAAATAGTGGGGTTGTCGTTGAAGGATGTCATGACGACGAAATCATTGACTTTTATAGTGTCATCTCTGAAATAATAGAGTTGCACTATATTAAGGATAAGAAGGTTGTTCCACTTAAATGAAAATTAATTTATCTAACTAGCATGAGAGTGAACGGGAATATTATCAACATAAATATTAGTAAGACATGGTATGATAATAATCTATTTGTCCTTACAAGTCAAGCTAAACAATTTTTCTACATTAACGATACTTTATTGGGTAGTAATTGGAAGGTTGTTCAGAAGTTTCAATAAAGGAATGTCTTTGATTTTTTTGAAAGGGATATTGGTCAATTGGATGAGGATGCAGATTAAGTCTATCAAGATATTGGATTGGAATTCAATAAAGAAGGCATTCCAATAGAAGATGTAGATATATCATCATTCCATAGGAGAGATGTCAAGCATAATATAGTTCAACTAGATGAAGTCGAATCCCGTCTTATCTTACAAACAAAAGAAGACTATACTCAGTATGACTTAAATGATAATGATGATACTTTTCTTGAATATATTAGTGACGAAGAATCTAACAATAATGTACTTAATAATGATGATTTTCAAAATCTTGATCATAATGATTGAATTTAAATAAATTGTTTGTATTGTTTGAAATGTTATGTTCATAATTGCCTTATGTTGTTGATGTTTTACCTATGTTAATTTACTATGACTAGATGCATATTTTTAATGTTTCACTTATGTTTTGAAGGAATGTTATGCCAAATGTTTAGTATTTGACTGGTGATTTCCTTATATTCATGCGGAAATTTGATGTTTGAGTTAAGATTATACATTTTATTCATATTTCGTTTTACACAGGTTAATTATAATAGAACTTAGTAGAAATAAAAAAAAAAGAGGGTGGTAATGACCCAAGAAGTTCCTCCCACAGAACAACTAACAATTACATCATCGAATGAAAAAAGTCAGCATCAACCATTACCAACATCGTCTGCTAGTCATGAGGGATCTTCAGGTCTGTTATTATTAACCAAACATTTTTACATTAATGCTGAAATTACTCATTACATGTTTAATGTGTTTTTCTTATTATGATTTTTTTGTTTTTAGGTTCCAATACTGGCATTCGAAAATGGGGTAGAGGTAAGACAAAAAGAGCTGAGTTGTAATAGATGAATGTTGCAATGAACAACAAGTTGTCTGTGACCATTGACCCCACGCAACGTCGCTCGTTGGATAAAATCTAATATGCAAAATTGGCCAACGAGTTAGGCGTCATTGTGAGAAATGAGTTGTCTTGCCTTCAACATGTCAGGCAGTTGAAGGAAGAAAATTTGCTCCAAAATGTTTTGGACAAAGTTTCGGTAATACTTCAATTCATTTGATTATATATATTGCGATTTTACTTAACAAAAATAATAACTTAGCTTATACATGTTCTTCACAGATGAAGCTCAATATCGTTGATAACGACACGCCTGAGGTTTCAAGCAATATTAGTTCTCTGTTGAAACAAAAGGTGAAGGATCTCAATATAGACTTCATAAATATTACCATCCTTTCCCTTCAGATGAAAAGGCAAGGAGACATGTTTCGGAACAGGTGACTCCAAAAAATTGGAGTGAAATGTGTGATTATTAGGCCTCAGTGAAGGTTCAGATTTGTTTTTTGCCTAAGCGAAGGTTCAGATTTGTTTTTTCTCTTCATATTTCCTTCCATTAATTTTGTTTATACATTTCATGACTACTTCTCTTACTTTAAGAAAAGTGTGAGAAAGCCAAGGTGAACAGAGCAAAAATAAAAACTCCTCATAACACCGGCTCTAGATCATTTGTTGTCGTTCGATAAGAATTTGTAAGTGTAACGTTTTCAACTTATTATTTTATTTCTTAATATAATAAATTCTATTATCTTATAATTTTTTAAATTCATATAATAGAGCCAAACGCAACTCTAAGGACCAAAGTGTGATAGGATCATACTGTACAAGCTAACACACTACAAGGAAGGTCAAGACTGGACGTCTGAAAAGGCACAAAGTAATTATATAAGTATAAACAAATTAATATTACAATTTATTTTTCTATGTAATACTAAGTAATAATTTTTTTGTTAACTCGATTTTATACTTTAAATTGTAGGACAAGATGCAGGAATTGTTGCAGACGTCATTGTCTGAAGGGAATTAGCCCAATGTCGATGATATTTGCAACAATATCCTTAGTACAAGATCGAGCTATATCAAAAGTCTTGGGTATGGCCCTAAGCTTGTTGGTGCATCTTCGTCATGACTGGCATATGTGACAGCGCTTCAAGAGTAGAACCAGATACTAAAGACTAAGTTAGATCATAATATAAAAGAAGAGAACAAACTTAAAAAGCTGGTTAAATAATTACAAGGTTCAAACTATATTAGTGGTAGTGACGATGATAAGGACTCTTAGTTTGTATATGATGTGTAAATATTTTTTCATATAAAATGCATTCTATTTTATATGTTTATTTTATTTCAATTTATTATTTTTTAAAAATATGTCACCAAAATCAATAATAAAATGTAACATATTTATAGTTTAAACTGTCTTAAAAATTGTAATAAATTAAAATAAATTTGTTTTTAACATGTATAGTAATTTTTAAATTTAAAATAACATTTTGTTACTAAATAATATTAGCTGCTAAAACAAAATCATCAAAAAAGTTATTACCTATGTTTACAAGAATGTTTCAAAAAACATTTACCTACAACAAGAAATTAGTAGCTAAAACGATTCTATTAAAAAAACAGAATCGTCGCTAAAAACTATTAGCTACCAAAAAGAAATCTTCACAAAATGGTGTTACCTACATTTAAAAAAATCTCTAAAAACATTTACCTACAACAAAAAATTAGTAGCTAAAACTATTCTGCTACAAACAATTCGTCACTAAAAATAATTACCTACGACTACGGTTTAGTAGGTAAAAACTTTTATCTACGAAAAAATACATCGCAAAATCCTATTATGACGTTTTCGTTATTGTTAATTATATATTTTACCGACGAAAATATTGTGTATCCAAAATCTTTTTGCGACGATTTCAGAAAAACGTCGCGGATATTATTTTGCTGTCGGAATTCAACGACTATTGTGGAGATGATTATTTTTCGTCGCAAATTAGTGTTTCCGACAATGTTTTAATTTTTAGCGATGTTTTGTTCCGTCGCCATTAACCTTATCTATTGTAGTGTCTTACTTATTTCATAATTCAGCCTACGAACTTAATTTTTTTAGTTAAACATCTTAATTGTTTTATCCTTAAGTTTTTATTCGATCAATGTTGAATTGTTAAAGCTACCTTTTAGAGATACTTTTGAGATGTCAAAAGTAAAGTAATTAAAGGAAGATGGAAAAGTAAATAGCCAAAAGGAAGTTTGAATAATAAAGCTTAATGCTTAGTCAACTAACCACGCCAAGCGTGAAATATCTTAAATCTTCTTCAATCAGTCACTTGAGTAGACCACTCTACCTGTCGTTATGCAAATCTGTAATAATATTTTGCTCCAAATATGGAGTGGTATCATATGTGCAAGTGTTATTGAGTTAGGAAAAGCACACATTGCACTTGGAGTGGTATCAAAATGCTCGATTCACCTTGTTAGATACATCGAAAGTACAACCAGGAAAACTTTTGACGGAAGTTTTCTTGATTCATAAATCTCAGAATTCTCTAACCTCTTCCTCTTTAATTTTTTTCGTCCAATTTTCTAAGACACGTAAAAAAGAGAGTGATGATATATTTACAAAAATGGAGACATCTTTATAAAATTTAACTAATAAAGTTATTTCTTTGTGACTATAAAATTGTAGATTTAAATGACAGAAACAATCTTTTTGTAAAAATATAAAAAAAATTGCTTCTGAGACCTCTGAAAGTGAAAAACGTTATGTAATGAACACATTGACTTGACTTTTTTATTTGTCTCTCGTAAACATTATTATATACCATAAAATCTAGTTTATAATTGACAGTATCACTAACTCTTTTTATTTTATATAAAATTGTAAAATCCAATAGTAAACAAATCCATATGAATTTAGTCTTTAAATAACTTTAAAATCTTAGACAAATTTAAAATCCCAAACTTAAATATAGAAGTTATTAACTAAATTTATGGAATGTTTATTATCTAAATTTCTTTGAAATTTTCATATTTACTTTTTTTATTATTACATAGCGTATGAGATCAGAAATTTGTAATACTTCGACTTAATTTTCATTTAATGTAATATTCATTTTCAATATATTCTACCATGTCAATCAATAATATGAGTAGATTAAATTCATATACGTTAAACTTTATAAAATATCATGAACTATGAACAAAATTTATTATAATACATATACTGAAATTTTTATTTTATAATACTAGAAATCATGATTGTTTAAAGAAATTATATCTATGTATCCCATTTAGTGATAAATTATAACAGTGGATGATTACGACTCGGAACTTGGAAGTAAGCATCTACACTAGGCTGGGAGGCAAGAAGCTAGCGGCGGCATGGCCCCCCTCCTACCCCTACTGTGCTAAGTAGGTTGGTTTATTATGGCTAAGGAGAAGCAACTTTATGAACATGTCTCCAACCTCTTGTCAGGGAGAGAAATGCTAATGTCTTGTAAGCATCTTCCAAAGGCATGTGGACATGAGGAGCTCTTTGCTTTTGTAAAGGCAAACAAATCAATGAAAATGGATATATGCCTTCAAACATGAACATCCATGCAGTCCTTTGATTTCGTAAGACATCATGCGTCCCATGTCCTCTTGTGCGCTTTGGTTGTGACAAGTCCCTTCATCCCAATGTGACCTGCATGTCCCAGATTTCCCTCTCACTTCTATTTAATGCACTCGTCATATGTTCCTCTGAAACAGGCCATTCACATGCTCCAAAACTACTTATATAGTCCATATTGAAGACTCCTGCCTTAATATATGAGTTTTTTAATCGACGTCCATTAAGAGTGATGGTGATAACTCAAGGACACTGTATCTGTGTTCCATATTAGTTAATTTAGGGAAAGACTTCGCGAGTCCAAACAACTTATTCATTATTCATTCGTTGTAGGGCCTAAAGATAATGATGGTCGTACATGCCTTTGGCATTGCATTACCGATCAAGAATATTGGTCAAACTTTATCAATGTAAATACCCTTTTGCAAACTGCGTACTTGGTGATACATCTAAACTCAAACTACCTAAATGTGCATTATTGAGTATCCTGCTGATGATTAGAACCACAACAAGCTTATCTACATTTACCACAAAACCGGAGAAGTTAATATATTATTAGTATTAGTGATCTTGATTGCAAACAAAAAAAAAAAACAAATTGTTACCGATTCATTACTCAACCGCCTGATTTTTAATGGATTAGATAAACGAACTAGTAAAAAGGAGTGAAGAGGACAAATATGTGAAGTTATAAAGAAGAATCAGTTTGTATGGATTGGTTGTTTGCCAGTCCTCAATTCTGCAAGTGATCGTATAAACACGCAATTTTTATACACTGAACCATCAATTATTGGAATAAGCAAGAGATATGGATGGTTGTTAAGAACAATAATTCAAATTTCTGATAATTTTGAGGTGTCTAAATGCATCGACTTTTCATTTTAGATGTAACATATCGACCTAAACATATATATGTTAGGTGAATATTCTGTCTTCGCATGAACCATTTTGATAAGCTTCTCAATATGCCTTCGAAATGTCCAACTCAATACACCTACAGCATATAGTCTACTCCCAAACTTCCACGTGAAAAGTGTTTTGTATGCGTAGCTTAGGCGCATCTATGCTAAATGTTCTATGTTTCGCTGTTTATTCATTTGATTGTGCATGGGTTTTTGTTCTTATTTCAAATTAAGCACATATGCTTTTGTGGATGCTGTTTGTATATTGCTGTAATCAATTAGTTAAAAAATCTTATGTGGAAAGATATAATCCATTATCAAAGGTCAATCCCAAATTTGATAGAGCATTCATTTTTCTTTTGATATATGAAATATGAGATTTTATTAAATGAATTATTAAGAAATCACGAAACAGGCTATTTGTATCAATTTTTTTTTCTTAATTTTGTATTCAGATTGATGTTTCTTTTAAACGCACTAAAGCTGCTGGCTTAATATTATAAATAAATAAATAAGCTCCCGGATTTTGGATCTAGCAAGAAGAATTCAATGTATACACGAGATACAGAATTCTTGAAACCTACTAATTTTATGCCCGCGGGGAGTCCAACTTTGTTACTCATCTCTTAAACTATCCTTTTCATTTCAAGTAACATCTCTTTAATTTTAGCTACTTATTGTTAGCTAGGCTACCATTTTCCATAACCATTCATGTGATAATTATAGTGACCTTTCATTTCGGTAACATCTCTTTACAACTCAACTCAACTCAACTCAACGTACCTAGCTCAGTATATAAGGATCCCTGCTTTGAGAGAGTCCGAAGAGGGCCATCAATACGCACAGCCTTTCTTTTATATTTTTACAAAGAGTCTGCTTCTAAGACTCAAACTTGTGACGTTCTAGTAACAAAGGAGCAACTTTACTAGTTACTTCAAAGTTTAACCTCTCTATGATTTTACATCTTTCAATCTTTTTAATTATTTCAATGTCTCAACGAAGTGTTATTATTAATTTACTTGAGGTATCTATTTATTTTTTTCATTCATCTAATGTTAACATAAGATTTCTAGTAATAAAAGGATCAGAATGAAAATTAACAACATTAAATTAGATATTTTTAATAGAAAATAATAGAAAAACTTGTGAAAGTTATTTTATTTTAACTACCTGATTTTTTACTCAACAATACAAGGAAAATACACATATTTAAAATAGGAGAATAAAAAGTCATAAATAGAAAGATTATGAAATGAGTTATTCCATTTAGCATAAATAGTATATTTCTTTTTTTCTGGTTTTTTAGATGTTTATAAAGAGATTTATAAATCATAATTTATGTATATGTTCTTTAATCTACTTTTTTTAATTGATTAGAAATATATAGTTACTAAATAGAGTTATTCAATTAAACATGTTCTAAATTAAAATTTTATGATAATTAATAAGATATTTATTACTATGTTGTTAGAGTGTAGAAAATGAGAATATCAAGACAAACATCGTTGATGATATAAAAGCAAGATAAGAAGTTAAGCATCACTTTATGATATAAACTAATTGTCACGGAAGATGGGAAGTAAAGTAATCCTTCTTAAAGAATTAAGAAGTAAAAGTAAAGCTTTTAAATGTTTTAGACTAGTCATTCAAGAGAAAAGAACATATAAACAAATAGGGTATTAGTCAATCAATTGATGAGTACTAACAAAAGAGACTCCAAAACACTTATGGACGATTAGTAAATTGTATCAATCAATTGTATGGATAGATTCATAAGGTCATATTTTGATAAACATTGAAGGACACGCTTTATGTAATGACTCGTTGGTGAGGGGAAAAAGCATAAATATGCTCTTTTGAACCCATTAAGAGTTAGAAATATAGAAAATTAACAAGGAAAGAGGGGACCAGATTTTCTGTTCTCGTTAACCAGTTCCAACTCTATGTCAATTAATTCCATCCACACATTTATATGGGACCCACATAAATATGTGAACAAAATTAACTGGCACAGGGTTGGAACACCATTTTGGGAACGGAGGATTTCTTGTAAGAAAAGAGATAGAAGCAACAAGAAAAAAATAGTGAAATTAATATTGTGTTGTGATAATTAGGATACATAGTTCTTGACAGTTTTCATTGAGAAACTTAATCTAACTTTCTTAGGGTATAATGAATTACCCAATGAGAATTTGATCACATTATTAATGAGTTCTTTACAGCTCTTGAAACTGTTGGTAGCATTTTTTATTTAATCATTGAAGAACAAAATATATAGTAGCTTCAAAATTCACGTGCAGCTTGAATAGTACATGTAGCCTTAGGAGATATCAAATAAATGTGAAATCAATGTTGTTTATCTCTTACTTTCTCTTTTTTATATATTATTCAGTTATTTCTGTTAAGATATATTGTATATATCTTTGATTTAATTTTGGCATTTTAATTGGACATATAAAATATAACTTCTGGAGTTTATCATCATGGTGATATTGGAATTGTTTTACAATTGGATATGTTGGAAATTACTGATGGATTTGCGGATT
>JANZXR010000007.1:3986543-4020759 GCA_027575705.1 Erythroxylum echinodendron
TCGGTTCAGCTTGTTTTTATTTTATTGGTGGCAAAGAAATTTGTGGCACGTTTGCGAATTAATTAACCCCCTTCGATAATTTGCTTAGAATTGTTTTAACCTTTTATCCCTCTTCAAGTAGTAAAGATAAATCTATTTGCCTAAGATGTTCTCCAAGGTCCTTCACCAACAAATCCTACATGGAATTGATAAGAATTAATGCTCCTAAATTTTCTTGATATAAACTTGTTTCATACAAGTAAGTTTCTCTAATAATTGCTTTCATTTTGTGGCTAGCAATAATAGGGAAACTTTCTAGTAAAAACAAGTTTCGTGGCTCAACTATTATTTCTCCCATTTTCTTACTTTGTTATAAAAACTATATATCCATTGGATATTTATTCTTCCAACATGAGTTCACTAGCTTTAATGGAAAAGGATACAAAGGCCTTATAATCTTTCTTTATTGGTAAATTTTAGTCGGATATCTTTAGTTAAATCACTAGATTTAGATGGAGATGTAGGGATAGTTTCATCAACTTTAGAATCTATTTTAGTAATATTATTTACTTTATTTGGAAAGAGATGAACTTGAGAATTTTTCAAGGTAAGTAAAGGATAGCTTATATATGAGACGATAAGCCATATCACTGAGCAAAACTTAAAAGCTTGTAACCTCGCCTGATTCACATTTGTTTATAATATTTATCTTGGTTGCAAGTTTAATTGTCAGTAATAACAACCCAATAAAAGTCTCATTGACACAGGTCTAAAGAGGTCCTGTAGTACGTAGCCTTATATCCCTAACTGGTAGAAAGGCTATTTCTGATGAAAGTTTGCTTGTCATGCTACTTTATTAGTTAATAGTTAGCATTAACTTGTTTTTGTCTAACATTTTCCTTGTGATTTATCGTATTGCTTTGTGTAAAACTTTGTTTGTATCTTATTTCCTATTAATAAAAGTCTGTTCTTTTTTTTTAAATTAAGATGGGATTTCTTTTGTTTGTTTCTTTTATGTGAAAATTTTAATTATATTGGTTATTAATATGATATTATTTTAACGAAATTAATCTTGATAAAGTATGATAATTTGAAATGTAATAATTTGAGTGACATTAGTATACTTGTGCAACATTGTATATTACCATGCATATAGAGGGAGAATCCTAAACCTTATGAGCTATTCTAGGTAATATTTTCCTTTACTATTGATTCGATTATCAATTATATATTATAATTCTTTGTCATTATAAGAAAAAAGATATTGTTGAATCAAGGAAGTTGTAACTTATGTGTTAATGATAACAACAAATTTATTGTTGACATGTTTATTAGTGTGTAAAAATTATAGTATCATGACAAACATTATTAAGGATATAAATAAGAAAAATTCTTTACAAAATTGAGAACATGAGTTTATTATTATTGAGTTAATGGAGAAATTCAAGAATTAAGAAACAAGGATAGAGTTTTTAGAAGTCTTATAATGGTTCACTATCTAACATAGTCAATTGTAATTAGATAACAAGAAACTAAAGAAGATATTGGTACCAAATTATGAAATAGTTTCCATGCGAAATGAATAAATAATTTAAGAGAGTTTTTGCTAAGATCTTTGTGATTTTTTTTTCTTTTCAATCGTTTGAATTTGTTACATAATAAATTCAGTCTCAAGTGTGAATTGTCAAAAGGATGTAAGCTTAAGATAGACCAAAGTTATAAAATTTGTAATGTATCCCTCTCTCTTTCTATCATTTTTATGTTTATTATTTATTATACTTAATAGAGTTGGTTAGATGAAATCCATCAAATCACATCATCTAAAGAATTGTACCCATATAAAAGCTTTAAGTGTTTAATAAAATATTAGAAAAAGTATCATTCATTTTAACACCTAATTCAACCTTTTAAAGTTTCTTTAGATCTAAGGAGTTATTCTTCAATGTGTATATATGTATATTATAGATCGAAAGGTTTGTTTGTTTTTATCATAATGTAATGTTAGCTATATGTTTATATTATGTAATCTTGATAACTAATCACCTCGTACAAAAATATAAACTTACGAATATTTTATCACATGATAGATATTCATTAGTGAGGTTGTCCATATTAGAAAGAAACATAAGAGGGAAGTGACATAAATAAATATAGGACATATAATTTAATGTCTTAAGATTATTAAATTGAAGCTTAAACCATTTTCTTCTTCGGCATATTGAAAATTCAATATTAATATTAGACTTAATTTACCAAAACTTAATGAATAGATATTAATAGATTTTTACTCAAATAGGGATTCATGGAGTGATGATCTAATATTAGTATTAGAGTTTGGCTTGGTGAAATATGATAAATTGATATCTTTGAATTTAAATTTGGTAAAAGATAATTCATTGACTAGCTAAAATGGTGTCTTATTAGCTTTTAGTTGAAAGAAAATTGACTCAACTTAATAGTAAAATAAGAGTTAGGTTGGTACAACATAATAAATAAAGACTTATCTAATTGATTATGATGAATTATGATTTATTAGATGGTATAAATGACTTAACTTTTTGGTTAAAAGGAACTAAATCAATGCATCACACTTATTTTGCAAAAGGGGTGTGTTAAAAATTCTTTATAAGAGTTATATCACAAAAGTAAAAATATAAAGAGAAGGTGATATATACAAATATAGACTCATCATAAGTCTTTGCTTATAGTTTACGATTGAAAGATGCCATTATTAAATTGTAAAATGACTTAAACTTGATCTAGTTTCTCCACAATGACTTAAACTTGATTTGGTTTCTGGTAAAGTTCCCCTAACTTAAAAATTATATGTCTAACAATATAATTAAGTATAGTAAAAACAAAATTTATGATATTTTTAGAAGAGAATATAAGTTATCTATATTTACATTAACACTTGGATAAAGTGGATTAGTTTCTAAAGTTTGATAGGTTAAATTCAAAATTTAAGATTTATATTTTAAGAATATTATATTTATGTTTTAACTTAAAATAAGCTCAAAAATATTAAGGAATTTGAATTGTCTAAAAGACATAAAAATAACTCAACCAAATCCAATAAATTTTCTTTCATATTTGATTTTTTTTTTGTCTTTTATGTGCATGTGTGTTTTTTAATGTTATAAATGTTTACATTTTTTAATTGATTTGATTGTTTAATTTTTTTTAGTTATATTTTAAAGTATTCATACTTAATTATTTTCAAATCAATATTGAAAGAACTTAGTTTATTAATATCTCTTTTATATTATTTAATAATACAATGAGTGGATTTTTTAGTTATATATTTGTATCTTTTTTAGGGTTAGACTAATCCCATGCACTTTTATTTTTATAATATTTAATTACACACATTGTTTTACATAAAATTTAAATTTCTTTAATTATTATTTTAAAATATTTTTCTAGTAGAAAAACCTTTGCTTTATACTACGTTTTATTTGATAAATAGTTGAATTGGATAAATATACCAAAATGTTCTTTATACTATTTTGATTTTATAAAATGTGATGATTTTTCTTTACTAGTTTGTATAAATTTAGGTACTTTTGTCCAAATATTTTTACCAAATAGTTAATTTGTCTCATATCTAAACTTTTACAAGGAAAAGGACACTAAAATAAGAATAAAACATATATTGTATTTGGCTAGAATTCTTTCAACACTTAATATCTATTCGATTTGAGTCTAATTATATTAATTTTCTACCATTAGTAATTGATTCTATTAATATCATTTCAAAACTTATACTTTAACTAAGCATTTCTCAAATCAACACAAAGCAATAACATTATAATATTATTCCTAGTTATTTTAGAGTGATGAATCTTCTATTGATCACTCACTTATTTTCATATAGTTCATACTATATGTAATAATTACCAATTGTGCTATCTTTGACAATAATAGATCATAAGTATTAAAGATCTCAAGTCAAATGATCATCTATATAATTATTATAATGATAATTTCTATAGACATATAAATAATGATCCAAATGAAGTTCTTATACACTTCAATTTAGTAAAATTTTTTTTAACAAACATTCACATATTTATTTAAATATTTATACTTTAATTTATGATATCAATCACTTTTTTGTAAAGAAAAATATAACGTGTGCTAATCCTTTCTAAACTATATTATTGTATATTTTTAATAGCAAAATGATTGAGGAAAATTTACAATAATACATAAATATACTAAGATTTTTATAATTATGAACTTATCATTATTTCATTGACATGTATCATATAAACTTTATCTCATATTTCAGCTAATTAAATAAATATGTATAAAGTGAGGTATTTCTTTAAATAATTTTATCACTAAAATTATAATAAATTAATTATTTGTAAGACACAATCCAACAAATCGTGAAAGCAAATAGTTGTCATTCTAGCTAGCCGGAGACTACGTGTAGGCATGAGGGACGACCGTTAGTATGTGTTATACAAATCAACAGCCAAACGACAGACGGTGGCAGCCACTGGCCGTGAAGTTTACTACAGTGACCCAAATGGTTTTTGTCAGTTGTCATTGTTGAGGTCTTTAATTAAAACCGACCTGAGGATACGCGACTAGAGAACACCTACGTTTCAGTACTGACATTTCCTGGCCTACCGTGCAAACCTTCTTGTACCATTCGCAGACGTCCATTTTCACCCTAGCCATTAAAATGGAAGATTGAGAGAAAAAGAAAAAAAGATCTGAACCCACAGATACAGAAGACAAGCATTGGTAATAAATCTTCAAAGTGATATGCGTATTGATAGTTCGATTGTTAAAAATCCCAATAAATCAGTTGCTTGATTATTGAGTTTTAATGGATCATAAATGACCATGGAAAGTTTTCTCACAATCAACCCAAAATCATTCAACGCACTATATGAGATTACGCCTACACTTCCTTATTGCCTTATGAAAGAAATAATAAGACAAAATAGCATGGGGTTAACTTAACAGTAAAACTGAAAAGAAAAAGAAATAACAAAACAAACCGCATATGTTACGGCGTACACGTGCACTAAGTGGGTTCACTTCAGACTCCCTGCCTCTCTCTCTGTCCCTCTCTCTCAGGCTCTCTCCCTCTTCATCCCCCAGTTTCTTTTCTGTGTGCACGACTTACAATGTGAACCTACACTCAGTAGCTAGAGCTAGCATTAACCTCTTCCCCACCCCCCTTCCCTCTCTCTGTCTGCCACGCTACTAGTACTAGTTGCTATTTAGAGATCCTGACAGAAGCTCGACACACATTGACATTACTATTACAAATACAAAGATCAATACAGAATAGAATGTTTTAGTTTCATCTTTCATGTATCTTTTACTTCTCTCTGTGCCACATGCTCTCTTACTTTAGAGCAGGACTACTAGGACTTTTCCAATTTACCAAGACCAAGTATTGCTTGCTTGGACTTGCTTCTTTCTCTTAAAGCTGGGACTCTCCTGGGAAGGGAATACCCAACTTCTCAACTTCATTCCTTCCTTCTCTTTTCGGTTGTCTGTGTATGTTGCTTTGTTATCTCCTCACAAAATGTGCGAAGAACCTTTGCCAACATCCCCTTCTGACAGAACTATTGAGCAGGTTTATTATCGTTTTCTTCTTCTTAGTTTTACAGTGCATACATGTCATATTCATTTCCCACTTGAGAACTGTTTTCATTGACCAGAATATCAAAGAAGCTATGGAATTTGACTGGTTTACGCCGAGGAACAAGAGCTGGTTTATGGGTTGTTCCGTTAAGCATGCATTAATCATTCTTTGCTCTTGTGATAATTTTGTTTTTCTCCCAATGAGAGATGCTGTGGAGTAGACTAAAATCTCCTTTTTCTTTAACATTTTTTTGCTCAAGGACAAGTAAGAAACATGTTACATGTTTTGTGTTAATCTGCCAAAGAGTGGGTGGCCTATTCAATTTAATAACCATTTCCATTGTGTACATCTACTGTCCTTGATTCAACAAAGAATTTTCTGATTCGAAACTTGTTTTTAGTGACCTCTTTACACGCAAATGGGATCTTCTATTAGAATCTTACAAAGTCGTAGCTTTTTATTTGTTCTGCCAGTTAGAAATTCAATTCTGATAAGAATTCTTCATCCTGTTCTCGTTACTTCATTAGCTGATAGTTTATTTTTACTTTCTCTCCTTTTTCTAAATTAGCAAAGTGTTTAATGCCTCACGTGTCCTCACCTTAATCTTGTCTTTGATCATTTTTATGTATTTTGATGTAAAGCCAGTAAATCATTGTTTACATCAAACGGCATCAACTTTGTAATATCATCATAAGACGAGAAAATTTACAATAAAAAAATTGGTGACCAGTTCTGTCATCTTTAATCTCTGTTTTCTTTTATCGAATAACTTATATTTGTTTCATTTTGGGATTTGAGGGCAGTGTAAATATATGAGACTGCTGAAACTTGTAGAAATTAAATGCAGGCAATTTTGGCTATGAAGAAGGGTGCACATCTCTTGAAGTGTGGAAGACGGGGGAAACCAAAAGTCTGTCCTTTCAGGCTTTCAATGGTAGGTTAAATGAACACAAATTTATGACTATCAATGCAATAATGATTACCTCTCTGTTCAGTAGCCAGGTGATGTTTTGAAGCTCAGTAGAAAGAAAAACAAGCAATTTTCACAAATTCTCTGACTGTCAGATTCTGAAATTGACAAATCATTGTCTATGCAATATAAAACTGCCTTTTGTGATTTGGGAAACTGTTTAATTTGGCAATTAAGACATGCCAGAGCTATTCCGGTGTAGAATTCAGATTCGTCTCAAGTATTCTCGCAAGCATACTACAAGTCTGTTAACTGAATTGTTGTCTAGTAGGCGAGCCTTCTCAAGTATTATCATTACTTTTGTTGACTCCCATGTCTTTGTCGGTAATTCATTTAACATTTGTAACTTGGTCCCCTTGGCATTTTGTTATAAATGATTTGAAAATCACTTGTCCTTTGCATACTGGATTAGGAATTTAGGATTGTTAACATGTGCTCTGATTTGATTACATCTTCACCATTTAATTTTTCTGCTGCAATGGTGGATAACCCAAGTTTTGGTCAATATTTGTTAATTTCAGGACGAGAAGGATTTGATATGGTACTCAGGACATGACCAAAGACTATTAAGCTTGAGCTTGGTCACGAAAGTTATCACTGGACAGAGGACAGTATGTAATCATGGATACATTTGATATTGAATAAAATTGCTTAATCTGTATCTAATTATTGTTTCTATCCCTTTTGTTAACGATGAACTTCATAGGCTAATTTTCAAAGACAAATTCAGCCAGACAAGGAGCATCAGTCCCTTTCACTTATCTATGCTGGTGGCAAGGGCTCACTAGATTTGGTGAGCAATTGTTCTCACAAAAACAAGAAATATGTTAATGCATTTTGTGTATTATTTTCATCAGTTTTTGATTAAATTTTGTTTCACGTAGATATTCAAGGACAAAGTGCAGGCCAATTCTTGGCTTATAGGCTTAAGAGCCATAATATCCAGGTGCCAACATTCCATGCCTTTTACTGGTCCAAGAAGCTGTATAGGGGTGCAAAGTTGTGTCAACAGTCCTGCTGGTTATATTAGAAGAAAACGTAACATGGGAATTTTGGATGAAACCGTCCAATTTTCAAAGGTTCTAATGCTACAGTTTTTGCAGTTTTTTGGAACGGATGGAAGTATACTTGCTTATGTGCTTTTTATGAAAATGTCTGTTTGTGGACAAAGAATGTTACTGTAGCCAAATTGATTTTCATTTATGCACTTACTCTATGTCTTGACATCTATGACATCTATGAACCAACACCTAGGCTCCTCATTGTGCATTTCATTGCAATCTGATGAGGATCATGCAACGGTTGCAGACACTTGTTAAGTCTTTGGTGTAGTAACTTTTCTACATATATGCAACTTTGCTGTTACAGACATTGCAGAATTTATTGATTAACATTCTAATATCCATTATAATAATCTATTAATCTAGTCAGTTGTCATGTCGATTCTTTGTGATAACAGATTTAAATATAGTTTTCACATATTGGCACTCATGCAATTTCTTTGTACTTTTCTGTTTTCTTTCTTAAAGGTGCGCAGCTTATGTGCGAGTCCTACTCTATCACTTTCAGAAAGGTGTTTTTCTGATGGACTATCTGTTTCTTCTGACAGCTTTTGTTTGTCAGAATCAAGTCTTCCACTTGAGCAGAATTTGGCCGAATTTCTGATGAAAAATGCTCCTTGTGTTGAACCAAATCTGAAAAAGTGTGGATCTAGTTATGCTTGCTCAGAATACCAAATGATTGCATCTCATCGGTTTACTTCCCCTGCTTATGGTTCATCACAAATAGAAAAGAGTGACACCTTAAAGGATGTTCTGATCTGGGGAGAAGGTGTAGGGGCAGGAAATATTTGTTATGGAAACCACAAGGGGATGCGAGTTGACGCTTTATTGCCGCAGTTGTTGGAATCAACCGTTACGCTAGATATACAAAATATATCTTTAGGAGGGAAACATGCTGCCATAGTCACAAGACCAGGGGAAGTCTTCTGCTGGGGTGAGGGTGGGGGCAAACTTGGACACAAAGTTAACATGGATGTAACTCATCCCAAACTAGTGGAGTCCCTAGCTGGTAACCACGCCAAAGCTGTGGCTTGTGGTGAGTATCAAACATGTGCTATCACACATTCTGGTGAGTTATATACTTGGGTTGATGATAAATATGGTGCTAATTTGGTGGGTGATATGGGAAGAAAAACACCATGGCTGCCACGTAAACTTTTTGGCCCTCTGGATGGTATCAGCATAGTAAATGTTGCTTGTGGAGAATGGCACACTGCAATAGTGACATCCTCTGGGCAGTTGTTTACTTATGGAGATGGAACTTTTGGGGTTCTTGGGCATGGGAATCTTCAAAGTTATTGTCATCCTAAAGAAGTTGAATATCTTAAAGGTTTATGGGTGAAATCTGTTGCATGCAGTTCGTGGCACACTGCTGCTATCGTGGATGTTATTGTGGACCGCTTCAAATATAATGCTGTTGGTGGGAAATTATTTACATGGGGTGATGGCGATAAAGGGAGGCTGGGGCATGCAAACTCAGGGAAGAAGCTCCTACCAACATGTGTTGCTCAACTTGGTGACCATAATTTTGTTCAAGTTTCTTGTGGAAGAATGTTGACGGTTGCTCTTACCAATACTGGTAAGGTTTATACAATGGGAAACGCACTCCATGGGCAGTTAGGTAATCCACAGGCCAAGGACAAGTTGATAACTACAGTTGAAGGAAAGCTTATAAAGGAGTTTGTTAAGGAAATATCGGCAGGAGCATATCATGTTGCAGCCTTGACAGCAGATGGAACTGTATATACATGGGGTAAGGGAGCAAATGGACAATTAGGATTAGGCAGCACTGAGGATAGAAACTCACCATCTTCAGTTGAAGCTCTACGAGATAGACAGGTTGTTAGTATCACTTGTGGATCAAATTTAACTGCAGCAATCTGTTTGCACAAATCTATCTCCGTCACTGATCAATCAACATGTAGTGGTTGTAGGATGCCATTTGGGTTTGCGAGGAAGAGACATAATTGCTACAATTGCGGTCTTTTGTTTTGCCATTCTTGTAGTACTAAGAAGTCTGAAAATGCATCTTTAGCAACCAATAAAAAGAGACCTTCTCGTGTTTGTGATTCCTGTTTCAAGAATTTGCAGAAGATCACAAGTTCACAAAGGATGCTACAGCTAGAAGGTCATGGTTCAGGGCAGCTTCTATCCCCAAATAAATTTAAATATGATGACAAACAAGATAATGAAGAACCCATCAGTCCAGGAGGCCATATTCTATCAATGGTGCAACAATATAACCAAGAAATCCTACAAAGCAAAAAGAAGGTCCTGAAAAATCAAGGAGAAAAAGAACATTTGGAAACTAACTTGTTTTCAGTTGGATTACCACGATGGGGGCAAGTCCCTTGCCCTGTTGTATTTAGATCATATTGTGACAACAGTTCAGTGCATCCAACGGGACCATTATGTAGTGTTTCCAGCAGCTTGAACCTGGAGGAATGTGCGCCAGAATCAAACAAGATGCTGCTCGAAGAAGTTAAGAAACTGAAAGCTGAGGTAGTCCCTTCACTGCATACAGCATTCAATATGGATTTGTTCATATCTCATGGTGTAGTGCTGTTTTCCTTTTGCAGCTTTTGTTTCGACCTTACAAAAAGACACACTTAAATGCATTTAAACATACTGTATTAAGGAATTTCATGACTGCCAATCAGTCCAATAACAGGGGTACAGATGTAGTAATTACTTCCAGTTAATTTTGATTGGTGTCTGGTGACTAGGCATATAGTTGGTCAGGACATGATAAAACGAATGTCTAGCCTGATCTTGCTGTGTTTAAATCATCATTCACGTATCATTCATTCAAGTGTGATTTCCAAGTCTTCATCCATTTTAATTTGATATACTTTTTGACCCATCTATGTCAAACCATTTTGATTTGAATAGGTTAAGAGCCTTGAACTGCAATGTGAAACTAGAAACCAGAAAATTCAAGAATGTCAACAAATGATAGAAAAAACTTGGGCTATGGCTGGGGAGGAAGCTGCTGAGATTATAAAACTTTTAGCACCAAAGGTAATCTTTGTTTTCTTATTCTGATGAAGCGTCTTTGACTGTTTGAAGTCCGTTATGAATTTAAATTGTTAATTTTAGAAATATAAAATTAGAGGCTACAAGGATATGCATCGAAAAATCCTCGTTCACTTATCATTCATTCAAGTGTGATTTCCAAGTCTTCATTCATTTTAATTTGATATACTTTTTGACCCATCTACTTCGAACCATTTTGATTTGAATAGGTTAAGAGCCTTGAACTGCAATGTGAAACTAGAAACCAGAAAATTCAAGAATGTCAACAAACACTAGAAAAACCTTGGGCCAAGGCTGGGGAGGAAGCTGCCAAGCGTAAAGCAGCAGCTAATGAGATTATAAAGCTTTTAGCATCAAAGGTAATTTTGTTTTCTTGTTCTGATGAAGCGGCTTTGACTGTTTGATGTCCGTTATGAATTTAAATTGTTAATTTTAGAAATATGAAATTAGAAGCTACAAGGAGATGCATCGATGTTTGTTGTAACTTGTAAAACTATAAAATGCATCTTTCTTGGTGTCACTAGATATTGGCATTAACATTTTACTGTTTGACGTTGAAACTGGGTATGACCAAGGCGGCAGGTTCGATTACGCCAACTCAGTCCATCAATTTGCATTTACTGGCATGGCCTCTCCATCATTTGGGATTAAATGTTTTCATGTAATTGTCATTTTTCTTAGATCATGGTCTATAAGATGGTGTCTGTTTCTTGATTTTCCCTTTTCTTTTCTTGTTTTTTTGGAATAGTGTAGTAGACTCTGTAATTGTGTAGTGTTTTCTTTTTTCGGTTCTTTTGTCATATCAGAATAATGAACTAATGGAGTTCCAAACCATGCTTGATAAGGTCTCTGCTGGAAGAGAAGTGAAAGATGGATTATGCACTAATTTTCCCAACCTCACAACTGCACATGATAGTAGTCCTGTGCTTGAGGCTGGGCATGCTGCATGTACTTTGACTCAGTTGCCCCATGGAGCTAAAATTCCAAATGACAGACAAGTGGATAGTTTATCGAGCTCTCCAATCGTGTTATCTAACAGGTTAAGGTCTATTACCGAAAACAGCAGGACGGTGGGCAACTCAGATGCCCAAATAAAAGAGGACACTGGGACTGAAGCCTTAAAACTTGAATGCGTAGAGCAATATGAACCTGGTGTCTACATTACACTTACAATTTCACCAGGCGGAACTATTGAGCTGAAGCGAGTCAGATTTAGGTAATTTCTTATCACCAATACTACTTGTATAACATTACTGTTATTTGATAATGATTAGGAAAATTGCTAAAAAATTTCCAGTTACATTCTTGCGATGCATTCCTGCTCTTCCATTTATCCTTTGTTCTCGTCATTAGCTCTCTCACACTTTTGGACTATGGTTTGCAGCCGGAGACGATTTTCAGATAAACAAGCAAAAGAATGGTGGGAGGAAAATCAAGTTATTGTGTGCCAGAAATATGGAATTGAAGGATACTCAAACACAAACCAGAGCCAGACTAAATAGGGTGACATGAAGATCCTACGATCATTGGCTTTTTAAGATAATCAAAGACGGTAAAAGTAAGCACTGTACAGTTTCAAAACTTAGCGATAAGTGGAGTCATCGGATCCAGAACGGGAAATTATCACGTTCAGTTCAGGGCCTCAGTTTTTGTGTTTAACGTTTCAGTTGAAATCCTCTTGTATTGATTATTTCTAACAAGTGCCATTATGTGCAAATTATATATACATAGCAGTCGTTGGGACTTTGTAATGACCTCCTTATTCATACTAAAAAGGTGCTAAAGTCTTAACTACGGCAGTTAAACATACCAAATTCAACTCCATCTTATTGATTCCGTTGTGTTTTAAGTGTTTTCCACAAAAATTGAAGCAAACCAACGTGATTCATTAAGCTAACAAAAGAAAATGAACTTACTGGTAGATATCACCAACCACTTTAGAGACTATTTTAGTGGGTGGTTTACATAACTTACCACTTATCTACTTTTGAGTAAACGAACACTTGATAAATGAAGATAAGGTACATTACCTATGTTTGTTGCTATATCATCTCACTTTCTTCATGATTCAACCCATTAATTTGTCACATCACCCTTGATCTTCATCCAAAACAAAAGGTCAACAAAATTCCTAGCCAATATGCACATGATTCGACCATTGCACGCCTATGGTCTAGTATATTCATCTATGGTCCGTCATTTGAGCACAAACGTCATTCTTAGCCCCACTAAGAGCTTCCAATGCAAGTCCAACTTAAAGTTAAGCCAATCAATACCCCATGATCAGTTAAAGTTAGCTAAAACTTGAAACATGCTTGATCTCACTTGGCTAAGTCATCTTGGCTCCTTTAGCATGCCTTCATCATTCCTAACTTTGCTAGAGGTTGGCCAGGGCTCATCAATGACTAGCAAAATGGTCCTTCATATGTTAAGGGGATAAAAAACCACCTTACTAGATGAATGTGATGCCCTCGTTAAAACAAATTAAAGGTAATTGTTTACCTAATTCTCTAATTGCCACAAAGTTGTGTCCTTCTCACAAGCAGCTTCTGAGATTGGTTTATTCTACCATTGGATCAAGAATTTTTTTCTCTGATTCTTCTTGTATTGCCACATTATTCGATGATCCAAAATTTTCTAAATTTGATTATCAAAATTTTTTCTTGCAATCAGTAGAGCCTTTTTTACTTGACTCTTACTTGTATTTATAACATCTTTATGATATGGTTTAAGGACACTAATATAAAAATTTGGATGTACTTTTAGCGGTTTGGGTAAATTAAGTTAATATGCCATTTTGCTAATCTTTTTAAGGATTTCAAATGGCACTTCAAACTTTGGTACTAAGCCTCAGTGCAGCTGTTTGCTACTAATTTTCTTCTAATTATAAGGAATAAGTTTAAGAAGTACCTTATCCCTAACTTCAAATTCAATGGCATTATTTGTTGGTCCACATGCTTCTTCATCCTTTTGGAAGCTTTTCTAAGAATGTCCCTAGCTTTTTTCAACAATTCCTATTTCTCCCTCTAAAATCGACAAGCGACTGGGCATTTTTCTCCCAACTTTGTTATGTTATCTCGAATAGAATAAGGAGTAGTTGTCCCAAAACAATCTTAAAGGGACAATTCTCTGTAGCTGAGGATCTATGTAAGTGAAAACAAAATTGTGTAATGGCAAGTAAAGTTAACCAATTCCATTAACTTACATTTACATAATGTTGAAAGTATTCCTCTAATAAGCCATTGATCCTCTCCATTTGGCCATTCATTTGTGGATGATTTGTTGTGTAAAAGTTCAAGTCACACCCCATCATATTAAAAAGAGACATCCAAAATTGACTAGTAAATCGAGGTCTTATTCACTTACAATATTCTCCAAAACTCTAAAGTGCTTCACCAATTCTTATAGAAAAGTTGCACAACATTTAAGGGATATGAAGTTGAAGTTAACATAAAGACTGCATACTTGGAGAACCTATCAACTATCTCCATGATTGAATCCATGTCGTTCACTTTTGGATATCTGCCAATGAAGTCAATCAAGATCAATATCTATGGTCTTTCTTGAATAGGCAAGGGCTGCAATAATTGTGCCTCCTCCTTTCTTTCTTTTTAGCTTATCTAATCAACAAACAAGGTAAGAAACTCTTATCACATGACTTTTTTATGGACAACTTCATTTAGACTTGGAAAAAAATTATTAGTGATATTGTCCATATAAGTGACGAACCTGATTCCCAATAAGTAAACTTGCCAAGCTTCAAGGCAATGTATTACTGCTAACATCTCCTTCTTATGGGTCAAGTATCGATGTTTGGCATTATTGAGCTTGCAACTTTCAAAAGCAACAAGATGGCCTTATTACACTAAGACTCCACCAGTGGATTTACTTGACATATGTGTGCACCTCAAAAGGGAGATTGAAATTAGGTAGTTTTAACAAAGGTACAATTAAAATGGTAACTTACAACTTCTTAAAGGCTTCTTAGTATGCCTCCTATAAGCACCACTTTTGCTTCTTTTTGAACAAATTATTTAAGGGCATTATTTTCTTAGAGCATCTCATAATGAAGAGGCAATAGTAATTTACCAAGCCAAGAAAGCTCTAAAGTTCTTTCACCGTTTTTGGACCTTGCCAATCAATATTTGTTGGTACATTTTTACGATCCATCCATACTTGACCTTTGCTTACTAAGTGTCCCAAAAATTTGAACTTTGATTGGGCAAACTCAAACTTTTCCATCTTCATAAAAATTTTATATTTTTGCAACTTCTTGAACATTTTCCTTAAGTGTTGTATATTTTTTACTATGTTAGCGCTATAGACCGCCACAAAGTCATCCAACAAGTCATATAATTCGTTATTTTGGAAAAATGTTATAGAGGCATTTGTCAAATCAAATGGCATGACAAAAAAAAGTGGTCCATACTTAGTTACGCAAGTCATCTTTTGCTCATCACCCTTGATAATATACCATTTTCAATGCCCACTTTGCTAGCCTAACTTTATGATAAGTATAATTTTTAGGCTAACTTTGGATATAAATATCTTTAATGTGTTGAAATTTTTATTTAAAATTAATGGACTTGTTTCTTAATTGTTATCAGGTGATTTTAAACACATAGGAGTTGAATTTGAATTAAAAAGATGCAAGAAAAGCAAAGGCAATTCGATTTTCCAACTAGTTGAAAAGTTTTTGACTAAGCATGGGCACATACAAAGGAAAAGTTTATCATCGGAGTCTGATTTCAAAGAAGATTCGATAGAATTAGGATTTTAATTATTTTGGGAATTAAGTTATTTTCCTTATGTGGGGATCTGCTACTTGATTTCGAGAGGGAGTGTATCTGATCAAATAACTTTAAAAAGGGAGGACGGCCTCTGATAACTTATCATTCGCATTCTTGTTTTCTTTTTGAGAGAGTTTTTTTTGTTTTTTTGGAAAAAAGGGAAGATATGGAAACCAGACATTCTGCTATTCTTCTGTCAAGTTTCATCACTATTATGGGTAGCTAAATCCTTCTTCTTGGTTGAAGGAAACCAACATTATCATCTAGTATGTGTGAGATTTTCTTAATAAAGTTTATTTCATTGACCAATATTAAGTGTCTTTAGTATTACTTTTCATAATTGAATTGATTGATCTCTAGGGTGTGCAACTAGGAATTGATTGATTTAATTTAGAGCCAGATTAATAGTATTTGTTGTTCAGTTTTGCTAATCCAAAGTGGCAAATATGATTACCATCTTTTACGTTAAGGATTGGAAATTCTAAGAAAGATATTTATCTAGATTAAGTACATATCGTATGCGTATTGTCTTGCTCACTAATTGTCTTAGTTCTTAAAGCTATTAATTAATCAAATTTAATATCATATCTAAGTTTTTAGTTAATAAGAGTGATTAGAATACATGTTTCTATTCATTTAATCCTAAGAGAGAACACCATTCAATGAGTATTTATTAATGGATTTAATTTTGTATCGATAATCCATACTAGTTTGATAACATAGGTGACCCAAAACTAAAGTTTGTTCATTAATTTTTCAAATTTGATTATTTCTATTTATTTCTAGTTTTTGTTAATTTTAATTCCTTATAATCATGTTATTTAAAACCCCTCCTCCCAATTTGTTTTAGTTTTAACTCGTGAAACACTTACCAATAGATTCCTCGTGGGAATGATCTCAACTCTTCACTAACTACATATATCATTATTAGAGTTAGTATTAATTTAGTTACAGGTAACAACGTTACCAAATTTTGGCACTATTTCCATGGAATCTCTTGATGGTATATGTATGTTACACGAATAGACAAAATAACATAGTTGCTATTCGATTCAGAGATAGAAAAGACAACCAAGAAGTTATGAAAGCAAACAAAATAGAGACAACAAGCAAAAAAGAAAGAAAAAATGGCTGCAAATTATACCCTTCGTGAATTAGCTACCCCCACGGATGCTCAACAACCTGATTTCTTCAATTTTCGAATTTAAGGGACAGCAAGACCTTTGAATTGAAGTCGAGGCTGATTCATTTATTGCCAATTTTTTGAGGTCTACTAGGAGAGGATTCCTACAAGCATTTTAAGGAATTTGATGCGGTTTGTATGGGCATGAAGGCTACGAATGTGACTAAGGAGCACATCAAATTAATAGCCTTCCCATTTTCTCTCAAAGATGATGCTCAAGATTAGTTGTATTACTCTACTGGTGAAAATGTGCAGACATAGGCTGAAATGAAGAGACTATTCTTTGAAAAATATTTTCCAACGTCAAGAGCTACCAATATTAGAAAAGAAATTTGTGACATCCAACAACACATGGGTGAGACACTATATGAATATTTGAAAGATTTAAGAAGCTTTGTGCAAGCTACCCCATCACTAAATAAACGATCGACTGTTGATTCAATACTTCAATGAGGGTCTTTTGTTTACAGACAGGAGTATGATCGATGCTGTAAGTGGTAGAGAATTGGTTGACAAAACATTGGTAGCCGCAAGAGATTTGACAGCAAACATGGCTTCTAATACACAACAATTTGGGATACGCTCTAGACATAGTTCAGAACAAGTGAATGAGATAAATGTGTCAGTGTTGGAGAATAAGTTAGACGATCTTACATCTTTAGTGCGGCAACTTGCGGTCACAAAGAAAGAAGAGCAAAGACGTGTAGAATATGTTTAATATTAGGACACTCTATTTATGCATGCTCGATTTTTCAAGTGGAAAGTGCAGAACAAGTCAATGCCATGGAAGGATTTATTGGGCAAACTCACAGGAAATATGATCCATTTTCGAACACCTATAATCCAGGTTGACATGACTATCCAAATCTACGTTATGGGAACTCTGAAGGACAACAAGCTACGTCAAATTTTAATGATATAGGCAACCCTATGCTCCTAGACAACATCAACAAATGGTACCCAATAAGTCCTCTTTAGAAGATATAGTTAAATCTTTGGCTATTAATACCATGACATTTCAAACAAGATAATCAAGCTAGTATTCAAAATGTTGAAAATCAATTAAGGCAAATGACAACAACCATTAATCAATTAGAGGCATAAAATTTTGGAAAATTTCCTACTCAAACATAAATCAATCCCAAGAAAAGTGCCAAAGTTGTCATGTTGAGAGTGGTAAAAAATTGAAGGAACCTTCTCCAAAAATATTTAAGAGGGAAATCAAAGAAAAAGCAAGAAAAGAAGTAATCAACCAACTAGAAAAGGAAAAAGGAGAAAAACAAATTCAGATTTGCAAAAATTGATTGTGCCTCCCTTTTCCTAGTTAATTCACCAAAGCAAAGAAAGAGGAGCAAGAAAAAGAGATATTGGAGACTTTTAAAAAAGTCCAGGTAAATATTCCTTTGCTTGATGCCATTAAGCAAATTCCTCGTCATGGTAAATTTCTAAAGGAGCTTTGTACTTCGAAAAGGAAATTGAAATTTGATGAGAAAGTACAACTAGGAGAGAACGTATCTGCAATACTTTAGAAGAAAAAGCTACCACCTAAATGTCAAGACCCAGTTATGTTCATTATTCCCTATAAAATTGTTGATTTGAGAATTGAAAAGGCTATGTTAGATTTAGGTGCATCAATAAATGTCATGCCTTATGATGTTTACAAGTCTTTAAACATAGGGCCCTCAAAGATACCAATGTAGTGATTCAATTAGCGGATAGTTCAAATACAAATCCAAAGGGTGTGTTAGATGATATTTTGGTTCAAGTAGATGAAATGTTTTTTTCAGTTGATTTTTACATTTTGCATATGGGTAGTGAGGATGTATCTTCTTCAACTCTAATTTTATTTAGAAGACCGTTCTTGAAAACCACTAGAATAAAATTTGATATTCATGATGGATCGTTGACTATAGAATTTGATGGTGAATTAATTAAATTCTATATATATAATGCCATGAAATTTTCGAATGATGAATAACCTGTTTTTTTTGAGGATTTTATTGATACTTAGGTGCAAACAAATTCTTCCTTAAATGGAAGAGGTGAACTTGAGAAAATTCTTAAAATCAGAGATGCTTCATAGTGGCAGTGACTTACAGAGAAGTTGGTGCCTAATAACAAACTTGAAGCCATGTTTTTTAATTAGGAGAAAACCAAGAAAATGGTGAAGCAATTACCTTATGTGGAGTTATCCTGAAACAATTCAAAATTATTGCCTTCGTTGATTTAACCACCCACATTAGAGCTGAAAATTTTGCCTAACTATCTAAAATATACATTTTTTGGTGAGCAAGGTACTTTACTTATTATTATCTCAAATAAACTCACTCCTTTGCAGGAAGAACAACTAATTCAAGTTCTAGGACAACACAAACAAGCCATTGGGTGGACATTAACTGATTTAAAAGGCGTTAGTCCTACCATTTGTATACATCAAATTTTGATTGAAGATGAAGCCAAGGAGGTAAGGCAACTCCAACGTTGTATAAATTCACCCATGATGGAGGTGGTGAAAAAGGAAATCTTGAAGCTTATTGATGCTGAGATTATCTATCCCATTTTGAATAGAAATTGAGTAAGCCTAGTCCAGGTAGTTCTAAAGAAAACTTTGGTAACTATAATAGAAAATAGTGACGGTGAGTTGACACTCACCCATGTTCAAAATAGGTGGAGAGTTTGTACAGATTATAGGAAGCTAAATTCGGTTACTAGAAATGATGATTTTTTACTTCCATTTATTGATCAAATGCTTGAAAGACTTGCAGGTAAATCTCATTGTCATTGTCTAGATGGTTATTCAGGTTATCATCAGATTTTGGTTACACCAAAGGACCAAGAGAAAACAACTTTCACGTGTCCATTCAGCACCTTTACCTATTGAAGAATGCCATTTAGGTTGTGTAATGCTCTAGCGACATTTCAAAGGTGTATGGTAATATTTTCTCTAATTTTGTGGAAGATTGTATGGAAGTTTTCATGGATAACTTTACAGTTTATGGAGAATCTTTTGAAACATGCATTATCAAACTTGAGAAAGTGCTTAAACATTGTATTGAGACTAATTAGGTTTTAAATTATGAAAATTTTCATTTTATAGTTGATCTAGGAATAATTTTGCGACATACAGTCTCTTCTAAGGGAATTGAGGTTGATAAGGCTAAGATAGATGTTATAAGATTTACTTTACCCCGCGACTGTGTGAGAAATTTTCTCTTTCTTAGTCATACAAGATTCTATTGGCGATTTATTAAAGATTTTTTGAAGATTGTTCAACCTATGTGTAGACTACTCCAAAAAGATGTGAAATTTGATTTTGATGAGCCATGCAAAATTGCATTTGATGTAATAAAGAAACGACTCACTACAGCCCCAATAATTCAGCCACTGAGTGGGGCATTCCCTTCCAATTAATGTGCGATGCATAGGATTATATAGTTGGAGTAGTTTTGGGTCAAAAAGTTGAAAAAGTATCTCATGTCATTTACTATGCCTCCATGACACTTAACGATGCTCAAAAGAATTATTCCACAATGGAGAAAGAATTCTTGGCTGTAGTTTTTGGGTTGGAAAAATTTTGGTCTTACTTATAAGGTACACGAGTGATCTTTTATTCATTCCCTATAGCTCTAAAATATTTAGTGACTAAGAAAGAAGCAAAACTAAGGTTGATTCCGCGGATCTTACTTTTACAAGAATTTGAGTTGGAAATATGCTTTAATAAGGGAGCCGAAAATTTGGTGACTGATCGCCTCAACCGGATCACTCAAACCAATACAGCTGATGTTTTATAGTATGAATTTTTAAATAAAAGTGTCTTTACAATCCAATAGTTAATTCCATGGTATGCTGACATAGAAAATTTCTTGGTGAATAAGTCCTTACTTGGTAATTTATCTAGAGTTGAAAAGGATAAAATTAGACAAGAGCCTAAATATTACATATGGGATGAACCTCATCTTTCGAAATTTTGTGCTAATCAAATTATTAGAAGGTGTGTTGCAGACGATGAAATTCCTTCCATATTAAAATTTTGTCATTTATCTATGTGTGGGGGACACTTTGGCCTTAAAAGTACAACTTGTAAAATTCTCAAATGTGGTTTATTTTAGCCCAAATTATTTTATGATACCTACATGTTTTGTAAGTCTTGTAATTGTTGCCAATGAACTGGTAGTCTGGCACGAAGAGATCAAATGCCACTAACAAATATCCTAGTATGTAAAATTTTTGATATATGAGGAATTGACTTTATGGGTCTTTTTCCTTCATCTTTTGGTAAGACTTATATCATTTTAGCTGTGGAATATGTGTCGAAGTGGATAGAAGAAAAAACTACTCATACAGATGATGATAAGGTAGTAGTCAATTTTTTCAAATCAAACATTTTTGTCAAGTATGGAATACCTCGAGCTATGATTAGCGATGGGGGAACTCAATTTTGCAATCAAATTGTTGGAACATTGATGAAGAAACATAATGTTTCACATCATATTTCGACTGCATATCATTCGAGACGAGTGGGCGAGCTGAAGTCTCCAATAAGGAAATTAAATCAATTTTGGAAAAAGTGGTGAATCTGAATAGAAAAGATTAGAGCTTACGTTTAGATGATGCCTTTTGGGCATATCAGACTGCTTACAAATCTCCAATAGGCAAGTGGCTATTTATGTTAGTTTTCCGTAAACCTTTTCATTCGCCTGTGGAAATAGAACATAGAGCCCATTAAGTTATGAAGTAATTAAACATGGATTTGTTAGAGGTTGGTAATAATAGGAAGTTGCAATTGCAAGAGTTAGAAGAGATCTGTAATGAGGCTTATGAAAGTGTAAAAATTTATAAGGACAAAACTAAAGCTTTTCACGATAAAATGATTTTAAGGAAGCAATTTTAATAGGACAAAATTTTTTTCTTTATCATTCAAAGCTTAAGTTATTTATAGGAAATTTATGATCTCACTGGCTCAGACCATTTATTGTTACTAATATATTTTCTCATGGTGCGGTAGATTTTCAAAGTTTAGACACTTCCAAGGTGCTTAAGGTTAATGGACATCACCTGAAACCATACTATGAGAATTTTCTAGTTAAGAATGTGGAAGAGATAAAGCTATAGCCCTAATCTATCTCTGATCAGGTAAGTCGATGACCACATCCAGCTAACGACTTAAAAGAAGTACATTTAGGGGCAGCCTAAAAATTTCATGTTCAATTTTATTTTTATTTTTCAATATTTCTCATTTTCTCATTTTTAAATTTAATTTGTCTTTTTAGCTGTCATTTTTATTCCATTCCCTTTATTATTTTCACATGTCAATATTTTCAATTCTAGTTTAATAAAAAAATTAAAAAAATTTCTCTCCCACCCACTACAATTTTAACCTTGCACTTTCATTCACCCATTCCAATTTCATTCACCCACTTTAATTTCACCCACCCATTGCAAATTTATCCAACACCCATACCATTCCAACAAAAATCCCGAAAACTTTTACCCTTTTACCACTGAAACCAACGTCACCACCAGTGCAAATTTTTATTGGCTTTGTGCTCTTATTTTAGTGATTTTAGGTCTGTAAAATTCTAGAGCTTGTGACCATGCCATGCAAGAAGAATGACTCACACAGATTAGCTTCACCAATCTCGACATTGGTTAACACTCAACCTCCATCAGATACCACAGTTGCGACACTGAGTCCCTCCATTCCTCCCATTTCCGAAATGGCCTAGGGTCCAACAACTCAAAATCAAACCCAAAAAGGTAAGCAAATCGAAAGGAGAAGCCAATGGAACTTATATAGTAAGGATTTCACTTCTTTTCAACTACCAGAGGATAATCAGAGATTTCAATAATTGAGCCAACAAAAAATTTACCTATGTGAGCATGTTCTGACTGATACTCTTGATGCTTTATAAATTTGTAATTCGTTTGAGCAATTAGTTGGGAAAATTTGTTGGAATGCATTTGTTGAAGTTTACTATCCTGCTTATGTTGAATTGACATGAGAATTTTACATCACCTTTCAATTTAATTCCTATGAAGAATTTGACATGTTTACCAAAGGAATTGTTGAATTTAGACTTATGGGCAAGGAATTTGTGTTATCTATTGTTGAATTTAATGTTGCTATAGGTTTTATATCAGCTGATGACATTAAGAATGAACCATTTGCAAGTTCTAGTTGAGATTATCATACTGATTTTCATGCCTTTGAACTGTGGACTTAATGTTCTGTCGATCCTCAACCATATAATGCTAGTGCATTTAAGAGTTCATATTTAAAAAATCTTTTTTTCAAAATCATACATCGATTCTTAACGACAATTTTTCAGGTCGACGGGATTCTGTTGGTACACTTTCTATGGTTGAATTTTATTTTTTGTGGTGTATGGACAAACAAATTCCTGTTACTTTGAGTTTTTTGGTTTTTGACTCAATTTCAATCTGTGTTAAATAAGAAATCCAAATCATTAATATTAAAGTCCTATATCACTCAATTGGATGCTAATTTGAAATTATTGGATCCTGAAAATACTAACATGCTTATGGCTTGTGCGTAGAACCTTTGGATTTGGAATATTTGTGTAGGATGGGCATCGTTGAAATGAGTCACTAGCGGTTATCTTTTACTTATTTGGGTCTAGTTGTCATTTCCAACCCATGTCCAACTACAAAGAGTCGGGTTGTCTCACCTACACCAAGTAGTAGCCAACCTCCTTAGGCCAACTCTAATGCTCGTCTAGCTTGACTTAAACACTAGATTCATCGAATGGAGCAAAATTTTATAGCATATTAGGCACACCAAGGATTCAAACCTCCTTACCCATAAATCCTATGACTTGGGCGATCAACTTGTAGAGAAGTTTTCTTTCCTCTTCTCTTTTCTATTTTAGCATCTTTTACTTTATATAATTACATTGGGGATAATGTGTGGATTAGGTGTAGGGGTGGGGATATGTTCTATATAACTGATATTTAGGAATCTTTGTTGAAAATTTTTGAATGCTTATTGACTTGTTGGCAATTAATTAGCCAACTTTGACACTTCATATACTTCCATTTTTAATGTCTTAATTAGTGCACATAACTTGAGTTAATTTTATTTTTAGGACAATATATGCAACTTAGTTAAGAAATACAAATGTATACACTTAGTCAAGGTTAGGCAATCATATGATTAAACATGGTACATAATTATAGTGAACTGCTTTAATTTGTGAGTTTTTAGGCCTAAAAGATTGAAACATTTATATCACTATGTATTTCTTTGATGTGTGATTGTCTTCTAAGGTGAATTTTTCTCTAGAACTTGTTTGGAATCGACTTGAGATCACATTTATACATTGGTGCATAAAAATGATAAAGGCCCTCTTTGTTTTAAACCTTTAGCTTAAAAAGCCAACCCAATTCAATATCTTTTGTTAAACCTTTTGAGTTGGAGCCTTTTTCTTGATAAATCCATAATAAACAACTAAAACCTTTAATATCTTCACCCATCATAAATGTAAGTAGGTATTCTAACCACATTTTATGCCAAACTTATTTGGAGAAATATGGAAGGCAAGGAAAAGAAAAAGATAAAAGGAAATTAAAGAGATTGAGACTTGAATTATGTGTTATACTACTATCTCCTGATTTTAAATATCAATATATTTCAAAAAAAGATAAAAGGAAAAAACAACAGTGAAAAAGAAATTATAGAGTGTAATCTGTCTCCATATAGAATGAATTTATTAACTCCTTTGTGATTGAAATTGTTTCTTCACAAGTGGTTAGATGCTTTGCTAATGTTTATGAATTTTTTCCCATTCTGTTTATCAATCCTTACCTTTACCTATAATCTAATACAACCTTGAATAAAGCCCTTTTGATTTGTGCATGTTTATATTTCAAGTAGTGAAAAGTTCACAAAAAAGCAAGCATATGGTAGAATATTTGCATTAGAAGAATTTGAGTGAAATACTGAACCAATAAACACTTGAGTGATTTAAGCTAAATTCAATCTGTGAAAGTTTGCTATAATTATGTTCTAATTTTTTAAATATGCTTTACCTTAAATTGACTTTATTTATATTTACTTGAATGATTTACTCTGGGTATTAATTGATTAAAAAATGTTTAACTCTTAAATTGTGCACTATTTACTATTGCAAGACTTGGAATAAAGAAAGTTGATTAGTTGGCAAATTGATTGCAAATGTAGTTTGTCAAGGACGACCAAAAGAATCATGTGGGGGAATTTGATAAGTTATTTTTTTGGGTTAACTTTGGATTAAATCTCTTTAATGTGTTGAAATTTTCATCTAAAATTAATGGACTCGTTTCTTAATTATTATCAGGTGATTTAGAACACATAGGAGTTGAATTTGAATCAAAAAGATGTAAGAAAAGTAAAGGCAATTCGAATTTCTAGATCGTAGAAAAGTTTTTGACTAAGCGTGGGCACATGCAAAGGAAATGTTTATCACTGGAGTTTGATTTGAAAGGAGATTTGATAGACTTAGGATTCTAATTATTTTAGAAATTAAGTTGTTTTCCTTATGTGGGGATCTATTACCTTTTTTGGTGGGGGAAGGGGGGGAGGGGGTGTGAGTAGTGTATCTGATCAAATAACTTTAAAAAGAGAGGATGACCCCCTTATGAAAACTTATCATTCACATTCTTGTTTTCTTTTCGAGAGAGATTTTCATTTTTTTGGAAAAAAGGGAAGATATTATTCTTCTGTCAAGTTTCATCACTGTCATGAGTAACCAAATCCTTCTTCTTGTTTGAAGGAAATCAATGTTATCATTAGGAATGTCAATGGGTCGGGCCAGCCTATGTTAGCCCACAAGTCGGCCCATGGCTCAGCGGGCTGGGATGGGTCAATCTGCGACCCGGTCTGTGACTTGGACCATTTCCCAGGCTTTGCACAAATGACCACCCATTTGTTTTTTAAAAAAAAAATTTCAAAATGATGTCGTTTTGAAAAAAATGGGCAGGCCACGGGCTGACCCGGGCTTGCCATCCCTAGTTATCATGTAGTATGTGTGAGATTTTCTGAATAAAGTTTATTTCATTGACTAATATTAAGTGTCTTTTATATTATTTTTCATTATTGAATTGATTGATCTCTAGGGTGTGCAACTAGGAATTTATTCATTTAATTTATAGCCAAATTAGTAGGATTTGATGTTCAGTTTTGCTAATCCAAAGTGGTAAATAGGATTGCCATCTTTTACGTTAGGGATAGGAAATTCTACGAAAGATATTTATCTAGATTAAATATATATCGTATTTGTATTATCTAGCTCACTGATTCTCTTAGTTCTTAAAGCTATTAATTAATCAAACTTAAGATTGTATCTAAGTTGTTGGTTAATAAGAGTGATTAGAATGTATGTTTCTATTCATTTAATCCTAAGAGAGAACACCATTCAATGAATATTTGTTAATGGACTTAACTTTTTATTGATGATCAGTATTAGTTTCATAACGTAGGTGACTTGAAACCAATGTTTGTTCATTAATTTTCTAGATTTGATTTTTTTGTTTATTTCTAATCTTTTATCAATTTTAAATACTTAGAATCACGTTATTTTAAACCCCTCAATTTGTTTTAGTTTTAACTCGTGAAACACTTACCAATAGATTCCTCGTGGGAACGATCTCAACTCTTCAGTAACTACATATATTATTATTAGAGTTGGTATTAACTTGGTTGTAGGTGGCATCATTACCACTTCATGAACACTGCCACCTTTGATAATCTATCCATCAAGTTTTAAACTAAAGAAATAAAATATTTGTTTTTGATAATTACCTTGTTCAAGGCCCAATAGTCTATGCACATGTGCAAGGCTCTATATTACTTCTTTTAGACCAACATAAGAGCTCTATAGGGGTTTTAGATCAACTCACTTCTAATAATTCACCAAGTTTCTTTTCTAACTCCATCAAATCCAATAGTGACATTCTATAAAGGACATAGGCAAGAGAAGATAGCATCAACTTGATCTTATGATTGACTTTGCAACGAGAAAAGAGAGTCTTTGGTAACTCTTTAGGCATCACATCCTTGAATTCCCTTAATATTTTTGCAACAACACTGGGGACTTCCAACACATGATCTTTGGTGATCTCCTACATTTTCACAAGTTATGTCTCTATGCTTTTCTTATAGCCTTTCATAATGCTTATGGTAAAAACATCTGCAACCATTGTTGTTTTTTCCATTATTCCTCTATTAGATCTAAAACAATTTATATAATGAATTTTACTCATTTATTAACATAATATTCTAATATGGGGGATTAACACCTCTTTCACTGCCTTGAGAAAGTTAATGTCTAAAATTAAGTGAAATTCATTGATGGTGTCACCATTATGTTACATTTCCTATACCAACTTTGCATGATCAATGGAACATTGTATATAGCTCCCATTACTACTTGTGCTTTTTCCACGAGATTTTTCATTTTTGTAGGGATCTTAGTAAATTTTAAGCCTAATTTTATAACAATCTATTCCGCAAGAAAAAATGGATGCTGCTCATATCTAACATAGTCGTGGGCTCCTTTCTGTTAACATGTATCTTCATATACATTAACCTTTTTAAAGGACTTACTTCAGTACCTATTGCATTCGTTAAGCAAATAGGATAAGCCTCATTTCTAAGTGATCACTTTCACCTTTCGTGTCTGCTATCAAAGCATTTGAATTCTCCTTCTTAGGTAATTGCAGGTATAGTAAAGGTCGCTATATAGGAAACAATTATGATTTTTCTTGGAAGATTTTTCACCTTGCTTAGGTTACTAGTTTTGTTTAGAATTTCTCTTGTTATGATTCGCCCTCTTTTTACTATGGTCTTTTTTCTTCTTTCCCTCATGCTTCTCTTGGTGATTAGTTTTTGAATTCTAAGAAGATAAGGAGGCTTTAGCCTCCTTTTGTAATAGAATATCTACCAATGCATCCACAGTCGTAGTAGCTCCCACAATGTCCTTGAAATTTTGTCTTTGAAACTCCATTTATGTTTAAGGTTGTAACTTAGACATGAAGTTGAATAGCACATTTTCATATGAAATATTCTTGATATCAACCATTAAAGAACTGAATTGCTTAACATAATTCCTTACTAAGACATCTTGCTTAAATCTCTTCAAGGCATCTCTAATAATCCAAGAGGTGGAATTGATCCTTTAACTCCTTCGTCTTCTCCCATATGTTTGTAAAAGGATGGCTACCACTGATATCGGTAGAGGCTTGTGTTCTCCATTATAATTTTGCATCTCCATGTAGATACATTACTAAAATGTTTAACTTTTCCATATTTTAATAACTTCATATCTATAAAATATTGCTCCATATCCCATAAGAAATTCTTGAAGGGTTTAGCATTTTGAATTACTTAAAAAACTTTCTGTTATCGCACCTTTAACACGATGCTTTCAACACGTCCTATATCTAGACTTGCAACTATACACTTTAGGATTATTATTTTGAAGCTGGCTTCCTCTCACACATTTATCAAAGTCTATGAATTGATCCTATAATGCTTAGATTTGCCTCTCTAAGACTTCAAAGCAAGATTCATATAAAGGGATTTCCTCTTTATCTGAAGGTAGAGAACTGATGAGTGCTTTGACCCATGTAACACGCTTGTTAAGGTTGCTGCCACCCATTACTAACATAGATTTGATACCAATTATTATAAGAAATTTGTAATGAACTCTAAGTTTATACCAAAAAGGAGCCAAAGTCTAAGTATAGTACTCGAACTTTAACAATCCAACTCAACCTTACTGATTCCTTTGTATTTAAGTATTTCCTATAAAGGCTAAAGCGAGCCAATGTGATTCACTATACCAATAATGTTAGCTGATGTCCTCTAAGCTCTCTCCTTCAATGAAAATGATGTTCCAAAAATTAGTCCATGTATGATGAGAAGATGAGCTTGTGTTAGTCCCAATGGTGCAGGTGTCTCAAAAAGTTTCTTACATGTTAGTGGTTAAAGCTCACTTTATTTTTAATTCTTATCTCCTCTTAGTGTTTTGTATCTAGTGTTGGTCTTTAGGTTGGTCTTACCTAAGAGATTTTTACTTTTGATGTAAAATTTTCCATAAATTAGTAAAATTTTATTTAATTTTAAAAAAATATTGATAGAAAGAGAGTAATACATAACAAAAGAGTGTTGCAAATAAAAGTTATTAAGCATATAAAAAGACAGTCCATTGGTATTAAACTAAAACAAATAACATGACCATGCATTTAATGAGGCAAAAGATGCCCCTAAATTGAATATAAAAGGGTACTGTATAATTCGTGACATACCCTATATGGTATAACTGAAATCTTAATTAGCTTACCTATTTCTCTGTTTTTACATAGATGCAGGTACTTTGTAATCCCTAAAAATGTGGTAAAACATTTTTACTTTTTCGACAGGTGACATGGCCTCCAAGTCTCAAGGACATAGGTTGATTTCCCTTTTCCCCATCCTACTTAAAAATCTTTTTCTTTTTCCTTCTTGTTTTAATCTAAAAATTTGTTTTGTAATAAAATTTTTATATTTTCTATTAAGTTAGTATTCCTCCTTCTAAGAAAATAAGCTTAAGTTGTCTAGCAACTAGGATAACCTACTCTTCCCCTCAACTTTGTCCTAAGCTTACTTGGAGATAGGTGGTAGTTGAAAACTCTCCATTCAAAAAGTAAAACTTTTTTCCTCCTATACAAAACAATGACAAGATGATAATGGCTTTCTCTTAAAGAGGTCCTCAAGGAAGCAGAAGATTCTAAATGGCCTACCTTTCTGGTTAGTTGTTTTATAGATACGAGCATGATTTTCCCACTAACACAAATATAAACTGTTCAAATTGAAGCAAAATAGGATTATAGAAAGCCTATGTGAATGAAGAAGATATGTTCATCATTAAGTTCAATACTAAAAAAGCATAGTACAAGTTCTAAAGGATGGCACTTGGCTTATAATTAAAAAACTAATCGCGCTTTAAAAATGGGAAACTAGGCATGTTACTAGCAAAATAGATGATGAATTTTTTTATATAGGCCAATTTCCATAATATACTCTTGGAATATTGATCATCACTTGAGTTATGTATTGATCTTATTCTTATCTACTTGGATGAGTTTACTGTAACACTAAAAAGATTAAGTTATATAAGAACATGTATAAAAGCTAATATAAAAAAGAAACTTCCCGAATCCATAAGATTGATGAAATTAAATGATGCTAGAAAATTGAAAGAAAGAAATAGCTATTTCTCATTAATGGAAACCATCCAATCCCCAAAAACCTAAAATATGAAGGCTAATAGGTAGGAAGTTTAATATAAGCAAATATGGTGAGTTAATGAATATAGATCATAATTAGTTTAGCATTAATTATAACAAGGAAACACCTAATGATCAAAAAGAGTGAAAGGAATTAGCTAAAGGTTCAGATCAAGAGGACAAGGAAATTTGGTTGAAGATGTAAATCAAGAAGGGAGTAATTTGTATAAGAAGAAGAATAACATAAAGGAAGAGACCAATGTATTGGCTAATCTCATTTCAACCTAATTTTTATCAAAGAATGATATAACAAGAACACAACTGGTAGAGAATAACAAAGGTGATCAAACTTAAAAGGGTAAAGCGCATTTTCTTATAATATTTATGGTATCCAATAAGAAGAAACTAAGGAGGAAGCCTAAGAAATAGAGGGTTAACAACCTTTCATCTTCTAAGATATATCAATAATAACCTAGAATATAAGGGGATTAAATTTCCTCAATAAAAATAGCTACTTAAAGACTACTTTCATTCAAAGAAGACTAATTTGATTGGTCTTTTAAAGACTAAAATAAAAGTAAACATGCTAAAAAATGCCTTGATTTTTGGAAAAACATTGATTAGTAATCAACAATCACCAAGTGATTACAATAGAAGAATTATAGTCACTTTTCACTTGTTTCACATCTAACCACATAATAACCACTTCACAAGTCACTTTTTGTGTTATAGAGTGACTATGATCAATTATAATAACATAAGTGAATATAACCTTATTTATGAAACTAACTTGGCATTTTAAAGGAAAATCCTTTGAGAGGATTTAGAGAATTTGCAGATTGATTGTTCAAATCCTTGGATTCTTCCTGGACCTCTATATATGCATGTGAAATATAAGGTTAGAAAACATAGACATGTTAAGGCATGAAGGATTTTAAAAGAATTTTGAATCACTAAAATTTTAAAATCTCAAATCAGATGGCCATTTATTCACTTAGAGCAACAAACAAAGTGAAATAAGCTTTCTTATAAAAAAAGCTCAATAAACTCTTATCAACTCACGTTGGATGTCTACCTTTGAAAACAAAATTGCTCTCTTTAACAATCCCATTTGTTTTGGCCATACTCCCATTGAATTGAGTCTCCTAAATTTAAGGACCAATATAAAATCCTCATTCAAGTTCAATAACTATATAGCAAAAGTTCATGTATTTTTTGAATAGGTATTTTAGAGAGTAGTAGGGATTGTAGTAAAAAGTTATGAAGCTTTTAAATTCACTAAAAGAATGAAGGCCATCAAGGATGAACTTAAATCCCTCAATAGCAAGAAAATTTACATCACCTGTCATTTCAAAGAAGAAGACTCAGCCAAGCTTAAATAAAATACTATAGAAACTCTTTCTAAACATAAACGATGAAACGTTAAAAATGTTAGAGAAGGATGAGATGTATGCATAAATTGAAGCTCTGGTTATGTATAACTCTTTGATTAGGAAAAACTAAAGAATTATTTAGATGAAAAAGGGGACACAATTTCTATTATTGTTTATAATGCTATCTTATTTAAGACAAACACAAACAAAATCACCTCTTTAAGGGATGTTGAAGGAATCATTCATTTTGACCAAGTTAAATTGAAAATTATAGCCCTTTCTTCCAAGAGCCCTTTAGGATCTATTGATATTCTTAATTGTACTGTATATAAATTAAAAGACTATATTCCACAGGCTAGTACTCATGACCAAGTCGATTTCGTTAATAACCCTTTCTTAAGTCAAGAAATAAAAAAACCATCGTTTTGCCTAAAGCCCAATAAAACATTAATCTACATGGTTTAGGTGCTTAGTTCTTATTGAAAACTTAGAGTTTAATAGGTCCAACTTTCACAAAAGCAATCTAGGAACTTTAGTCAAAATGAAAAATACTTAATGAGATCAATAAAATTCACATTTTCCTTATCCTCAAGGTTCTAAATACATCAAATATCATTAAATAGAAGCCCATATAGTAATGTATAACATTTTCAAAGTTATCTCAAAATTTCTTGCATCAAGGCTTGAAATGATAGTGAAAAAACTTTCAATCCATGTCAAAAGGCCTTCATTTATAAAATAAATATAAGGGAAAACATCTTAATTGCCTACGAAATATCCAAAAACTATTATAAGAGTAAGGAAATCAAGAGTTGTGCCATGAAAGCAGATTTCAGCAAAGCTTAACTCCATAAGTTGGGACTTTCTCTTCTCAATAATGACTACTTTTGGACTTCTAACTTGATACATCAAGTAGGTATGACATCATCCTATAATATTCACATAAATGTGATCTTTCTAATATATCTAAATGAGCCAAAGGATTGAGATAAGGAGACATTTTGTCACCATACCTATTCACACTTTATATTGAGGCAATAACTTGAATGATAGTTTTGGAATATATGGAGAGAAAGAGGATTCAAATACCATTACAAGTATGAATATCTTAGAATCTTTAATCTTTCTTTCAAAGGATCTATTATTGGTATGTGGTGCTAATAAAGAATTAATCAAATTATTTATAAAAATCTTGAAGGAATTTAGGAAAATGTTAGAGCTCACAATCAATGCCCATAATAGTTACTGTTATTTAACTATTGGAGGTTCAAATTTTAATGCATTTCTGGCCTAAGAAACGTGATTCAATAATGAGCAATTCCCCTTTAAATTCTAACTATCCATATCCCAACCAAATGACTTTCCTTCAAGGATTGTCAACTCCTATGTGATTCCATTCACAACAGATTTGGCCATTAGAACAACCAATTCCTTTCCTATTAGGGTAGATTTCAACTGGTAATTTCAGTTCTTAATAATTCACATATTTATTGGAGCTCAACTATTTCTCTATTTATGAACACAATCAAGTCACAAGAGAAAGTTATTGAAAACTTTCCTGGGATTAGAGAAGGAAGCATAATAACAAAGTTAAGGTCAAACAAGTAGAAGTTTGTGTACCTTAGGACCTAGGTGACCTGAAAATCAAATCTTTAAAATCTATAAATGAGATGATACTGGTAAAGAGGATTTAAAAGTTCCATATTAGGATGGAATCCTTGTAAGTAGAGTGGATACATACATACTCTCTCAAAGGGAGGAACTTCTAGTGAATCAACCTTAACCTAACACATCCAAGACTTTTAGGAAAATGTTAAAGATAAGGGAAAAATCAAAATGTTCTTCAAATTTACTATAGATAATAGGAAAAATACTATTTTTTGATTTAACAATTGGCATCAATCTGGTCCTTATTATAAGCTAACAAAATAGAATTTCTCTGAAGACAACTTTTAGAATTTCTCTGAAGACAACTTTTCTTTTTTTAAAATCAAAGAAATTAAATCGATAAATGTCTCCATATGAGTTACAATTTATAAGACTTCAGGAACTTGAATCCTATAGTATGAATCTAATAATGCTAGCCAAAAGAGTGAAAAACATGTGCTAAATACAATTTGGTAATACATAGCATCTTATTAGAGAAACTAAAACAATAATTCACAACTCTAGCATTAATGGTCTCCAATGCAAATCCTCACATGCCCTCTATGATTTGTTCCTAAGGGATATAAGATAGAAGAGTTCCCCATTCAATGATCCTTACTTTAACTAAATCACCATCTAGTAGCCATTGCAAGTGAAATTAAGTTGATATTAACATTAAATAATATGGTACCTCTAATTCATTGTAGTGTTTTAAGGTAGAAGGCACTCTTATGTAACACTTTTTCATTAAGAATATGCTCATTTCTTTTCTTTGATAAAGAATAAATAATAACATAGAAGATATCTTAGTGATGAGGAAATCTTCATTATTCAAGTGTTATTTTTAAGATGACTAGTAGATGAAAAGTTCCAAGCCTCACAATACATACATGAGCATTAAATTTTTGGATAAATCTCTATAGAAATTTGGTGAATTCACATTTTCTTGATAAATCTAAATTTACAAAATTTATTGAAGGTAACTCTTGGAATTTGCCAACTTACCTCTTGAGGGGATTCTTATTTATAATCAACAATTTGCTTGGGTAAAATCCTATATTAAGGAAAGAATACTCTTTAAAATGGCTAAAACATCACTTATCCCAATTCAAAAATAATTGTACATGGAAGCTCTCACAAGATCCCCATCAAAAGGGTTTGTAGTTTAAGCTATTATGGTTCTAAAAGAGATTATCAAAAGTTATGTTTATGTAACATCTCGGTTCAGTAGAACGGGTCGGACCAAAGAAACGGGTCCAAGTGTGGTAAATCAGAGAAATTAGGAAAACACATCTCA
>JANZXR010000007.1:4020859-4062060 GCA_027575705.1 Erythroxylum echinodendron
TACCATATTAAACTCCAAAAATTTCAACTTCATACTTTCTAATTTATTTTTCCATGCTTGATAATCTAATACAATAATTAAAATAAAATAAGATGTAAAAATCTTAAAAGTGGGATCCAACATTTAATTTCATATAATAATGAATCACTCTTCCAAATCATACAAATTTAGTTAAATATGACCTATTGATTTAAGATAAAATATATTTGAGTTAAAAGGGTCTTGAGTCACTCAATAAGCCTTATAATAAACAAAACTTTAGTTTCATACTTAAATAATGGAAGGCAACAATCATGTTCTTAATATGTAGCTAATATTTTAAGATTTAATTTTGCATGGTCTTACCAAATAAAAAATGCGCGTAAAAAAAAATATATATATATATGCAATTCATACAAATATATCAAATATATATTAAAACATGCAATTTATGTACACATAATTGAATTGTATACATAAAAGCAATAAAGCGTTATTTGATTTTGGTTATTGATTTTAATAATATAAAGTAATATTTCCAACTTCTTGAATAATTAAGTTGGACTAAACATATTGATTCCTAAATGAATTAAATTTCTATTCTAAATAAAAGTTTAATTTGATTTGGAAATAAATTTCAAATTTAATTGAAAACCATTTCTAATTATCGTCTCATTTAATAAAATTAATTAAAAATAGTTTTTAGCAAATTACTCTTCTTACTTATTATACTTTTGAAAAACTATTCTTGCAAAATTTAATAGGTATGACATTGTAATCTAATTTAAAAATTGTTTATAATCTAATTATGAATTATTTTTTAACTAGGAAACTAGTTTAGTAATAAAGAAACCACTTCAAAAATTAAACAAGAAACTTTTAAATTTAATTAAGAAAGTAGTTTAATTATCTATTTAAAAATTGATTTATTAATTAATTAAAAATTATTTCTTAATAAATTAGAGAATTATTTTCAAAATTATTAAAGAAGGCTCATTTTTTCAATTTATAAATGAAAAATTTTCAAATTTAATTAAGAAAAATATATTTTCTAATAAATCAAGAAATTTATTATTGAAATAAACTTAGGCCTCCACTCAGCAGGACTATTTCAGACTCAAGCCTGCCTCTTCCAAAATGCCCAAGATCCAAATGATGATACTCCCATCATTAATGAAGAGGAGCTAAATAAATTTTTTAAAATTTACGCACAGAGGAAGCGAACCTCAGTAAAAGACGGACAATAATTAGTGATGGTACTGATAACACGAGTGGAGGGGCTTCCTTGTCAAGTTTGCAATTGTGGCAAGAAAACATCCTACAAGGATGATGATTAGGCTTCTTTCTATTATTTTGGGCCTCTTTATTTAAAATTGTTAGTTTTTTTTATCTTATGTGTCTTTTATGATGTGACTTCATTCTTATCCATTAATTGTATGATGTGATGTTGTTCTTATCTAAAATGGTTGATGGGACTAGAATAATTGATGTGATGTTGTTAGTATCCATTTAGGGTGTGACGAGACTTTGTTCTTATCCAAAGATGTTTATCTTTTATCACCTCCTTTGCTTATATAGCAAAGGAATGGTCTTTCTTTTGGTGGAAAAGGTGGTGGTGTATCGATTTGTAAACATTTAAAAGTTGATAGAATGTCTTTTGCTAGTGGGTTTAACTTAGAAGGTTTTGGTGGTTTTGTATGGGTTTGTCTGAACAATGGATAGAATTATTTCTAAGAATTTTTTATAATCAGTAGCATTAGAATTAGATGGAGTGTTATAAGTAGGTCTTATAGCTTGAGGAGAAAGGGCTTGTATCTTAGTTAGCATTCCTAGGGTCTTAGCTACGGTCTTCTTTATCTATCTTAGAGCTTTTATAGATGTTTGCTCTATCATATCACTGGTGGTTTTTTATTATCCCCGTAACCCTCTAGTCAAGGTTCTACAGTAGTATCAGAATTTAATTTATCTTAATCAAATTGAAAAAAATAATTTTATTAAAGGCACTTTTCTTAATTACTTAACAAAACTAGTTTTCATGAATAACAATGATGCTTAAAATTTTTCTGTTGAAAAGAAATATGCCTTAAATATTAAATAACAAAAAATAGGATTTTAAATAGGCTTGGCTAAAGACATGTACCTAGACTAATTCGTGTCATAATGAACCTTTTAACTCTAATGGACTTGGTCTAGAACACATCAGTGTTTAAAATTTTAAATCACTCTGTGACTTTATAAACTTAGATATGGTATAGGACACACTCGTAACTGAGATTATAGGTCTATATGTAACATTGTTAAGTTAGGAATATTTTGAAACACATCTATGATTGAGACCACAGATCCTTCTACAACTTTTTGAAATTAAAGACAATTAAATAATTTTTCTAAAAATTTACATGGGCTGATATACAATCATATTGATATCTACCTTGTTGAAGTATGTAATTGGCTCCTTTTTCTATATCAAAATAGTACTAATACCTATTTCTAACACATCACATCTAATTTCAAAGGTTTTAGAGAAGTTAGGTAAAGCTAATAAAGGAGCAAAATATAACCTTTCTTTAATCAAATTAAAAGCTTGTTCTTGTTCATCATAAAACTAATAGACTTTTTAATAACTTCAATGATTGGTATAACTAATGTACTAAAATCCTTGACAAAACTCTTACAAAACCTAGTTAAAATACGAAAAACTTCTTATATAAGTTATAGATTTAGGTGTAGGCCATTTTTAAGTAGATTTAACATTCTTTTTATCCACCTCTATCCTTTTCACGCTTATAACAAATCCAAGAAAAACTATTTTATCCGTCTAAAAGAAACACTTCTTTACATTAGTATATAATTTTTCTTATTTGAAAAGTTCAAAATAATTTTTATTCTAAACATAATATGATCAAAATAAATAACATGAATGTTCTAATAAAAGCATATATGAGATGGTTTATTAACCTTATGAAAGTATTAGGTGCATTAGTTAGCCCAAAAGGTATCACTAACCACTAATATAAACCACATTTTGTTTTGAACGTTATTTTCTACTAATCACATTCTTTTATCCTAATTTGAAGATATCTACATTTTAATAAAATTTTAAAAATATTCAAAAGTCATAAAATTTATCAACCATGTAATTTGACCTAGGAATAAGATAATAATTTATCAATATTTTATTAACTACTTAACTGTAAATACATATTCTCTAGACTCATGCTTCTTAGGAGTAAGCAAGGCTTGAATAGCATATGGACTTATGCTCTCTCTAATAAACCTTTTTGATAAAGCTTTTCAACTTGCCTTTTCAACTCTTTACTCTCTCGAATTACTTCTATGGGTTTGTTGATTAAGAATGGTAGCACTGGATATATAATTAATTTGATGTTTGATTATCCAAATTAGAGGTATACCATTAGGAATATTATCAAAGAATACATCTTGAAAATCTTGTAACAAAGAAACTAAAACACTAGCTAAGGAAATGCTAAGATTGTTAGTATTATAATAAGTCTCTTTGTATAAAAGTATAATTATAGGCTAATTAAAATATAAAACTCTCTTAATTCGACTCTCTATTACAAAAGTTAACTTACTTCTTTACTCTTCTCTCAATACTTTTTTCGTTTTTCTTAAAAATTTTTATCCTTCTTTTCATGTTTTCCAATTAGCTCTTTATTTTCATTCCCTTCTTCTTTTCTTTTTGATCTTTAATCCTCATTTTTGATTTTATTATCCTTTGTTGACTCTCTCTTCTTAACTTAACTTAATCTTCATACCTTTGTTTAGGTTTCAATGGTATAAGAGTAATAGGTTTATTGTTCACAAAGAAAGAATAGCGATTTGTAAACCCATTCTTAATGGCCCTTATATCAAATTCTCAATATCTCCCTAAGAAAATATACCCAATATGTATAAGCACCATATCTGACAACACCTCAACATGATAACTTCCAATTAAGAATGAAATGAACACTTATTTAGTGACCTTCACCTTAGCAAATACATTTAGCCATCAAAGCTTATATGGCCTAAGATGTTTCATGGTAGGCAAGCTCAACTTTTCAGCCAAAGTAGTGCTAAGTATATTTGAGTAACTTTCCATAAATTATCATACTATATACCTTATTATTAATATGGAATATTGTATGAAAAATGCTCTCTTGTTACTTGGACACTTAGGGTACGATTAATCACAAATGCCTCCTTTTACTTCTACACCGTCATCATGACAATTTTCTAATGGAAGCATAAAACCTCATCACTTGCACCTTTAGTCTCAATCTCTTTATTATCTCTCATAATCATTGCCCTTTTATTAGAACGTTACGAGACTATATACCCTGGCCCCAAATAATAAATTATTTAATATCATAAGTATGGTTTTAGTTTTTAAATTTACCTTCCATTTTACTAAGCACTTTCCCTCCCCCATATGGTTTGGTTTTGTCTTTAATAGCATCACTTTTATCCTTTTTCTAACTCTCTTTTTATCAAGATGAACTCATTTAAAAAAAAATGTTTGCCCTTTCGTTTTAGTTACCTTTTCACATTTATAGCCATATAAACCATTATCTTCTTAACTCCATAAAATGTTATAATTTCATCACATTAGTGATCTCATAATTCAAACTATTTATAAATCTATCCATTATAGCTTCCTGATCCTCTGTTATATTAGTTTGAATCATAATAATCTCCATCTCCTTATGGTATTCCTAAATACCTTTTGACCCTTAAAAAAGGAGTTGTAACTTCCAGAATAAATTTCTATAGTAGTAATTGGGGATAAAGCATCTCCTTATGATCACCTTCATATTCTCCTAATTGCTAATGTCTCTCATAGTTCCTTCTCTTACTTTCAAGCTGATCTTATCAAATAATAATATAGTAAACTCGATAATAATGACTTTTACTTTTTTAATTTTAGCATATCAGAGGCAGTAAAAAATTAGTTGTATTTTATTTTTCCTACTCTAATTAGGTCTTAAGGTCATTTTTCCTTTATAATGAAGGAATCTTCATTTAATATTCCCAAAGTTGCCATCTCTCATAGGCTTCCTTTCATAGCCTCTATCCTACTAATTACCTTGATGTTTAAGATTATCCAAATTATTTCTCAATGATTGTTATTCATCATATAAGCATCCACCTTTTTATTGTCATTGATATCTTCTTAGAAAACTCATTGTTATTACCGATCTAAAATAAGAACTTATGTTGATTATCCCCTTTACAAGTTGTCTATGGCAATATATTACAATTCCATTTTTTATTATCTCTCTAAATATCATATTCATGCATTCAAAATATTGTTATATAGCTTTCAACATAAACATATCATCCTTCTTTCAGCCTCATGTTCCTATTGATAAATGTCACTTAATTCTCTCATGTTTAACTCTAAATTTTAATCTTTTCTCAATGCTATTCTCGCACTCTCTTTTCTTTATCTATTAGTTGCTTCATTTACAAGTTTTATAAAGAACTAAACAAACTCAAACAATAATTCAACCTTGTAAAGTCCACAAACTTAAGAAATTAAAAGTTAAGGAAAGAGAATAAATCACAAGAAGCTAAAAAATAGAGTAAAACTAGGAAAGACTAGAAAGGAGTTTAGAATGTTTTTAGGGATGATTTTTAAAGGTAAATACTTTTACACTACTTTTTTATTTTCTTTTATTTCATTTCTTGTAACCATAAAAAATGGTGTGAAGATATTGAATAAAAACAAAACCCTGACACAGATGTAGACATAGATATATCATAAAAATAAGAACATAATATATTTGAATTTTATGCAAGCTTTAGAAGCAAGAATATAATGTAATAAGTTGAAAAGAAATCATAAGGAATATAATTCTCTCTCCCCCTCTCTCTCTTTATCTCTCTCTCTCTCTCTCTTTATCTCTCTCTCTCTCTTTGAAAAAGTAATATAAAAGAACTTAAACATTAAAAAATAAAAAGGGTATCTACACCTAATTTAAGGTCAAGCTTTAATACTAACTGATGTATACAAGATAAAATAGAAGTATAAAAGCATTTATTTATTTATTATAAAGAAACAATAACCATATTTATTAAGTTTTTAAACATCATAAAGAAATAATTATTTGATATTCGAAGTTCAATGAAGAATAAATAAAAGAAGCTCTAATGACTTTGAAATAAAAAAAAGACGTCCAAAGTTGATATATCTAAAAAGAAACATAAATTAAATACTAAATAAAAATGCTCGGGTTTTGAATAGGAATGGCTTAAGACACAATCATGGACCAAACCATTTCAATTAAAGACTTTTCAACACTAGTCGGTACGATTTGGGAATTTTTCGTGTCTAAGACCATAAATCTCTGTTTAACTTTGTAAAGTTGATCAAGGTTTAAGATACACCTATGGTTGAGATTGTGAATTCTCTTATAACTTTGTGAAGTTAGGCACAATCTGAAACACAACCATTACTGAGATTGTAGATGCTCTTGTAGCTTTTAAAAATTAGACACAATCTAGAAAATGCCTATAACTGAGACCATATCTAGCAATTGAGCTTTTTAAAAAGTTAAATGGGCTAGTACATGAACATGTTAGAGATCATGTTCATATCCAAGTCTTTAACCTTAACTTAAATTAAGTTAACTAATACTTGTGCTTCAATTTGGCTTGATTTCATATATATATATATATATCCACTTCACTCATGACACCATTAACTTCTTCTTACAGCCTTTTCTTCCTCGTTCACATAATTGACCCACTTGCAAAACTCAAAGGATCAAAGACAACTTGCTTCTTTTCATATCATATTACTAATTGGCTAATTCAAGTTCCTCATAAATTTGTGCATAAATTCATTTGATATCCATTTCTTACTAATTTTCTTATTTCATTATAGTTTCTTGTATTTATGCATGTTTTCTAATATCTTGATAAAGGATATTTTTAATTTCTAATGTAATTGGCGTATATACTAAAATGACATTGGGGCTCACAAACAACTTTCATTCTCATACCAATTCTCATCATTTTTACATCTTATTCTTTTTTAATTGCATAATTTTTTATAGCTTTCAGAAACTACTTTTAGTCCTTGAACTTCATATCAATTTCAAATTTAAAATATTTTATAACTTTGTGATTAAACATGATGTACTTGTTCTTCTTTGTAATAATTATGTTACAGTATCCATCATCACTAGTCACTGTTGATTAAACTTCAACATGAATATCCTCATAATTACTATACAAATCATGTAAACTCCCTTCCTTTCTTTGACAATTTTCTAAAAAAGATGCCTCCCTATTACAATCTTTCCTACTGCTTCCAATTAGATCCATAGCACGTCACATTCAAACCCACTAGAAATCTTCTTTTCATATTTCTTCTCATTAGCTCTCATATTAAGATATTCTTCATCATCTATTGCATAAAAGTTCAATATTGATGATTCATTTTGAGATTTAATCATCTTTAAAACAAAGAAGTCTTTCTCATTTTGTTCACCTCAACTTAAAATAACCCTTCTCCATAACACTTATATTCTCACCGTCCATATTTTTATGGCCATTAGTTCCATTTTCATGGCCAATAAAATATTGATTTCACATGATGCCCCTAGTCCTTTAACAACCCTTTCAAAAATAGCATACTCAATTTATTAACACACATATCTTGTTTTTAATCTTTTTCCAACATATTTGTAGTCCCTATTTCTTTTTAGGATCCCAATATAATCAAAAGTTACCAACATCTACATTAACAAAATAAAAATATTAGCTAGAAATTCTTGGTAATTCAACTCTATGATGATGTTCAATATGCATACTAGTTTCAAAGCTTCATAAGACATTAGTAACTTTGAGTTATTTAGTCACACCTTCCTCTTTTATGTTTAAACATATCTTTCTTTTCTTGTGGCTAGTCATATAAATGGATTGTCTAGAAATTAACTAGCCATTTTGGTATTATAAGGTACATAACTCTCTCTCTCTCTCTGTTTATATCTTTTTTTTTTAAAAAGTAATATAAAAGAAATTAAACAATACGTAAATAAAAAGGATATCTATACTTAATTTAAAGTGTAGATATCCTTTTTAATGAAGAACAGGTAAAAGAAGCTCTAATGACTTTCAAATAAAAAAGAAGTCTAAAGTTGCTCTAACTAAAAAGAAAAATGAATTAAATACTAAATAAAAAGGCTAGGGTTTCGAGTGGGAATGGTTTAGAACACGATCATAGACTAAGCCATTTCAATTAAATACTTTTAACACTTGTCAGTATGGTTTGGAAATTTTTCGTATCTAAGACCATAAATACCATAAATCTCTGTGTAACTTTGTAAAGTTGAACAAGGTTTAAGATATGCCTGTGGTTGAGATTGTGAATCCTCTTATAACTTTGTGAAGTTAGGCATAATCTAAAACACACCCATGATTGAGACTGTAGATCCTCTTGTATTGTTTTTAAAGAAATTAGGCATAATCTAGGAAATGCCTATAACTGAGACCATATCTAAAAATTAAGGTTTTTAAAAAGTTATATGGGCTAGTATATGATCATTTTAGAGATTTTGTTCACATCAAAGCCTTTTACCTTAACTTAAATTAAGTTAACTAATGATTTTCCTTCAATTTGGCTTGATTTCATATGTGTATCCACTTCTCTCACAACATCATTATCTGCATCTTAAAGTCTTTTCTTCCTTGTTCATGTAATTGGTCCACTTGGTAAACTCAAAGGATCAAAGACAACTTTCGTCCTATCATATCATATTTCTAATTAGCTAATTCGGGTCCCTCATTTGAAATCCATTTCATGCTAACTTTCTTATTTCATTATATTTTCTTACAATTAAGTATGTTTTTCAAATATCTTGATAATGAATATTTTTTAATTTCTAATCTAACTGGTATATATACTAAAATGGAAATGGAGGTCACTAACAACCTCCATTCTCATACTAGTTCTCCTCATTTTTACATCTTATTCATTTTTAATTGCGTAATTTTTTATAACTTTCATAAATTGCTTTTAGTCCTTGAACTTCATATCAATTTCAATTCTATTGATAAAATGTTAGCTCAAAGTTTATGATTAATGATTTTATGATAACTATATGATATTTCAAAATTCAAATTGGATTCATTTCCTTGTATAATTAATGTTCTTATTGTCAAAAAGAAATAAAATTATAAGAAATACATTTTCTTTCTTATAGGAACCTTTGTTATGAACTTACCTTATTAGAAATAGTTTATCCAAAGGATCCTACTAATTATGAAAGATGCATATTAGCCTCGTGATTACTGAAGATTTTTTGCAAAGATGACATAGAAGTTATTAAAATTTAAATTCATCTAATTGACTAAAAATGCAAGTGAAGCAACGACTAGTTGAAGAAATTGACTATTTAAAGAAGAGTCAATGCAACTGTGAACAACAATTGAACAATACAGAAGCTTGTAAAGCTATATTGTCAAAACTCATCAAAAACATATACAATTTTTAAAGTGATCTTTGTAAAAAAATCTCTTATGCATCGAAATGTGAAATATTAAGAGAGATTACTGAAGCTTATATCAAGCAAACCCCACTTTTATTTAAGAGCTTGTAGAGGTTAGTGAAATACTACTAGTGTGGAAGGTTGAAGAACCTTGAAAAATATTAACTTGTGAGCTTGGAGAGGCTTGTCAAATTACTACTTGATTTTATAGTGAAACACTGAAGTTGGATACTTGGGAAATGGACATAAGCTTGGGTTGTAAGCCGAACCAGTGTAAATCGACTACGTCCTTCTTCTCTCTCTTCTTATCTTTTATATTTCTACATTATATTGTGTGTGTGTGTTTATTTTAGTAAGAGGCTCCTTCATTTTATAATAAACCCTTCTGCTTTCAACTTCCTGATGGTTCCGTTCAGTTTTAATAGGCACCTTTTGTTTTTAAATTCTTTTAATAGGATTCATCATTCAATAGGCTCCTTTCGTTTAGGCATGGTCATATCCCACAAAAGGCTCCCATTACCTAATGAGCTCTTATCATTTAAAAATATTTATTACCTGACAAGCTTCTACTATTTTTTATTCATTAACTAGGATCTATTTTTTATATGAATTAACAGTAACTTGCGGAAAAAAATTTTAGTCACATACAATTTACCCCCTCTTGTGTGTATTTGCTTTATCATTTGGTATCAGATCAAAGTTTGACATTTTTGTGTTTTACAGCACGTGATAGATCACGACAAACACTTTGAGAAGTTTTGAAGGACAATTTGCCTCAAAGCCTCCTTATTTCAATGGAAACAACTACTCATACTAGAAAGAGACAATGACCATATACCTCTAATATGTAGATATCGAAGTATAACAAGCAATTAGAGTTGGAGCCACAATTCTCACTTCCAATAATGTAGAAGTATGGACTGATGCTGACAAAAGAAATGCTCAACTATAAGCTAAGCCAAAACATCACCTAATATATGCATTGTCTTCAAAAGAATATGAAGAGATATATTACCGCTCTACAATAAAAAAATATGGGACAAACTTCAAGTTACCTTTGAAGGGACGAATGAGGTAAAGAAACATAAAATAAGTCTCTTAGTGCATTAATGCAAAAGTATTTCCATGAAATAGGGGGTGACCATAGATGAATACTTTGGATGCTTCAACAATGTCATCACAGCCTTAAAGAACTTGGGAAAAATACATCTGAATGATGAGCTTGTAACGAAGATTCTGAGATCACTACTAAAGGACTGAAGACCTAAGGTGACAACTCTAGAAATGGCAAAGGATCTAAACATTATTTCACTCGATTGCTCTGAGGAAATCTAATGATCCATGAAACCGAGCTTAGGTAATATGAAAGATCCTCCTACAGAAAAGGAATGACACTAAAGCAACTGATAAATCAAACTGCGATGAAACTGAAACTAAGTTGTAAATAGATGGAGATAACAAATTCTACTTTATGGTTAGAAAATATGCCCACTTCTAGAAAAAAAAGTTGATAAAGAAAAGAGAAGGAAAAAAAGAAAGTTGTAAACAACAAATTCCTATCAAAAGATAACAACAATAATATCAATACACAAAACAATCAAATCATATGCTATCACTGTAAGAAGCTTAGACACACAAGACCAGAATGTCCTTTTCTTAAAAAGGACAAGCTAGAGAATAAAAAATCTAAAAAATTAAGTGATAATTGTAGTCTAGTTAGATGAGAATTCTAAAAACTTTGAAGAAGAAGAGCCAGAAGAAGTCAATAACGTTTGACAAGGAGGTATATTATTCTAGCTCTGATGTTGAAGTTAATGAATTGAAAAATTCATATCATGAATTATATGATCAGTACAAAAGGTTAATAGTGAAGTATTTCAAAGAAGTTGAGAAGTCCAAGAGCAATAATACATCTATGAAGAGTAAGATTAAATTATTGGAATCTGCGAATGAGAATTTGGCTACTATGAATTTGTCTTTTGAGGTTGTCTTTAAGTAAAAGGTTTTTGAAAAGGAAGTTTTGAAAGAAAGAGTAGCTATGTTGGAAACGACGCTGCTCAAAACTGATTCTAATAAGGTAAGACAATTAGAAGAAAAAGTCATCACCTTAGAACTTGAAAAGGAGAAAAGTGCTGGAAAGATCTTATCTCTAGAAAAAGATCTGGAAGTTTTCATTGAAGGAAGAACGAATCTTAATGCGTTACTTAGTAGTGGTAAATGCACTTTTGGTAAGGCTAACATAGGATACAATAAACATAACAATATTAAGCCATGCAAAAACTTCTTTGTTAAATCTAGTAGCAGCTATAGCCAAGATAGCAGAAACATGCTAAGTGGCAAAAATTATAACAACTATCATTCATCTATTTTGTACAATTACTATAGTAAACATGGTCACATTATTCTTTTTGTAATTTTTGTAAAAAGCAATCATCTCAGATGTATGTTTGGAGACCGAAAGGTCAAACTACTAAGCTGAAAGGACCCAGAAAAATTTAGGTACTTAAAATGAGATAATGCTTTCAGCAGGTATGTTTCAAAATGTTGATAGGATAGTTGATAGCAACTATTCAAGACATATGATAGGTGAAATATCACACTTCAACTACATTGAAAGAAAAGATCGAGGTAATGTTGTCTTTGCAGACAAAAATAAAGCAAAGGTCACCAGAATTGATAAAATTGGTAATTCTAACTTTACTTTTATTGATAACGTTCTCTGTATTGATGGTTTAAAACATAACCTATTGAGTGTGAGTCAGCTATGTGATAAGAGTTACAATGTCATTTTCTATGCATCTCATTATGAATTGTTGATATTCATAATGATAATATTATGTTTGTTGGTCCTAGAAATCAAAATATATATTGTGCTCAACTAAAAGACATGTCCTCACAAAGTGTTGAGTGTTTTTTCTCTCTAGAAAAGGATTCGTTTATTTGGAGTAGAGGATTTGGACATGCCAACATGAGCATTCTATTAAAATTGTCTAAAACGAGTTAGTAAAATGACTACTGACCTTAAAGTTCGAATGAATTAGGTTTGTGAGGCTTGTTTAAAAGGTAAAAAAGTCAGAAGCAGCTTTCCTCTTAAAAATATTATATCTACTAACCAACCACTTGAACTTGTGCACATGGATTATTTAGTCCTACTAAGACTCAGAGTTTTGGTGGTAAACATTACAGTTTTGTTCTGGTAGATGATTACTCTAGAATTACATGGGTTTATTTCTTATCAAATAAAGATGATGCTTTTGAAGTGTTTGAGAAGTTTTGCAGAAAAATTTAGATAAAAAAGGGTACTGCATCACTTTAAGTTGGAGCGATCATGGAAGAGAATTTGATAACAAAAAGTTTGAAGAATTATGTGACAGCAGTGGTATAACTTACAACGTCTCTTGTCCAAAAACATCTTAACAAAATGGAGTTGTAGAGAGAAAGAACAGAAAATTGGTTTATATGTATGTGAAAGTAGACTATCTCATGGATACTGGGCAGAAGTAGAATCCACGATATGTTCTGTACTTAACAGATGTCTTATAAGACCTATTCTGAAAAAGACCCCTTATGAGTTGTGAAAAGGAAGAAAATCAAATGTTTCTTACTTTTGAGCATTTGGATGCTAGTGTTTCATCTTAAATAATGGAAAAGACAACCTTGAAAAGTTCAATGTGAGATCAGATGAATCTATTTTCTTAGACTATAGTACTGGTAGTAAAGGATTCTGATTATATAATAAAAGAAAAAAGAAGATAGAAGAATCAATACATGTGGTATTTGATAAAACACTACCTTCGACAATAGCAACTAACTCAGATGATGAATAAGATCCTTTGATTCCTAAAAATACATAGAAAAATCAAACTACTCCTATAATACCTTTCGAATCACAAAATTAAGAAGGTCCCTTGAAGCTAAAATAGAGCAGGCTCCTTCATCTCACCAGGAACTTATACAATAAAAAACACCGAGAAAATGGAGAGGTCATGATACACATCAATATATTCTTAGAGATCCATCAGAAATTCTAAATCATTGTTCAAGAACAACCTTGTGGCTCTCATCTCACAATTAGAACCAAAGTCTATTAAAGAAGCTTTTACTGATGAGAATTGGGTATTGGCTATGAAAGACATGCTCAGTCAGTTTAACAAGAACAAAGTATGGAATATAGTGTCTTGTCCATAAAACAGGTCAATTATTGGAACTCATTGGGTATTTCAAGACAAACTTAAAGAAAATGGTAAGGTGGTAAGAACCAAAGGTAGACTTGTCAAGGTTACAATCAACAACAAGTATTGATTTTGATGAAACTTATGCACTTGTTGCTAGATTGGAATCGAATAGAATTTTACTTACCTTTGCATGCTATAGAAACTTCAAGTTGTTCCAAATGGATGTTAAAACCACATTCTTAAATGGTTACATTAATGACGAAGTATTGTTAAGCAACCCTCAGCTTTTGAAGATGAAAACTATCCGGATTACTTAATGGAGTTAACCAAAGCTCTGTATGGTTTAAAGTAGGATCCTCGAGAATGGTACGAGAGGTTAAGTAACTTTCTGCTTAAGAATGACTTTGAAAGAGGAAAGGTCGATAAAACCTTATTTATTAAAAGAAAGGAAAATGATTTACTCTTAGTGTGTTGAATGCAAAAACAAACTACTTGTTTTATGCTAAAATCCCAAGTATACAAGTCATTACTTGTAGTAAAAAGCGAATATTTTCCTACAGAGATTGTGCTTAGGCACCACTTAATTTATGTTGTTCTTTATTTAAGACTTAAATTAAAATAATAAAAACTGAAAAATAAACTAAATCAAACAAACTAGCAAAGAACAAATAACGTAACAAAAGTGCAGAAACTTTGATCTCAAGATTAAAGATTATAGATCACTTTTTCCCTATCTTGTCTCCCTTCTACCTTGTTGATTGAATTATACCTTACCTGAGATGCCCTAATGTTTCAATCACCCTCTCTCAAGGTGTAATCAAATGTCCCTTGACTATGGAATCTCTCAATTTACAAAATCAGTCTATCAATTTAACTAGTTGTGAAGCTATCCTATGGGTAATCAACTAATTAGTCAAGATCTCTCTCGAACTAATCAATTAATTTGATAAATGCATGTCTATAGGGTGACAACTCTCCTTGTATAGCCCTACACAGTTTACCCAACTCAATTTCTCAATATATTGTAAGGTTTAAGCACAACATTTATTAAAAGTATTTATTCATTCAAAACAACAAAGTATGAGTTCAACAAGTAGTTTAAAAATAATCTCTACAATAAATTCAGCCACTCATAATAGGAAAAACTCTAATCATATCCATATTCTCCAGAATATAAAACATACTAAAATAAAAACAAAAATAAAAAATAAAATGGTAGCTTTCTTCCCTTTTTGTATCTAAAAAACTTGAATGATGGAAGCTCTTGATTATCAATCCTGATCCCCACTTTTTACACCTCTAAGCTTGTGACTTTTTGTGAAAATTTGATGAAAAAATATGAATGGTGGCTACCGAAATCTGTGTATCTCCAAGAAAGGCCTAGGTTTTTTCCTATTTAAGGTAACTTGGGGTCTTTTCAGGTTTCAAAAAGATCGAAAATTCCCTTGAAAACTTGAGTCTAGAATTGTCCCCACATTTGTCCCGATGTTGACCATGATCGTGGCCTATATGACATGACTGTGGCTTTAAGTAAGCTCTCTGTTATGATCATAGCCTGCCTGTCATGATCTTAGGCTTGTGTTATGGCCCAGGTTCTCTCCAAAACTCCTCCATTTTTTTGTTATTGACCCTGAAACAATAGCAAACTCATCAAAGCACCTCAAATACACAACATCAAAGCTCAAATGCATGCGCTAACCTATAAAACACAAATATTTAACAAACTAACACAATTCTAGCCTAATCACATACTAAATAATCAAATTAACAACTAAACACACACAAAATTACCCACTAAAACATGATGTAATCTACAACTATCATAGTGCAAATATATGTTGATGACATAATATTTGGTGCTACTAATCCATCCTTTTGTGAAGAATTATTAGCGTTAATGTAGGGGGAGTTTGAAATGAGCTTGATGGAAGAGTTATCATTCTTTCTCGGATTACAAATCAGACAGACAGAAAAAGGAATCTTCATCAACTAAGACAAATACATAAAGGAACTCATCAAGAAATATCATTTTGAGAAAGACAAACTGACGGGTACTCTAATGTACACTGGAACTAAACTTGATAAAGATGAAGAAGGCACAGCTACGGAAGAGATAAAGTATAAAGGAATGATTGGATCACTGCTATATCTTACAAGCTCAATAGTAGACATTATGCCTAGTGTGTGTCTTTATGCACACTTTCAATCAAATCCAAAAGAAAGTCATCTTCAAACAGTCAAAAGAATCTTTTGATATCTCCACAAAACTATAGATTTTAGACTATGGTATCCAAAAACTAATTCATTTGACATAATGGCCTATTGTGATGCAGATATATAGGTGATAAAGTCGATTAAAAAAGCGTAAGTAATCACTTTCAATTTCTTGAAAGATGTTTAGTATCTTGGTCCTACAAGAAGCAAAATTGCACAATGCTTTCGATGAGTGGAGGGGAATACATAGCAACTGCCAGCTATTGTACTCAAATCTTATAGATGAAGCATTAAGTACAAGATTTTTCTCTAAGCTTTTCTCATATTCCTATATTAAGTGATAATACAAGTTTTATAAATCTTTCTAAAAATTCTGTGCATCATTCTAGAACTAAACATATAGAAATCAAACATCATTTTCTTAGAGATCATGTTTTAGAAGGAATCATTGATCTTTTGCATGTTAATGCTAAGAATCAAGTAGCTGACATTTTCACCAAGCCATTTTTTGAAGATAGATTTTGCATTTTAAGAAAAGAGCTTGGTATGTGTAAACTCTCTGATATTGTTTCTGTATGAATATTCTCTACTACTTGTCCTTGCATTTCACTTAGCAGGCTCCTTCTATTATATTTCCATATAAACTTTCTCCTGGTTTGGTAGGCTCCTTAGAATTTTAAAGGCCCCTTCATTTTACAAGGCTCCTCTTAGTTTAATAGAGCAAGATTACACGTGTCCTAAAGTAGGAAGTCATTAATGGCACCATTTTAACTTTTAAAATGAGTGCGTAGTCTGACAATTCTACCTATGTATCTGTCATAAGAAACGCAACTAATTATGCTTCCTCTTCTGGTCTATATTTTTACTCCTCTCATGAGATCAATGCTTAAGAATCACTTAGTATCCCTAAGCAAACTTCTCTTGTCTTCTCTATTATTCTCTTTACACCCTAACTTTTTGCATTGCCTTTGCTTTCTCTCTCAAAGTTCACCAAGCTTACTTGCAATGATAGGAACAAAATCAAAAGGACAAGAAATTTTTGGCCTCAACTTCTAGCCATCACGAAACACATCGTCATGACCAAACCTTTGCTTCTAATTCCTCATTTTTGTCTCCCATAGTAGGTTCTCTAGACACTACTACTGAACCTACTTTTGTCTCCTCAAATATCCAAAGTTCAAAAATACCTAATTAGGAAACCCAGAAGACAGGAAAAGGAAGATTGCTGCTATTTTATCTTTAGATTTTCCTAATTCCTCTTTAGATGACAAAGAAGAAACAATCGAAAAACAATATGCTTCTAACTCATAAGAAGAAGAAAAAGGAAAAGAAAAGGGAGAAGAAAAGAAAGAAGAAAGTGAAGAAGAAAAAGCGATTTTCAGTAAGGGGGAGTTACTAAAAATGTGAGATTCCATTTACCTATTCTCTCCCTACCCATTCCTTCTCTAAAAACTTTTGCAATTCCTAAACTTGATCCAAAAGAGAAGAAAGTGTCTGAAGTGCACTGGGCAATAAATGGCGATGGCTCAGATGAAGAACCTTCTCAATTGTAAAGAAGACCACAGACTAGAGAAATTGTTACATAACAAGATCTATAAAAAGAAACTATTAAGGAAAAAGATAAAGAAAAAGATGAGTCAAGAAAAAGGAATAGGGAAGAGGAAAGAAAAAGCAAAGAGCCTATAGTTGAAGATAACATTGAGGAAGCCATCATCAGGGATGAGTTACTTATAGAACATGATATGTTTGAAGAAATCCTAAGAGCAAAAAAGGTCCATTAAACTCATTAAAAGAAAATTGTCACCACAAATAAAATCTTTTCAATTAATGGAAGTTAAAGCCTGCTATGAAATGCAGTACAAGAAGAGAAAAGTGGTTGCTAGATGCATTGTGCCTCCTCACATGTTTGATGATAATGGTATTCATCTCTCTACTTTCTTTGTTACTATTGGGTGGGAGAATTATTTGAATTTGGATGATACAATGTGTGATGAATTAGTTAAATGTTTTTACACATACATGTGAAAAGAAGAAATTGATGGAAAGCTAGCCATCATATCTTGGGTGTGGGAATGTGAGATCTTAATAATAGAGGATATATTGGGGAAAATTTTTAACATAGCTCCCATAGGTAGGACTGACCTTCCTTATCATAAGTGGGACATTACTGATCTTGATTTGGGAAAGATTGTGGACTTCATATGTCTGCATACTGAGAATGCCCATGAAGGGAGACCCATATATACAAAACCTAACCTACTGCCTAGATGCCTCACATCAATATTAACTACTTCAGTTTTTCCAAAAAGTAGCCCAGTAGAAAGATTTAGTCTCCTAGATACCTATTTAGTATACAATCTAATGAAGGGTAACAAAATGAATCTTCAAGTAATGATTTTGATGTTTATGGTGGAAAAGGGAAGCCATTAGAAAACTAGTGGAGGTCTGCCTTATGGAATGTTGTTAACCAAGATCTTCATATATTTTAGTGTTCGAATGTTGTTAACCAAGATCTTCATATATTTTGGTGTTCCTTTTGACAATTTGACGTGGTATAAGCCTAGCAAGTTTCATTCCTCTATCCCCTCCCAGTTTCAGTAAAAGCTGAAACAAAATATTTGGGTGGAGAAGAAAATAGAAAGAGTAGCAGACTTCTTGGGTCATGTCTCAGAGCAATAATCTAAAAGGATACCATAAATTGTAGGTCCTACTCCAAAACAACAGGCTCCTGTCCCTCCTCAGGATATAAACAATATGGATATTTTACAACTGTTGAGAGACATTCACGCAAATCAAGATCAAATACACGAACAAATTGACAGCCTCTAAAACTGGATCATGGATTTGCAAATTTTAGGAAAACTCCTCACTTACTGCGTCAATTTTTTCACCTATTTCATTCTTTTTATCTCACTTCTTTTCCTTTATTATTTTTTAATAACAACAAAAGGGCAGAGTTTAAGTGAATATTTTTTGCATATTTTTACATCTATGATGATATATTTATCAATGCATTTTTCTCAATGCCGCCTTGATTATATATATGATTGATTATGCTATTAAAATTGTGAAAATCTGTGATATATAAACGATAGATTCCTTTCTCAAGAGACAGGCTCCTTCTAATTAGGACTGAACAGATAAAAGTCATAGGTATTTTTCGAAATCATCTATTATCTCTTTGAATTTTGAAAAATATATCTATTAGTACTTGTCATCATCAAAAAGGAGGAGATTGTTAGCTCAAGGTTTATGATTAATGATTTGGATGATAACTGTATAATATTTCAAAATTCACATTGGATTCATTTCCTTGTATAATTAACGGTCTTATTCTCAAAAGAAAATAAAATCATAAGAAATACACTTTCTTTCTTGTAGGAACCTTCATTATGAACTTACCTTATTAGAAAATGGTTTTATCGAAAGGATCCTACTAATTATGAAGGACGTATATTAGCCCCATAATTATTAGAAGATTTTTGGCAAAGATGATATCGAAGTTATTCAAATTTAAATCCATCCAGTTGATTAAAGATGTATATGAAGCAACAGCTAGTTGAAGAAATTTACTATTTAAGAAAGGGTCAATGCAACTTTGAACAACAACTGAATAACACAAAACTTGCGAAGCTATATTGTCAAAACTCATCAAAATCATACACATTCTTGAAAGTGATATCTTTGTAAAAATTCTCTTATGTATTAGAAAGTGAAATTTTGTTGAGAGAGATTACTGAAGCTCATATCGAGAAAATCTCATTTTTATTTGAGAGCTTATAGAAGATAGTGAAATACTACTAGTGTGGAAGGTTGAAAAACCTTGAAAATATTAACTTGTGAGTTCGGAGAGGCTCGTCAAATTTCTACTTGATTTTATAGTGAAATACTTAAGTTTGATACTTGGGGATTAGACGTAGGCTTGGATTGTAAGATGAACTAATATAAATCAACTATATTCTTCTTCTCTCTCTTCTTATCTTTTATATTTCCCAATCATATTATGTGTGTGTTCATTTCAGTAAGAGGTTCCTTCACTTTTATAGTAGGTTCATTTTGGTTTCAACTTGCTAATGGTTTCTTTCAGTTTTAACAAACACCTTTTGTTCTTAAATTGCTTTAACAGGATTCATCATTCAGTAAGCTCCATTCGTTTAAGCAGGGTCCTATCCTATAAAAGGCTCCTATTGTCTAACAGGCTCCTGTCGTTTAAAAAACATTATTGTCTGATAGGCTCTTACTGTTTTTTATTGGTTAACTAGGATCTATTTTTTATATGAATTGAAATTAACTTGCGAAAAAAGAAATTTGTTACACACAATTCACCCCCTCTTGCATGTGTTTGTTTTATCATAAAGTTCACCTTTAGATGATTTACTTTGAGATTTACTCATCTTTAAAACAAAGAAGTCTTTCTTATTTTATTCCACCTCAACTTAAAATAACCCTTCTTCATTAACACTTATATTCTCACCATACATAGTTTGATGGCTATTTGTTCCATTTTCATTGCTAGTAAAACATTGACTTTACATGATGCCCCTCGTGCTTTAATGACCCTTCCAATACTGCATACTCAATTTATTGACACCCATATCCCTTTTTTATCTTTTTCCAACATATTTATAGTCCTTATTTCTTTTGTGTAATCAAAATTTACCAACATCTGCATTTAAAAATTAAAAATATTAGTTAGAAATTCATGGTAATTCAAGTTATGATGATGTTCAATATGCATTGTAGTAGTTTCAACGCTTCATGGGGCATTAATAACTTTGAATTATTTAGTCACACCTTCCTCCTTTGTGTTTAAACACATCTAAACACATCTTTTTTTTTTGTCTGGTCATCTAAGTAGATCGTCTAGAAATTGACTAGCCATTTTGATATTATAATTAACTCACAATTGTATGTTGGGTGCCTGCTTTTATTTGATGAAGAAGGTAGTTTATATTATAAATAATGTCTATCTGTTTTAGATGCTATACTTTCTTATCACGAACTCCAATGGATCTTGTGTAAGGGATTGCATTGGTTGAGCACTTATTTCATACTCGGTGACTCGCAAATTCTCCTCTAACTTATCCCTTTTTTATAAATTGTAAATTAACTTTACCATATTGGTTTTATTGCCCGATAGGGTGACATAAAGTGGGGGTGAGTGGTAGTGGAACAGAGCACATGGGATGGTGGATATAATGGTAGTATAGAAAAGGATAGCAAAGTGGTGAAAAGAAGATGACAAATGAGGCAAAAATCAAGGTAGAGTTCACGGGTTCACCAACTCTTTTTCTCACCCAAATAATTCATATGCTATATTTATTTTCGAACTCTACGGAGCCTAGCCCACTTTAGATTTAGAATCCTTTCTCTTGCCAATTAAAGCTGCAAATCCTCTCTCTCTTTCTCTGTCTTTTCGTGCGTGTCCTACTGTAGGTTTGGTACATAGGCAACTGCACTATGTATTTGTGCTCTAAATACAGGCAGCTGTAACATAGTTGGGCTGGCATTAGTAGTCTTAAGTTGAGAGAAAGAGAGAGAATGAGCTTGTTCCAATATGTTCGTCGGTCACTAATGTCTCCTCTATCATATCATAAAATGCTGAACTTGCACATGTTCCTGTCTCTGGTACTTCTCTTCGGAACTAGTACATATGGATCAGGTCTTGCAAGTTCGTCAGATGCGATAGTGGGCAACATTTCAAAGGTTGAGGATGCACAGAACTTCCATATCTACTATGGTCAAACCTTCAAAGTCATCAAGAATTTCATTGATGGCCAGAGTTACCTTCTCATCCAGGTACTCTCTTCTTGCATTTCTCTGAAACCTGAAACCAAGTCCAGGAACTGTCTTCTTTTCGTTCCCCTTCTTTGTGTTTGGGTTCAGACGGGCTTGGTACAAGTATAACATATATTTCATATGAAACCTTTAGCCGAATGATCATTTCTTAGTTACGTTCCTTTATCAATACTTAACACCTGATTCTTTCTTCTTCTCTGTTCACTGAGTTTAGAAGAAGTATACGAGTAGGTTAACATATTCGTCTGATATCATTAAATGAGGTGTCACATGAAGAGGACGTAGACAAGGAAGCTTTGTTTTGAGTTCAAACGCTTAAACAAACATGAATTCACGGACTAGCCGAGTTTGTGGCAATCTCTGCAAGCTCCCGGATGCTTCTTAGACTAGACATTACACAAGTTGACTGAGGATACTTTAGGAAAAGAAAATCAATTTCCAAGATTGAATTTGATAATGTCTACTTAAGCCACTTTTAATTTTAGTTTTCAAGGTTCGCTTTTAAATTTAGTAAAAAAATGTTATTTGAGTTATTTGTTCATTTTTTCTTTATTTTTAAGATAAAAGATATCAATAACAACAAACAACAATGACAACAACCCTAGTGTACAAGACTCTTCGCTTTTCAAAATTCGGAGAAGAACATCAATTGTATGCAACCTTCATTTTATATTCTACGAAAAGGCTATTTCAATTATTCGAATCTAAAATTTCAAATGAAACTATCTTTTCACATTGAAAATTATTTTTATAAAAAATAAGTTAATTTATAATAAATAAAAATTTTAAATAAAAATTAATATCTAATTGGTTATTAAATCATTTTGAAATGTATTTTTAAGAATTTAAGAATTTTTATTTTTATTACAATAAATATTAATTTGATTTCATTTATCACAAAACCTTATTGCAATTTCAATTACATATTTATTTGGAAACCAAATAAGATTTATTTTGTAAAAACAGAAAAGAAAAATCTAGAAATTAGAAGAAGAATGATTAAGGTGGTAATAAGAGTTTCTTAAGAAGAACAAAGGATTTTGTACCATAGATACAAGTTGAGGAAATAGAAAAGGGACAAAATTCTCACAAATTGAGAAATTAGAAAATTCTCATGACTAATTTAATTAGGGGCTTTCAACCTAAAGGATTTGGTCTATTGTTTATTTAAGTTTATAGTTTCAAATATGTTGATTTTAGACAAATTAATGTTTATACATTTTTTCCAACTTTTACCCATATAGTTCTTTTTACTGTTTAATGAGGAATTCTGTGATAATTATCAGTATCAAGTTTAGAGGGCAAGCATTACCGGTTGCTCCATTATGACCATAAAGTCACAGGTTCAAGTCACAAAAATAATCCTTTGTAAAAATACAAAGAAAAGACCGCAAATTGGTGAGTCTTGTACACTAGGTATGTTGACTTTAACTTTGGCTTTTATAAGTAAAATTCAATTTTAAAAATAAATCCTAATATTGCGATCTATGTTAATAATATGTGAAATACCTCTTTAGGAGTTTATTCATTTTCTATAACTTTTCCCTTAAAAGCCCTCTCCTAAAGAATTATATAATATGAAGAATTCTATACTTGAATGGCTCATTTCGTAATATTTCCAGAATGATTCGAGGATGGCAACAAGGACCAAATATTGCACTTCAAGGATCAAATCTTTTATTATCCCTTTGTCTAATTATTCTGTAGACACGTCCTCCTTTCCAGGTACATATTTTCTACTAGCTTTTAAATGCCTTTTAGCTTTTCTTTTTTAACATAATCAAGGAAATTGAAAACAAAGATATCTACACATGTTAGTTAACATGGACAAACATGGTCCTGACTTGGAGGACATAGTATACATAAAACTCATTTCTCATATTGCATCACTTCTTCAACGTATGAATTTTACAATTAATGTCTCATTTATTTTTCCTTTTTGTTTTACAGTTTCCTTTTTCGAGGTGAGTGACTTTTGCTTCTGTGAGTTGCATTTTCACACTTTTATCTTATGTTTACTAATTTTCTTTATATATGTGCACATAAAAGTACTATAGGAGAATAGGGAAATCAGTGTTTAAATTTCAAAGCAAATATATGGAAACAAATGAAAGTATTCTTTTAAATATTTTGACTAATTGCTTTCAAGCCCGATTTCAACACAACTAATATTTGACACATATGGAAAGTACATTCTAAAACTATTTATAAAGCTAATCCTACAACCTTTCCAGTTAACCGGCCGATCTATCCTTTACCAACATATTTATCCCACCAATACATTCTCCATCTTCATACCCTGAAGAAGTTGACTATAAAAAGGTATTCAAGTTCAATTATCTTTTGACTAGGTAGTATATCCATCCTACCACCACTAAGCCCAAATCGACCAAATCAAAGCCTAAGTCTGACAAGCTTGCTGAACCATTCCCTTCATATGCTAAACCTGCTGATCCATACCCTAAACTAGTTGATCTGTGGAGTAAACCCTTACAGATCCACACTCCACCTTCTTCTCCTCCAAAATCACAACCTTTCCTCTCTACCGAGAAAGACAAAGTTCCTCAAATAGAGTTCATAGCAACTCTTGCACCAATGTTCGCTCCAACCAAATCTAACGACAAATGCCCCTCTGAGCATTCCACCTTAGCAACTCTTGCACCAGCATCTATTCCTGAGATATCTATTAAAGAATGCCCCTCTGAGTATTCTAGAATCTCTGCGCAATCATCTGTAGTAACTAAACCATCTGAAGTGTCTGATCCATCTTCAGATGAATCTGCATAGTTTGTTGACCTGACAAATCTAGCTCAAGTTATGATGACCATGCCTTAACATCTAAAAGTTGAGCCAGAAATTGGTGAAGCTGAGTTTACAGGAACTGAAATTCTTAGACCTAAGCCACTACCAGTGTAAGCACCACCAACCAAACCTACTTCAGGTCCCTAGTTTACATTCGATGATCTTCCACTTAGAAAATGGAGAGAGCCTCTCCATTAATTTGGTGCTTGGATTGATTTACAAAACTCGACCGAATCATCTCGTTTTACTGGTACATTACAAGAATGGTGGCAAAGTCTTAATGAATATTGTAGACTTCAGTTTGTACAAGCTACATCTGCTGGATTATTTCTTGGAGTAATTCATAAAGAATTCATTGATGATTTTTAGCTCATCGACAAATAGGTCATATAAGAATATTTTAAGATGAAGCATTGTTCTCTGGACAGAAGAGATTTACAAAAACATTTCCAGCATATGACAAAACATTATTATCTACTTAATGGATTCAATGATGTTACTCTTCGTTATACATTCATTTCCTCTCTTCCAGAAAAATTACAACCCAAGTTATGAAGGACCATTGCTGCACTTCGAACATATATGAATGATATATCTCTTAGAAAGATCTATCAACTCACCATAGTTTCTCTTGACAAGCTATGTGATCACCAAGTTTCCTTTGACATTGTAGTTCCTTCACAACCTCTGGCTTCTTTCTTCTAAGATGCACAAGATCCTAATGATGATATTTTCATCCCTAATGAAGAAGAGCTTATCCAATTCTATAAAGACTCCGCACAGATGATGCTAGCCCAACAAAAGATAAAGGACTTACATAACCCATTCTCTACAGTGCTTTGATCTACATTGATGACGTCTTGTTATACTCTAAAACCTATGAAGAACATCAAGCTCTAATCCTTCTTGGATCTCACAGAGTAACATGAAATTATGCTCTTCGTAAAAAAGAGCCATATCGGGATGATCCAAATAAAATTTTTAGGTATGCATTTCCAAAATAGATTATATTAGCTTGGTCTACATATTGCCCGTGAACTACTGCATTTTCCTGATGACAATTTCACAATCAAACATATACAAAAATTCCTTGAAATTGTCAATTATATCATAGATTTCATCCCTCATGTGGCTGATTATACATCGTCCCTGTCAAATTTACTACAGAAGAATCCACTACCATGGGGAAAAAGAGCAAGCTAGAGCCATATAACATTTAAAGGAAGCCTATCAACATCCATCAGCTTTGACGATTCCTGACAAAAGATAGGTAATCCTGCAACATAATGCAAGTGACCAATACTACGATAGCTAATCTTACAACATAATGCAAGTGACCAATACTACGACCATGCACACAAAAAGAAGATACTAATATATAATCAGTTGCTTCCATGGCAAAAATGGTTCTCATCCTATAAATTCATCATTCGACTTTCTAAAGGTAACTTAACCATCCTAGCTAATTACCTATCTCTTCCTATCGGTTTGATCACTACCTCAAACCATATCCATCTCCTCCTTTCTATGGCTGACCTACTACTATTGAAAAAATAAAGAAATTCTTTCCTACGATTGCTAGTACAACCACTACTGTTACAGAAGTTACATCTCTTGTTCAAAAGGAGAAATCCTTAAGAAAACCACCAGACGGTTATTTTCTCTATAGTAAATTAGGATATTTTTCTCATCAATGTCCTCATAAGACAAAAAGGGATATCAAACTCCTAGATTCCATTGAAGTTATTATGTCAATCCTTGATGATTGGAAACATTACAGATCTCATTAGAGAACAATCCAGTGAGGATGACAACATAAAGTTTGTTATTCCCTTTGATTCCTATTATATGGATAATGACTCGTCTGATATTTCCATTTCTGAAGATGACATGCTCTTCATGTTATAGCAACAACAACCATGTCCCAAGCTTGTCCCCAAGCCTATTCCTTGTCCCTATGTCCAAATCTAGTTAATGTTCCAAGATAAGCATGATTAGCCTACTAAAGCTATTAGGTACATGGATACTGGATCTAGGAGAACAATTATGAAACCCAACATTTTACCTCCTGATGCATGGAGTTCCCATGAATAGTATTTCACTACTGCTGATGGAAATACTTTCAAGATCGGAGTTATTACTAAATGAAAATAAGGATTCGTTTCTTCCCTGACTGTATGGTACAGACCAAGGTTCTTGACAGTAATCTATCTGGCCCAAATATTCTTATCAGAATGGATGTCTATTATCAGGCATCTCCATTACAGATTCTACCCACAAGAATTAGATGTTATGTCAACTTCAGTTCTTACACTGACATCAGGAATGTATTTGTGCTTACCCAAGAACCACCACTATATGAAGCCTTGAGAGATCAACTTTTGGATTACTGTCGTAAGTCTCATGCAAAATTTTTTCATTCCAATCCTTTATGGAAGAATCCTAATTTCTTCATTCATCTTCCTTTCAAGAAGAACGAAAATATCAACCCTACCAAGGCTAAACATACGAGTATGAACCCTAATGATCTAAAACTAACATAAGAAGAATGTGTTTTCCTTCTTTATCAAGGACTAATTAAGCCCACTAAATCTGATTAGGCTTGTCAAGTTGAACAGAAAAGAGGAAAATAGAGGTTAGTCATTGACTATAAGCTTCTAAGATATCCAGGACTCATTGATACTCGGGGAATACCAGATCCAGTGCTTAAGAACAGAACATCTATTGGAGATAAAGGAAAAAAACTGGTCGAGATACGCAAGCCCTTTCCCTCTATGGGCACAAAATCTTAAGGCTTGCCTCTTAGGAATCTTACACCTCTAATCTCTCCCCATTTTAATGACCTTAAACATGATTTAGGGTCTAAGACTTTCTGATACATAGGATCCTTATGAAGAGGCAAGTGTAGAGCATATCAGTCTTTCTGTATGTCCAAGACTACATTATTCAAGAATCAAACTTTCAAGATATAGAGAGGCCTTGCTTTTATAGTCTAAGAAAAGGAATAAAACAAACAACTTTAAGGAAAAGATTCCTTAGGTACAATCATTCACAAAATTTTAAAAAAGAAAATAGTGAAAAGTGGGAAACATATGAGTCCCGAATATTCCTAAGAGATAAGGAAGAATCTTTAAAGAGAATATGGATCCTAACAATTCTTTTACAAACATAATGACACATTAGAAAAGAGACACAAATTATAAATACAATTAATATAAGGATCCCATAGAAAAGTGGAATCCTAGTCATCAATCATGTTGAATTGGTTACTGCCACGACTAAAGATTGGAAGGAGGAGCTCCGCCACTTGAGTTGTTAGTGTCAAGATGAGCTCTGTAGGTCCTTTGTCTTTTTGTTAAGGGTAGCATCATCTATACAGATTATTTTCATGAATTGGTTAAGCTCTTCCTCATTAGGGATGAAAATATCATCATTGGGATCTTGTGCATCTTGGAAGAAGGAAACTGGAGGTTATGAAGGTCCTATAGTGTCAGAGGAAAATTGAACTAGTGTGGTATCATTGGATTCATAATATATTAGGTTGTTTATACCTGGTATGTCTACTTCAAGCACTTCAGGTTCACCAAAAATAAGTTCTTCTGGGTAGGGGAAGTAGAGATGACAGGTGTATGCTGAGGAAAATGGTTGATATCCTTAAGAAAAATTTAAAGAGATTTAAACACATTTTTCTTGTACCTTGGCCAGTATAGTGACATATGATGGAAAAAGACTCGATTATCAAAATAAAATGCACTAGTACATGCTACGAGATACGGATGGTAAAGAATAAAGAAACAATATGCATATTGTTTCTTTAAAGGTGCTTCCCATAATCGATATTGTTCAATGACTATGGAAAGTTGTTTTCTCCATTAATCAAGTGGTTGATACCACTCAAGGAAATTCCATAACAAGGAACTTTCATTATCTTGGTCACAGATATATTGGTAGAGCTGTAGTGAAGGTAAGGTGATAGCACAGGCGTAAAGGGCAAAGAGAGCCTAGAGATACCATAATGCATTCTCTAAGAGTGGACCATTAAGAAGAACACATTAAGATATGTTTCTTTGAGGTTAAACAAAGAGGGGCTACAAGGCGAGTTGGTTTAGTTGAGAAAGAGGTATAGGTAGTAAAATAGGCTCAATCGGGCAATAGATACAACTTCTACAGCCGTAGTGTTTATACTAGAAATCGGAGGAAAGAACTTCTTTGTTTTAACTGTAGTGGGTAGATCAACCATGGAAAGGAGGAGAGGGATATGGTTCAAGGTAGTGATCAACATGATAGGAAGAGAAAAGAAATTAGTTGGGATATTTAAGTTACCTTTGGAATGGTGAATGGTGAATTTATAAGATGAGAACCATTTTTTCCACTGAAGCAATTGATTGTATGGTAGTATCTTCTTTTTTGGTACATGGTCTTAGTATTTATTACTTACATTAGGTTGCAGGATTAGCTATCCTTTGTCAAGAATCTTCAAAGCTGATGGATGCTAACAGACTTGCTTTAAATGTTGTATAGCTCTAATTTGCTCTTTTGCCCATAGTGTTGGATTCTTTTGTAGCAACTTTGACAGGGACGATGTATAATCAACCACATGAGGGATGAAATCTTTAATATAACTGACAATTCCGAGGAATTGTTGTATCTGTTTGATTGTGAGATTATCATCTGGAAAATGTAGTAGTTTACTAGTAATATGTAGATTAGGCTGATAGAATCTATTGTGGAAATACATATCTAAAAATTCTATTTGGGTTGTCCCGATATGGCTCTTTGTTATCGAGAGCATAATTTCATATTGCTCCATGAGATCCAAGAAGGATTGGATTAAAGCTTTTTATGGTTTTAGAGTATAACAAGAAATCATCAATGTAGATCAAAGCACTATAGAGAATGAGCTCATATATCTTTGTCATGGCCTGTTGAAATAGTAAAAGGGAAACCTTGAGTCCAAATAGCATAATAGTCCATTGGTATTAGGCGTTAGGAATGCAAAACGTTGTCTTGTATTTGTCTTAAGGATCTATTCCTAGTTGCCAAAATCCTACTTTGAGATCAAACTTGGAGAAGATGGTAGTTTCCTTCAGAAATAATACCTGCACATTAATCTTCAGCAATGGGTATTTATCATCATGTAGGAAAGCAATTAAAGGTTTATAATCAATGACTAACCTCTTTTTTCCTCTTTTTTATTTAGCTTGACAAACCCAATCAGATTTAGTGGGCTCAATTAGTCCTTACTGAAGAAGGATAACACATTCTTCTTATGCTAGTTTCATATCACTAGGGTTCATAACCGGATGAGTAGCCTTGTTAGGATTGATATCTTAATTCTTCTTAAAAGGAAGACGAATGAAGAAATTAGGATTCTTCTATAGAGGATTGGAATAAGAGAACTGTGTATGAGACTCAGGAAAGTAGTCCAAAAATTGATCTCTTAAGGTTTTATACGTTGGTGGTACTTATGTAAGCTCAAATACATTCCTGATGTCAATGTAAGAACTGAAGTTAGCATGACATCTGATTCCTGTGGGTAAAAATAGACACCCATTTTGATAAGAATATTTAGGCCAGGTAGATAACTATCAAAAACCTTGGTCCATACCACGCAGTTAAGGAAGAAACAAATCCCTATTTTCATTTTAGTAATAAGCCTGATATTTGAAAGTATTTCCATCAACAACAACGAAATACTCTTCATAGGATTTTCATATATCAGGAGTTAAAATGTTGGGCTTCATAATGGTTTCGCTAGATCCAGTATCCATGTATCTAATAACTTTAATGGGTTGATCTTACTTATCTTGGAATAGTAACTAAATGTGACCATAGGGATGAGGAATAGGCTTGGGGACAAGCTTAAGACAAGGTTGTTATTGCTGTAACATGTAAAGCATGTCATCTTCAAAAATGGAAATATCAGAGGACTCATCATCCTCATTAGAGGAATTAATGGGAACAACAAACTTTCTGTTTTCATCCTCACTGGATTATGCTTCTATGACGTCTTTAATGTTTCCATGATCATCATGAATTGGAAAATTAGCTTCAATGGAATCTAGAAGTTTGATATCCCTTTTTGTCTTTTGAGGACATTGATGAGCAAAATATCATAATTTGCTATAGAGGAAACAACGATCTAGTGGTTTTTCTTGAAGATTTCTCCTTTTGAAGAAGTTGACAAATAGTTGATGTTTCTTTCTTCTGAAGGGTTTGTAAACTTGTTTAGGAGACATATGGAACCTGTGGAACTTCTTGTAGGTGAATTTCTTATGATGATGTTTATTCTTTATGTGACAACTAAAATCTTTTTTCTCCTTACACTTGATTGCCAAATATGGCTTTTACACTCTTTCTTTAACAAAGGACAACTTTTAGTCATGTTCTTGAAGAACAGTTGTTGATCACATAGCTTGTCAAGAAAAACTAATGCGAGTTAATATATCTCTCCAAAAGATATGTATATCTCTTTGAAGTGCAACAATGGTCTTTTGTAACTCAGGATGTAATTCTTCTGGAAGAGCATCATTAAGTCCATTGAGTAGATAATAACATTCTATCATAGATTGGAAATGTTTATGCAAATCTCTTCTGTCCAGACTCAAAGTATTATTGTCTGACCTGTTTGTCAATGAGCTGAAAGTCACTAATGAATTCTTTATACATTACTCCAAAAAGTAATCCAGCAGGTGTGACTTGTACGGACTGAAGTCTACGATATTCATCAAAACTTTGCCACCATTATCATAATGTACCAATAAACCAAGAAGTAAACTCAAACAAAATATCCCTTAAATGATGATGCAGTCGAGTCATTCATAAATCAATCTAAACACTGAATTCATAGAGATGCCCTCTCCGCTTTACAAGTGAAAGATTATCAAATGTAAACAAGGGACCTAAAATAGGTTTGGTTGGTGGTAATTGTGTTGGTGGTGGTAAAGGTCTAAAAGGTTAATTTCTTCTGGACAATTGCTCTCAGGAACCAGATCCTCTGTACCCACTATCCTGTACCAACTCTATTCTACGCGATCTCAGTCATACAAATATGTGAGATCCACATAGGTCCCACATGAGTCCCACACATTTGTATGGTTGAGATCGCGTGGAATAGAGTAGGTATAAGGTAGTGGGTACAGAGGACTTAACTTCTGTAGGTTCAGGCATGGTTATTATGATTAAACCTAGATCTGTCAAGTTAGCAAACTGTGCAGATTGATCTGAAGATGATTTAGATACATCAAATGGTTAAGCTACTGCAGATGATTTCTCAGAGATGTGAGAATGCTCAGAGTGGCATTCTCCATCAGATATCTCAAGAATAGATGGTAATGTAAGAGTTGCTAAGTTAAAATGCTCATATGGGCATTCATCGTCAAATATGGTAAGAACAGATGCTGGTGCAAGAGTTGCTATGAACTTTGTCTGAGGAGGTTTATCTTTCCTAGTAGATGGAGGAAGTTGAGGCTTTGGTGGAGAAGGTGGACTTTGTAAGATTTATAAAGTTTCTAAATCTCTAAAGAGACTATATCAACTCGTTAGTGTGTAGCCTGTGTTTGTTGAGTCAAACCATCAAGTTTGGAATCAATCCGTCGAAGGACTTCATTATAGACCAAAGCATTATTAGTCTGCCAATTGAGAGTTTCATTAATAGGATTTCAAAGCATTATTCCATGAGCACTTATGCCAGAGGCACGAATATATGGGATAGAGATAACCCTTTGTTGATCATTACTGCATCTCTCTAGTGGAGGAAAATCCTCTTTATAAGGATTAACCATCATGCATGGAATGGTTGGAGTAGGAATAACTAGAATATAAGAAATAATTGGTTAAGGATGTCCGAAGATTGACTGTGGATATAACAAAGATCCCTTGTTAACAGCTTTGAGCATTTCACGAATACTTCTTGGTCTTGGGCTTAGTATTGGATTGAGAATCGAAGATTCAGAATCATTATGATCATCATAATGATAGTGAACTTGTCGAGTAGGCCAACAAGTAGAGATCTCCTTATTGTTCTTCTCCTTCCTTCTTTGTCGATTATAAAGCTCATCATCATCATCGTTGTCTGATTCGGGGTTCAGACATACTTCGTAGTCTGATTCGCACATGGATAGATCTACATCCCACACAAAATGTTTGTAGTGATGACTATCATAAGCTGGTTCTCCATCAGGATTAAAATAATAAATTAGAGGTCCATCTTTACCTTCTTTATGTGAGAACACTACTTCAATCATTAGGACAGGGCCTGATGTATAAGAGGGTCTTGATTGATCTTTATTAGGCCTGATGTAGATGGATTTTATAGTTCCATCTCGTAAGGTCTTAAGAATAGGTAGAGTAGTGGTGTGAAAAGAATGCTTGTGAGGAGCATGGAACACTTTTTGATAGTTAGTGATCCATTCAGTCGGCATCAACTTTTCAAGTTTTGCTGGTGGTAATTGCTTCAAGATTTGGATGATGGTAGTCTAATCATGAGCTCTGTCTACTACCATGTACAAGGCATCAGAAGTGGAGTTTGGGAAGTTGAGATCTATAGCATGATTCTACAAACGATAGATCATCTGGTGGTGAACAGTAGCCATAATAGTTGTAGGATTTTGCTTTGCTCCAATGATCTGGATCTAAACTTGGAGTCATTCAGACAAAATGGGATCATCTATCCTTATATTGAAATCAAAGGCAATAGTGAGGATGACATTTCCATTATTGAGAATTATCAACAGGGTACCAATTAGTGCGTTTTGGTACATTGTATAGGTAATGTCTAGAAGAGATATCATGGTTGTAACAGGTATTCCTTTAAGGGTAAGAACAAGACGAATAGCTCCAACGTGAAGGTGTGTATAGTTCTGTTAGTAGTGTGCCCTAGGACAATAGTCATATGTGACTTTTATACTGACATTCTGACTTATTAATAATATATTATGAGGTATTCTTTTAAATATGCATGTATATTGTTTATGTAATATGATTTACATTCTATGAATAGTATTAGACTTATGTCATCAAGTATGTGACTTGTTAGTAAAACCATAAGCATTATAATAATATTCTAAACTATCTCTGGTCGATCGTTATTGGTGGAACGACAATGAATTAAAGCTAATATATGTTCTGATTGATTATCACATTTTATTGATCATGGATATGAGTTATCAAATTAGAAACATAGATATATGTTAGAGAACATATATTGGACTGACCCACAGAGATAACACTATATGGTTTCATGTCATTAGTGATTCACAATAGGGTTTGACTTTAGTCCTTTGACCTAAAGTCATCATGGTTCCCTACGTGAGGAATTCAATGTTTTGATTCAATGTTTTGACATTATACTAAGTTATCTTTAACAGGATAACAAGTAGTCATATGTTGGACATTAATGAATCATGCGGAGGGATGTGAATGATATAGATGGGATTTATACCTCTCTTAAATGAGAGATATATCATTTGGCCATCTTGACAAGTATGACTAAAGAAATACATGGCCGTGCTCAAATAAATTGATGAGGAGTCATCAATTTCATTTGTTATAGTCAATCAACTTGGGAATCAAGAAACTATGATTCATCAAATTTTGACATGTACCATGCCTTGTGATTAAATCTTGATATCATGTTACAAAGGGACTGAGTTTATAGCCATAGTTATAGGTTAAATCGGATTACCGATCCTCGTTTGATTTGGGGAGTCATAATGTATTGATAAAGGCTGCTTATGACTTATGGGCCTTGAAGTATGATCAAGCCTATTTCCAGCATCAAATGAGCCTACAGGGTCACACACACAGAGTGATGTGATCTAGGCTTATTCTCTTGATCCTAATTTATTAGGCATTGAATAAATATATGTGGATATAATTATTAGGCTAGATTGAATTAAGTTGTCGAGCTTTTATTATATAAGATATAATATAGGCCGAAACTTATTGGGCTTCTATAATCCTAATGGGTTTAGGATTATGATATTCTTATTCCCAAAAGGAATAGGGATTAGAGTTTCTCTATAAATAGAGAACCTATGTCTCTTTAGAGAAGAGACGAAAACCGTAGCTACCTAGACCTAACCATTCATTCTTCTTCCGAAATAAAAATTATGCGGCATTCTAAAGTGTTTTGGAACGTGCTATCACACATTAGCCGTTGCCTGGATTGTTCATCCTCGTATGGATACCGGTAGAGGACGTTCGCACACTACAGTATCTACAAATTAGAAAAACAAATACCAATCTATGTCAAGAGGTAATTTCGTACATGTTATGATTTTCGGTTATACTTCTTGTTGTGTAGTATGGTCCATTCCGCTGTGTATTGTGAATACTGGGGCCATAAGCGATCCAACAAGTTCTCCTCTCTCCAAAGAGAGATGAGCTCCTTTAAGCTCTCAACTTTCATGTACTATTCTACTGAAGTTGCTTGCAAACCATACTATTCTAAACGAGAACATTGAATGATTTCTTTTATTTTGGGACAATGTGTGGAGAGGATATTGCATATACTCTTTGTCCAAGAACGATCGCAAGAATATATACTGTAGGGACTAAGCAAAGGAAAAGAAGTATTAGAAACATAGTTTTCTTTAGGGAGAAGGGTTATTTCTACAAGGTGTTTTATACAATTAGATAAAAGAAACAATGGATATAGAAAGGGTTGAAGAAAGATGAACAAGATCATTTGGTAACGGATTCATAGCTTGTGATACCTCCCTACTCACTCTCATCAAGAATATTGCAATCACGGTCAATAACAATTATGACTCTGATACCAACGAGGCCACCCTTAATCAGAGGGCTCAGACAATACTAAATCTAGTGCTTAAGAACATATCATCTATCGGAGATCAGGGAAAACAAAGTAAGATCAGAGTGTAAATTCTACGTATGTTGGTCGAGATACATAAGCCCTTTCTCTATGCGGGCACAAAATCTCAAGGCTTGCCTCTTAGGAATCTTACACCTCTTACCAATAGGGCCACACTGGTCAGATGACTCAGGAAATACCAAATCTAGTGCTTAGGAATAGATCATTCATTGAAAAACATGGAAAATAAAGCAAGATCGGAGTGTAAATTCCAAGTATAATGGTCGAGATACAAAATCCCTTTCTCTCTGTGGGCACAAAATCTTAAGGCATGCCTCTTACGAATCTTACACTTCCAATATCTCCCCATTTTAGCAACCTCAAATAGGATCTATAGTCTGAGACTTGCTGATACACAGGATCCTCATGAATAGGCAAGTGTAAAGCATACTTGTTGGTCTGTATGACCAAGACTATATTATTCAAGAATCAAGCTTTCAGGAGAGGGAGAACTTAGAGAGAAGCCATATAATGGAAAACACACAAACTTTTATTCGTTCAAACCCATCTAAGGTCTCAATACAACCTATTCTAAATAATAAAATAAGATTACAATTAACGTTATAAAGTATAAATGACCTTAATATGCCTTTATCTTCTTTTGATCTTGACTTAATCTTCACTTTAAATGTTGCAAACTTTAACTTTTCTGCATCGTCTTCTTAAGTTATGCAAGGCTACATCTTGTTCTTATACTGCTTCTCATCAAGATAACAAATCCATTAGTAGTATTTATATTTTGTCATCATCAAAACATCAGTCAAAATCTTCCTTAGTTCAACACACATAATTTTAGCATTAACAATAACTACAAGGAGGTTTTGATATCAAAGCGAAGAAAGTAAAAAGATATTTTGTAATCATATTTATATATACATCACTTCAATTTTGTTAGCCTAACTTAGTTATTCCGTCTTATGGGAAAAAAAAGAAGAATAAAAAGAAAATAAAGCAAAAGCCTTAATAATTGTGTGTTGTTGTAGCTGCTGGGCATATTGCCAAGTATGAAGGGTATAACATCAGAATTTGTAGCATCAGAATGTGTGTTGAAGATGGTGGACAAAGGGGACATAAAGCTTATTGATAGAAATGACTCTGAACAATTCACCCAATTTTCAACTCACTTTATTAGTGATTCTGATCAAGAACAAGCCTGCAATTTTGCTGATTTTATTCCCTTTGGAGAAGATACTCCTCTTCAGGTACGCCTAAACACCACCTGTTTTATGAATAATTCAACGCTAACTTAATCAATCATATCTCTAGTTAAAAAATTTAACAAACCATGTCTTAGTATAAAACTGAAGGTATTTTCAAGATAGCTTTTAAGATAAAATATTAATTATCAAGGTGGATCTTATCTTAATTTTAGTGATCAATGGTTGAAAAATCAATTTATTATCAAAAAAAAGGAGAAACTATTGGGGTATTTCAATGTTTTTGCATACATGTCAAACTATGATGTTGTGTTCTTACATAGACATACAAATTAGGCTGGATTGATTAACATGATTCTTGCCTGACAGCGTGCAGAGTGGATAAAGTTCTTAGGAGTTTTCGAAAACCTCGAGACCAGAGCAAACAACATCTATAATTCGGTGAGTTCTACTAACTTTCAACCTTCCAATTTTCCTTCCAACCGTATTTAGTATTTACCTCATATTAGTTTTGTCTTAAAAGTAGCTTGGTCAGTTAGGACAGAAGTACTTGTTCATGCAGGTGAAAGACAACTATATGTGTCTAAGTAAGATGGCAACAAATACGACACGATCTTTGAAGCCAGTAGTAGCATGGTTGGAGTATTATGATGTGAGTATTATTTACTTTCTGAATAGGAAAATTTGAATTTAACGTTAACGTTATGTGCCGGGTTGGCCTGCATGCATGCAGGGTGCATGGTCTTTTACAAAGGAAGTGTACAAGTTGAAGGTATTGATCATCTCATCAGTCATTTCTTCTTCTTTTTCCCTTTGCTTATACAATTATATTACAGTATGTGGAAGACGCTGGGGGAGAAAATTTGGACGACTCCATCAACAAGGTTTCTTACAATATCTCAAATCCTGACGACGTGGAGGCTTTACATGCGATTCTTTGTGTAAGTTTGTATTTGATTTGAAGATGATTCCTTGAGCTAATGCTATTCTTTTGATTACCAATTTCCATCTTTCGATATAGACTGTGGATGTGGTAGTGGACGGAACCCAAATTCCTGATCCGGCGGCTTACAATCGAACAACATTCCTCCAACACATAGGAGTTGAAGATAATTCATGCTTCGCTTTCTTATCAAACCAGAGTTTATGGAGATACGATAAGAGACTCCATAATTCAACCATTCTAGGTGAGTTCTTTTTTTTTTCTCTATTTTTTTATTACCAACTTTAAAATCTACTTACTGACGTGGATATCATATTTGCTTTTGAAGACTGGTATGACGGTGCAGTGTCACAACCGCAATTGGTTTTAGCTGATCTTATTGAAGTTCTATTTCCAACAGGAAATTATACAACAACATACTTTAGAAACATTGCAAAGGTAAGTAAGCTGTCTTCACTTATATTATATATATATATTTAGGATTCAATATTATATCATAAAACGGATATGATATTACATTTTCAGGCAGAAGGCGTTGTAAACATTGATGGAAGCATGTGCGAAAGGGACATCTCTACTCCATTGGAACCCAAATTGCCAGTTTGCAAATGATCACACTTTCCACCATATATTGCTATGCTTTTCTCTGCCTGATCATACATATTTGATTTTTCAATTCCATTTACTCAAACTCAACTATACAACTAAGAATTGGTTTCTGTTTTCCAAATGTAAAATCGGTATAAGTCCAAGTTCAACAAACAATTTTTTTCATTTTGCATTAAAAATAGTCTGCCAATACAAAATGTAAAATGACTTCAAATATATAAGCTAAATACCATTATACAAACATACAATGATAAAAAATTATATAATCATTCCTTTTTATAGCAAAAGTGTTGAGATACCAATTATTTTGATACTAATTGTTGCAAGCAAAAGTAAGATACTAAAATAAAAAAGAAATATACAAAATTTACGTGGTTTGATCAGTAAGTGACCTACATACAAGAGCAAGAGGATAGAATTATTGTATTACTATGAAAAAGACAATACAAGGACAAGTATGACAATAACCACCAACTTACAAAATCCTTATCAATCCCATTAAAAATTAGAGTTATATCTATGAAGTTTAAGTACAATGAAACTTTATCTCTGCATAGGTCTAAAGTCAATTAAACTCTATTTTCACATAAGCCTAAAGTCATAAACTTTATTTTTATGAGTCTTTGAAAATTGTGCCGTAAGTATGATATCTATTCTACTCTTAACACTAGTATTAGTTTGCTTCTAACTCCTTGATATCTCTCACCAATACAATTTTCATGCCAAATCTATGTTTTTATTCAATGTCGATTAGCTTATGTGATTTTACCATTCACCAAAATTCAAGATATGTCTCATAATTCTCTACCTTGATTTGAATCATATAATATCTAACTCAGAATTGCTCCATGTTATACAAGCTCACAAGACTTCAAACTATGCAAATATTTGTCAAATCTAAGCTATTCTTGAATATTTTTTGTAGTAGCAGTTTTGCCGACATATCTGCTGGGTTCTCAAATATGGATATTTTCTATATGAAAATCACCTTATTTTTAATAAAATTCAACCTCATATCAATATGCTCATGATAGATAGGATTTTTTTGGTTAGAATTTCTACACTCTAACTATCATAGTAAATAATAAAGTTTTGCTTGTCTATACCTAGACTATTAACTAGACCATGCAATGATATATCTTTATTAACCTCTTTTGTCAATGACATGTATTATGCTTCTATTGTAGCTAAAGCAATTATCAATTGAAATATTTCTTTTCATCTAAGAACATATTGAAATGGGGTAAAGATATAACATGTCAATAATCTTTTTCTCAAGAGATCTTCACCATAATCATAATTTGTGTCTAACAATGCCATTAGTTATATCACCATAAACTACCAAGTATTACTCGTACCTTTTAAATATTGCATAAACCACTTATCAAATTTTTGGTGAGCTTTCTCATAATTACTCATAAAAATGCTTATCACACTAGCTTCATGTATCAAATCTGATCTTATACATACTATGATATACATCAAACTCCTAACTATACTAGAATAAGGAATTTGTATTCCTTCTCCGCATCTGAATTAGGTAATGAACAAATATCAAGTTTAAAATAAGTTTCCAAGGGAGTATAAATTGGGTTTGACTAATCCATTTAAAATTTCTATAATACCTTCTAAAGCTCCATTATCAATATTTTCTTAGCTGCACCTAAATTCATCATCTTTAAGTCACTAAATAATAATCTCTTCAAACTATTAATTTCAACCTTATTTTTAGTTGTAATTAATATGTCATCAAGGTATAACAATCTATGAACCATTTAATAATCTCCTATAGCAAATATAATTGTTAAATTAATTATGGACAAAATAATGAGACAATATGAATGCATTAAACCTCTTATAACATTGTCTTAGTAACTATTTAAAATTGTATAATTTTTTAAGTAATTATACATGGTCCTTCTTCTTAGAGTCAAGAAATCCCCTTATGTGTGACATATAAATACAATATTATAGGTTTCCATGCAAAAATGTATTCTTAACATTAAGTTGTTTGAATTCAATATCAAAATGAACTTACTATGGCTAAAAGAAATTTTATTTTCTTATGCTTTACAACTAGTGAGAACACTTAAGATAGTCAATTCTCTCATTTTTTAAAAGTCATATTCCACTAGTTGTGAACCTAGTTGACTCAACTCCAAAGATACCTTCTTTCTTCTTAAAGACTTATTCTTATCTCCTTTGCTTTACACCCTTGTACAAAGTTAAATTCTCCTCATTCATATAAATCAACCATTCTAATACTTATTTACTATTCAATACCTTCATATAAGTCATTAGTTTATTACCATCTATATTTTCAACTACTGCCAAGGCATATGTTATAAGATTAGTTTTAGTGATATCAACACAAGCTAAATGCTTAGCAAAGTCCCTTATTTTTCTCGTTATCCTCTTTACTACTATACTTTGTGTTTGTACTCCCTGCATATCCATGAATTTATTTTGCACTATTCTGCCTAGAGTTTCAATTTCAAACTTTACCTTCTAGTTAGTACCCTAATCATTTTTACTTATAAGATCACCAAACTCCTTTTTCTGACCAAAAATAGTATATTCGTCAAAAGTGATATCTTTGTTAATCACAAATCATGAAATTGTATCCTTTTTAGTGCACTATAGAAAAATGCACTTCCTTACCCTAGGCTTCAGTTTATCATCATTACATGAGCATAGGTGGGAAATCAAATATTTGCATACTAGAATAACAAGAAGGAGTAGTGAACCATACTTCTTAAGGAGTCCTAAAATTTATTGCAATTGATGTGGATTTATTCACTAGATAAATAGTAGGATTAACTACTTTAGCTTAAAAATACTTTGAGAGTCTAACATTTATCTTCATATAACAAGCATGCTGAGTGAGTGTTTAGTTCATCCATTCTGCAATTATATTTTACTGTAATGTATGATATATAGTGTGGTGTTTCACTATACCTTCTTGAAAAATTTATCAAATGGCTTATTACAAAATTTCAGCATATTATGTAACATCTCGTCTCCAGATAACGGGTTGAATTATACAAACGGGTATATGAGAGATTAATCGGAGAAATTAGGAAAACACATCTCATGCTCATGCATTTGTGAACAGTGATTGTTGCACATGAAAAATGTTTGTACATG
>JANZXR010000007.1:4072019-4094904 GCA_027575705.1 Erythroxylum echinodendron
AGTGTTTCGGTGAAGAATGGAAACTATAGTGGATTCTTCCTAACTTAGACAATATAATACGTGGGTCTATTGCATGTTCCTCACATGTACCATTTATCTCCACCGATTCACTATTTATCAAAATCACAATTAGCCATATGTAATTTCACTTACCTGGAATTGCCAATGAAAGCATGTACAATCTTATAAATGCGCCAAATCAATATGTAAGTCACAAATACTTATGTCTAACGTGTAATGTATCTTAAGTCATATAAATGTCTCATGCATAACTATTCTAGCCGAATAGGTAACAGGATGTTACAATGAAGACGGCGAGGATGCGCGATGCAATTCGGTAGCAACAAAGATGAGGACAATGGCACGATGAGGACACCGGTGGGAAGACGAGGAGGCATGGTCGGATGGCTCGGACAGCGACGATAGAAGAGAAGAAAATAACTTTCCTGTGGTGGAGGAGGGGAATTGGTGGTTTTGTCTTAGGTTAACACCAAAAGACAAATGGGGGGAGGGGGAGAAAACAATGGTTTCATTTTAGATTAACATCAAACGACGTCGTTTAAGCTTTTTTTTTAAATCTCTAAAGCCAAAGCAAACGATGACATTTACTCTAAACTTTACTGACAGAATTTACCGATAGAAATTGTTTAGTTTTAAACCAAACGACGTCGTTTTTGTTTTTTAAACTCTAAATTCGAAGCAAACGACGACATTTACTTTAAACTTTACCAACAGAAATGTATTCCGTTGGTAACCCAAAAAATATTTATTCTATCAAGTATTCTCGCTTTCTTTATCGACGAAAATTGTCTTCTGTCGTTATATTTTATCAGAAAATTTGCTGGGATAATTTCCCTCTATATTTACCGACTAATATATTTTCCGTCACATACTGAAAATTTTCTCGACAATTTTACCAATAAAACATGATTTTCTGTCGGTGATTTGCTACAATTCGGTTTCTATTAATAATTTTCCATCGCTAATTAACAATTTTCTTGTAGTGTTTTAATTTATCACTAATATTATTTTTAAGGAAATTATAAAGTAATTTTCAGTAATAACTCGACGAAAAAGGATTTAATCATCAACAATAATGATAACAAGAATTAATAATTAAAATTTTAAAATAGCAACAAGAAGTCACAAAAGGAAATATGACTCCCATCTTTCTTCTAAAAGAGTTATTGTTTTCTAACGTTAGCACAAAATATTTTCTACATTTTTTTTTTTGACTATATTTGCCTAGAAAACAGGTCCATAGACTATTGTATTCAGTAACATTGATTTCATGCTTCTACGACAAAGATGACCGGGGATTGATTACAATGACAGATAAGAATAAAAAAAGGGTTTCTAATTTCACGATTAGCAGTCAATTATGGAATCCTGAGGAGTTCACATCTAAGTCATAAAATAGTTAAAGACATATTGTCAAAAATAGCATTTCAAATACGGAATCAAATCGTCTGTTTCACTTAGACTATTTCTACTATATTTTATGAGCTTTCATTTATTCAATAAATAGGATAGAGAGAAATTAGATAGGTGAAAACTCATGAAATAAAGTGAGAACAGACTAAACAGAATAGACGATCTGTTACCTTCAAACACCATTACTCATTTTCTAAGTAAGTGGGTTTAAATGTATAACTATTTGCGCAAATGTGGAAATAAAAGTGGATTTTGCAGAAAATTTAGGCAAGGATCTCACCTACGTGCCTAATATACCAAACAAAAGTCAGGAAGATTAGGTAACTGAACGCTGCTTTTGGACATCAGCGCGCTATACATATTCATATATGTATCAATCAATTGAAATTTGTTCGAGTACATTATGACTTTTTCAAAGCCAAGATTAAAGAGATCATATACATATATGGGGATAAGTGTTGACCTCTATTCCATGTAAAGAAACATATAATTGATTAATTAGTTGGAAAAATAACTACGTCAACGCAAGGGCTGGGCCTACTAACAGCCACGAACATTCGTTTAGGCAGAGGGACGGATACGCCTACACATTAAACGGGGACAAGTATATAAGACGACTGATGGAGTTGGAGCCTGGAGGGCAACTTCGTTAACGTTATAGAATCACTCGGTGTTTGAAAAAAAAGCACACGTGTTTGAAAAGTTAAAAGGATTTTTGTTTCAGGTCACGTGTGAAGAGCCATGAGTCATTCGTGTTGGTGTGGCAATATGAATATATATACAAAATAAATTCGGAAATTGGGAGAGAAAAAGAAAATTAAGTAAACAGTCGTCATTTACGGGGGAACGTGTCCGGTGTCCAAGTTTGGCTGCGAGGAACCTTTTGGAGTTCAGACTCGGCTTTTGTGTAAAAGTCAAAGGAAGGAAGCTTCAACAGTCGGCAACATATGAATGACCGGATCAAGACAATGACACCATCAAGATCAAACACTTGTTTATAATAAGAACAACCCTGCATACGTTTTACGGTATCATCAGGATAGATATTCGGGGCTAAATTACGACAAAAAGGAACAGTTTTTGTTTCTTCTACTACATCTCTTCTTAGCTGTTTTTTGTTTGATTTTTGTCACAACTTCTTGGGCAAACGTAGAACTTTTGTGGTTACGAATAATCGAATGGCGGATCATCAACAGAGAATTCATCCGGTGAACCAGGATGTGGAGGCTGCACATCCTCCAACAGCTCCATTAGTTCCTCCAGGCGCATCAAAGTCCGATACTCGGGACACTCAGGCGCCGACTGCTCAGCAGTATCCTCCGTTTCAACGTACCATCCCTGTGATGCACTCAAAACCACCCAAGAAGAGAAGCTGTCTCTGCAGGTGCTTCTGTTGGACACTTAGTCTGCTCCTTATCCTGATTGTCATCATCGGAATTGTGGTCGGAGTTCTGTTCCTAGTGTTCCGACCAAAACTTCCCAAGTACTCCGTCGACAGAATGGAGGTAACCCAGTTCAATCTCAACAACGACGCAAGCTTATACGCAACATTCAATGTCACTATTACTGCTAGGAATCCCAACAAGAAAATCGGAATCTACTACGAGGGTGGAAGCGACATAGGTGTGTGGTACACAAGCACGAAACTGTGTGAGGGGTCTCTGCCGAAATTCTACCAAGGTCACCGGAACACCACCGTACTTAATATCCCATTAACTGGTCAAACGCAGGACGCGAATGGTCTGTTTACAGCACTTCAACAACAACAACGGTCGACTGGAACCATTCCTTTAAACCTTAGGGTTAAACAGCCTGTTAGAGTCAAACTTGGGAAGCTGAAGCTGATGAAGGTTAAATTCTTGGTGAGGTGCAGACTAGAAGTGGATAGCTTATCCTCAAATAATGTCATTACCACTAGAAACAGCAGTTGTAAATTCAGATTTAGGCTGTAACTGATTCTTTAGTTGTATTTTCCTCCATATGATACATCTATGTCCGAGTGTATTTTCTTTTTCTCTATACTTTTCCATGTTCGTCCTTGATATTTGTATTATCTGATATTACATTGATCATTAGCGATTAGAAATATTCATATTCTTGTTGCAGATGTATATAGTTGTTCTTATATAATTGATCTAGTAATCTTAAACGGGTGGGTTCAAGCCATCAAAAGGTGATTGCTTTGGTTGTTTAATCCAGTTAATCTAAAAACATCCTCCAAACTTGATTAAACTTCTGCTTATCTTGAGGAAAACATGCATATCTCCTCTTCACCCAATAATAGTTTGGTTTTGAAAATTTCTTTTATGTTGGTTTCTTTCACGTCTTTCTTTCTGACGACATTTTGTTTGTTTAATTGTCAAATGGTTCTATCTTGAAAATGTTTAGAACTTCTGTTTCTTGTGACTTCCTTTGAATAAAATCAACAGCACGCTGCCCCTCGGAGAACTTCCTACAACTATCAAGTTCGGTTTCTTTCCATCTAAACTATGTACAAATTTGCAATCTAATTATTGAATTTTTACTAACTAATTTGATTGACACCTCTGTTTCATATATTATTTCAACAACGTCATTCATTGCTAGCCGATATTGAAGACTTTTCAACTTCTGATGTTCAGGTCTTAACGTATAAATTATGTTCAATGATCAACGATAATCGTATATATTCAGTTGATGTTAATCATTTGATATTCTGTATTGCATTGATGATTTATAAGAATCTTAATAATTTAATAGTATCCTATATTGTTTCGATAACTTTATATAAATCACATTATATATACAATACTCATGTAACAAGTCTTCCTTATAAGTAGGAAGTCCTACTTACAATATGGACACATCATAGTTTCATTTAATCTTTTATTGGTTATAAAGCTACTTGTTGTAGTTTGTGAACTAAAGTCATATCTATTGGGAAATTAGGGTGAGAATCCGATCTTGAGCATATAATTTCAAAACTTTTTTGTGTGATTTTTTAGAAGTCAAGATCACTTAAATTCTATAGAATTATTAACACATAAATCATAATAAAACATGAATATTAATTTGTACCTTATTCTGAAATTTAATTTTTTTTCGTTTTTCTTGAATTACTTATGAAATCGACTCATCTCAATTACTGTAGCTGCACAAGTGTTTGGCCTGTAACGGTATCTACATAACGTGTTGAGAGATTTTGCAACTACTGCAGAGATGGTTAGGCAAAAAGTATTATCTCTCTTAGAGCCTAAGTCTACTTATAATAAGTTCAGGATATTTTAGTAATTTAATTAAAATTTAATTCTACTTTCAGTTAAACTTTAATGAAAATTACAAATAATTCTATTTAAATACCAATTATGCCCAAATAAAATCTAAAATCTAACATTGATCCTTATTTATTAAATATCTCATATTTAATCATAAGTTTCTCAAAATTTACAATCAATTTTAAATTGATTAAAATATCTTTTCTCTATTCAACCTATTCTTTGTGTGTGACCCGTTAGGTCCCTAAATATATTGATAATGGATATAAATTATAACATTAAATCATATTTATAATTAGATAAATTAAAATCATTAACTTTATTTTTAACTATCTAATTAAACAATTTATATATATGGATTAAAATTGTCATCTAGCAAGATATCGTGATTACTCAAATATTTAAAAATATCAAAATGGTTTTAATTAAACTTTCCATGCATTATTTTCGTAAAATTCAATCATTTATTTATATAATATCTCGATTATACATAGAGTATGAGAGTAATGTCTACTCTATTTGAGTCCAATCATATTAATTTTCCACATGATAGGCAGCAATTAATTAAATCAATCCTCACTAACTTAGACATTTCCTAGAATCATTGCTTCTCCTACTAGTTAAGGTGACCAAATAGACTGAGAAATTGCCAAAAGAACTTCTTATAGACTCAAAGAGGGAGAATTATACCACAAAAGAGGAGGCTGGATTGGGAATCACATCAATTAGTTTAATCAATAAAGATGTTATTTGTAGCAAGAATATGGAGGTTTTTCAATGATCACCAATAATTTTAGGTAAAATGGATACATAAAGAGTATCTATAAGGCAAACTATTTTGGCAAAACCAACCTAATGTTGCTTTATCCTATAGTCTCTTAGGAAAATGCCAAACTTGAGACCAAGTATAATAAGCTTCATCAGATACAAATTGGTAATGGCAAAATAGTATTCTTTTGGTTTGACATTATATTTGGAAAGTCTACAATCAGTTAGACGCATCACGAGAGGTATTAAATGAAAATCATTACTAGACGAAATTGTTGATATGAGACTGCTTAGAATTTCAAAGTGATGGCAAACATAAGAAATAACATGCCATGCTCCTTACATTCCTTACACTAAGAAAGAAAACTCTCTAATCTAGCTAGCCTATTCAACAATAGATCTGCTTTGAATAATCTAAGAATCACTTTATAGAACCACGAGTGGACTTTGCCTATTATAGGTTAACAATTACCTCCCAGAAGCCAACCTTACAGTATAGTTGGCTATTAAAGGAAAGTCTAATGCTAGAATCAATCACACTTCTTAGATCGAGATCAATTCTTGATGTGTCACTCTGTGCCCATCTATATCCATCCATCTATTAAATGTTAATGAATGGCTAGATATAGATGGGCACAAAATGGCACATCGAAACGGAAACAGCCATATCCTGCGTTTTCTTAGACTCAACATTTGTTATTATCCTTTTCTGCCACATTTAGGATGAAAGTTATGACAATTTGTTTTCTTTAACACACGCTACGGGAAATTTATTGCCATAATTATTCATTATCATATTACATTAATTTATTGGTATATTACAATTTCGTACCTAAGATTGTTCGAAATATTGAACTAGTTACTCTCCTACCAAACGAGTTGGATCATCTTGTTCCTATTAGAGTGTTTCAATCTTGTGTTGCTTAATTTGGTATACATATATGTGTAAATCCTATATAAATATGTATATGAGATTTAATAAAAATTTTAAAAACTAATTAATCGGAACGGAACGGAGAGGATCTTTTCCCCAGCCAAACGTCATTCTCAGCTTATACACATTAATGCGTTTAGAGCCAAAGATGGGGTCAAATCCATGACTACGTACAGACACAACTCAAGCCATCCAGCCAGCCACATCGACTTGAATGTACACAGATGTTAGTAGTTATAGACGATACTTTTCAGAGACAGATGTTACTGGTTATGACGCTTGAGTTGGACAACCACCAGCGAAACATACAAACAACGTAAGATTACAGCTTGCTACATATGAATATCCATACAAATATATCCTTATCAGACAAATTTTTGCATCTTTCCTAGGATTTCATTTATTGTGATTACATCAATTGCTTGACGCATATATAGAAATGTAGGAATACAGAACAGCTGTAATTATTAATGAGAGTTGGAAGAAAGAAAGCTCAGAATGTAAACTAGTCCATCTTTCTCCTCGTAAATTCTCGGTTTTATTTTATTGTCTTCCATTGAATCTCCTTATTTCAGCAAGTGGGTAATGAGAAAACTGACGACTATAGTCACAGAAGCGACATGAATAGTTATAGAGAGGAAGATGGTCATCAACGCATTGGCCATAATCAAAAAGATCAACTTGTAGTTGATGAAGATCATAATAACAATATAGCAGAAGCAGGAGAAAAAGAAGAAAAGATTGATTCTATAGAGAGGTTGTTTGAGGCCAAAGAAGTACCAGCATGGCAAAACCAGTTGACTCTAAGGGCATTGTTTGTGAGCCTTGTATTGGGTGTTTTGTTCAGCTTTATAGTGATGAAACTGAATCTAACAACTGGTATAATCCCATCTCTCAATGTCTCTGCCGGTCTTTTAGGCTTCTTCTTTGTCAAGATGTGGACTAAATTGCTTCAAAAAGCTGGTTTCTTCAAGCAACCCTTTACCCGGCAAGAGAACACCGTCATTCAGACCTGCGTTGTTGCCACCTCTGGAATTGCTTTTAGCGGTATTACATACAATTTCTATATACAGTTCGAATTGGGAAAACCTGAAATTGATGATTCTTTTAGATTAGTATTTTTATCTGTCTTTATTAGCATGCGCGCCCAGATTTTCTTTAGGATTAATGTCATGCATGTGTATATTGGATGTTTCAATGACATTCTGAACTTACATTTGGCATCAATGTCTATTTAATATCCGCTTAACTATGTTCAACACTACATGAGTCTTCACTTTGATGTCATCCCCTTGTTTTCCTGAATTTATTCAGGTGGTTTTGGAAGTTACCTCTTTGGAATGAGCACAACCATTGCAAAACAATCAACAGAAACCAATCCAGAGCAGAACATAAAGGACCCATCATTGCATTGGATGATAGGCTTTCTTTTTGTTGTCAGCTTTCTTGGCTTATTTTCTGTGGTGCCTCTTCGGAAGGTTTGGTCTCTTTTTTATTGTATGCTTATTGATATGTCTTCATTATTAACATTCATCCCTATAAATTAAATCATTTTGGAACAAAATGCATACAGTACTGCTGCTTGCTACTTACTGTTGAACACATAATCATTCATAGACCAGCGGCAGGATTTGCTCAAACTGAATGTGAGATGGAATCTTGTAGAGTTTATTGCACTTTTGGACGAACATATAACACATCAGAATTAACATTGCGTTGAAAGGTGCAATATAAGATTGAGTTTGTATATTTTAAAAATTTGAGAAGTTGAAATGTAAAGTTCAGGGTAAAAATCATAGTATACTGTTGCTTGCTCAATAAAAGCTATGTGCTTTTTTGGTTTGTTGGACTTATTATATCTTTTAATAGGTCATCTAACCCTTATCTTTGACTGATTCATATATGATAATCTTAGCTAAGAAGCTAAAAACTTAGCAAAGAGAAGTTTGACACCTCTGTAGCAACCTTTTTATTGTACCATTGTTGTCCATCTTGTCATATTCATCAAATGAGAAAATACAACACAACTACATAAGAGAGTCATTCACTTTCTTTTTTCTCTCTATGATGCTTCACAGAAGTTTGAGTTGACAAAATGTTAAATGCTTCAGATAATGGTAATAGATTTCAAATTGACCTATCCGAGTGGCACTGCAACCGCCCATCTTATCAACAGCTTCCACACTCCTCAGGGTGCCAAGCTAGCCAAGTGAGGCCTTTAGTCATCTTCTTGATAAGTTTTTGCATTTTTCGTTATACAAGTCTAGCTGTCTCATTCTGCAAATTTTGTTGCAGGAAGCAAGTGAAGACATTGGGCAGGTTTTTCTCCTTCAGCTTCTTCTGGGGCTTCTTCCAGTGGTTTTTTACTGCAGGGGATGACTGTGGATTTGTAAACTTCCCTAGCTTTGGCCTCCAGGCCTACGAACACAAGTACAGTACATAGCTCTAATTTTTACATTGATTTAGAAGCTATATACTTTTGTTTGTTGCAAAGAACTGATTAATTACTCAATCAGGACTAGGAAGCCATTAGTAATGATGATTATATGAATCTCTCAAGATAGAGATTGCTGCACTGAAATAATGCATGCAGTGCATATTTGCCTTTTTTATGCTTTGAAAACATTGATTTCTCTCTTCCTCATTTTTTTTCCTTCGCCTCTTTTGCTGAATACATTTTTGGGCAGGTTTTATTTCGATTTCTCTGCTACTTACGTTGGTGTGGGGATGATCTGCCCATATCTTATCAACATTTCCTTGCTGGTTGGAGCCATTCTATCATGGGGTATCATGTGGCCCCTTATAGACAACCAGAAAGGTCATTGGTATCCCGCGAATCTCAAGTCTACTAGCCTCCATGGCCTGCAAGGTTACAAGGTAGATTCTTCCATCCTAAAAAGCTGACACTTATTATCAAACATGGTCTCAATAATTTAGTACTTTATCTTCTGACAGGTGTTCATTGCCATAGCTATGATACTAGGTGATGGATTATATAACTTCATCAAAGTCCTCGGCCTTACTCTGATTGGTTTGTTCAATCAATTTTATAAGAAACACTCGGGAACAGTGCTCCCAGTTGCCAAAAATTCTCCCCCTCCATCTCAATCCTTTGATGAGCAAAAGCGCACAGAATTGTTTCTGAAAGACCAAATACCCACATGGTTGGCTATTGCTGGCTATGTGGTCATAGCAATCGTCTCCATAATTGCAGTTCCTCATATCTTCCACCCGCTGAAGTGGTACTATATTGTCGTCATTTACATCATTGCACCAGTACTAGCCTTCTGTAATGCTTATGGTTGTGGACTAACAGATTGGTCATTGGCATCCACATATGGAAAGCTTGCAATCTTCACAATTGGAGCATGGGCAGGAGCTGCTCATGGTGGGGTTCTTGCAGGTTTAGCAGCCTGCGGGGTCATGATGAATATTGTGTCAACGGCATCTGACCTCATGCAGGATTTTAAGACCGGTTACATGACACTGGCTTCACCAAGGTCCATGTTCATCAGCCAGGTCATCGGAACTGCAATGGGCTGTGTTATCTCGCCATGTGTATTCTGGCTTTTTGTCAAAGCTTTCCCTGATCTGGGTTCTCCTAGTTCAGAGTATCCAGCCCCGTATGCTCTTGTGTATAGGAATATGGCAATATTGGGGGTTGAGGGGTTTTCAACCTTACCAAGGCACTGTCTCACGCTCTGCTATTCATTTTTCATAATAGCCATGGTTATCAATGCAATACGAGATGGTGTGGGAAAGAAACGGGCTAGGTTCATCCCGCTTCCTATGGCTATGGCAATCCCTTTCTATCTTGGAGGATACTTTGCCCTTGACATGTGCGTTGGAAGTTTGATACTTTTCGTGTGGCGGAAGGTAAACAAGGCAAAAGCTGATGCATTTGGACCTGCAGTAGCTTCTGGTTTGATTTGTGGGGATGGGATCTGGACTTTGCCAAGTTCGATTCTTGCCTTAGCTGGTGTGCAACCACCAATCTGCATGAAATTTCTGTCCAGGAAAACTAACGAAAGGGTGGATAGTTTCTTAGGTTCGTAGATTGTCTGTTTCCTTTTCATTACTCATCTTTTCTATCGATAAGAAGAACCTCAGGTCTTGTTTGATCTTAAAAATTCTTTAAGATTAAGAGGAGCAATCTTCTAAGCTATCATAAAAAATTCAATGAATGGATTACACTAACAACATACCGTTAACTCTTCAAATAACAGTGCTAGTGCTGATGTGACAAACCACTTTAGAAAATTAATTTGAGACGTGTACTTTTATTACCACCTCACCTGAAATATTAAAAATTTAGAAAATTGGAGAACTAATCCCTAAAATCACCAGCAATACAAGGCTTGATGTGAAGGGGCTAGTTTTAATATCACACTTTACAAGAATCAATAATCAATTAAAACTTGCTAGGACACCACAAAGTGGTGTGTTCTACACTAGTAAGTTTCTATTTGCAGAACTTTCTATCTAAAAGCCTTATAGGGTTGTTGATTTTAAGGAAGAGAGATGGTATAAAAGCTTGCACCAAACGGTGATGCTCATAATTTATCTGGGCAATGATTTTGTGTTTGAAACTATTAACCCTAGTGTTATGCCCATGATGATCTCGTGTGATTGGCCTCTAAAGAAAATCATGGGCCAGTTCATATGCTTATAAATGTTTTTCAGTTTTAAGAATATTGTGACCATTCTTTGAAAAACAAGATGACTTTTGGTGAGGAGATAGACACAAAGCTGAAGGATAGAAGGCAGCACAAATCAAATTTTAAGGTTTGATTTTTAAAATTTTTAATTTTTAATATGATGTAATAATAAAAAGGACATGTGATTGAGTTTGTGAATTGCTATACCAACACCATGAACGAAGAATTAATGACGAATTATTTTTAAAATAAATTAAAAGTTGAAACATTTTATTATCACTTTTTAAAATTTTAAATTGTATCGTAAAATTGAGTAAAGTTCAAATTTTTTTATAATTTTCCCTAATTTTAAATTGTAAAGAAGAGTATGTAATTTTGTAGGACTAAGTGTTTTAGGATGGTAATTTTATAATTTATTATATTATATATATATATATATATAAAGAAAAAATAATAAGACAATAGCATCGTTTCACGTAAAAATCATAAGTATTTAATGTCGTAGTAAGTTCCATTTATAAAATAAGAACAAAATGACATGATTATCTTTCTTGTCTTTTTTATAACCATTTTCGACTGTTTCTATTTTAGCAAGTTTCAAGCTGGCAAATTTTCTAATAAGTTTCATTTTCAATCCCTTTTATGGCCTTTTGTTAAAAATTCTCACCCTTCTTCTTCTTATTCTTCTTCCCCTATACTTATCCCTTCCCTCTACTTTTTTAAGTTCGATCATCCCTTGCCACCATTCCCTTAAAAGTTTAGCAATTTCTAGAGGTTTAAATAGATTTCCTCTTAAGATTCATAGCTAATTTTTATGGAAATCAGTTTTACCTTGTTCTTAGTGGTTCATCAAATGACAAAAAGATAATATAAGATAAAATAATATATGATTGTTAAAATTATTACGGTAAACAAAACTAATATATCCTTAAAAAAGAATTTATCATTAATATATTTATCATCTAACCTACTTTCGGCACGTATAAGGGCTTTTACAGTATTAGGATGGAGTCAAGCATGATGAGGATTAACTATCTAACTACTAGTACTGGAAGTAGACTCTAAAGAAATAGTAGATACTAGAATTGCTAAAAGGTCTCTTCCAATATCTTACAAGATCAAAAGGGCACTTGCATGTGTCTTCCACCACAATAATACATCAAACTCCACATTTTTTACTTCGGTCATATCACCTGCCTCTAAAGAGTTTTCCAATTAAGCCTTTAAGAATCCAAAGTGCCCACTAACTAAGCTCTTATGAAACTCAGCCAAAGGAAATGATTTCAAAATTTTGAGGTCATTTTTTTATCTTAACTATCCTTGTATTAAGAACCAACTGAGTTTACCATCTAGATCGATTCTCAAGACCTCTTTAATGGCCTTTTATTTTTGATCTTGGTTCACTTATGCATTACTCAATCGTATGTAAATATTAGGCAACTCTAATATTTAGCAATTTCGATACTCTAGACAGCGAATCAGTTGCCTTGTTTTCTCCCCTAATCCATACTTCATTTTAAAGTTAAAACAAAATAATTTGGTCAACCACTTTTAATATTCTTCATATACTAGTAGTTGCTCAAAAAGGTGTTTGAGACTCATTTCGTCAGCTTATTTCAAGAATTTTTAGCCTATAAGATAATGACATCTTTTTTTAGTAGCAAACACTGTCTGTAATATCTTGTTTTTCGGTACATGTTTAGGGTTCAACCTTAGATCAAGCATTGCATATATATACATAACATTAGCATTCATATACAAATTGATATTTTTACACATTACAAGTCAGCATATGTACTCATTTGACATGTCTCGCAGTATGAAGAATGTTAAATGTGTAAGGCCCCAAAATATGTCCTAGATGATATGTTACATATTTATGGCAATACACATATGAATGGCTTGTTCTTTGAGTTGGAATTCAAAATTAAACACGTGAGGGAATTCTGAACTTGATAGTATGTATTAATACAAGTGTTATGAGATTTGGAATTGGCATGAATATGTGTTAAGATGATGAGAATTGAATGATGGAAAATGATGGTTATATGCTAATTTTGGTTTAACTACTGAATAGACTTCGGTAGTCCAGCTATATCTTGACTTGTAGACATCAAAATGTGATGCTTTTAAATTCATATGAAACTAGATACATTTATATACAACTTCCATGAAGGAATGCAAATCTGATTCTGCCTGTAAGATTTTTTAATTCTGGTTTGAAGTTAAGTTCTGACTGTTGTCCTTGTTTTCGAATAGCCTGTAGTTTTTGGGGTATAACTCCCGATATAATTAACCAAATTGTATGAAATATCTATTATTAGAAAATTAAGACATAGGGAAATGAAAGTAATTGATAAGATTATAAACGAATTTGGGAATTAAAAGAAGAAGAAGGACCAATATGTAATTTTCATAAATTTAACTCTTTTACCAATAAGATTAAAGCATGTGTATCTAATGGAATCGTAACACATGGTCCAATAGAATTATAACACATGGTCCAATAGAATTGTAACATATGTTTCAATAGCATTGCAACACATGGTCCAATAGAATTATAACCTGTGGTCCAACGGGATTGTAACATATGGTCCAATAGGACTGTGACATATGGACCAATGAGATTGAAACATATGTCTAAAACTAGAACATTCAAGAAAAGGCATATAGAGAAAGGAGATGGACGAAATTTGATGGCTTAACTTCATGTTTTTCTCCTTTCCATTCCACCTTCTTCATCCCATCATTTTTCACTTGGTGATTTAAGCAAAACCAAAGAAAAAGGGAAGGAAAAGCATTAGAAGAACTATTTTGTCAATTTTAAGGTTTGGGATTTCACTTAGTTTTTTTGAATCAGTCATTTTTTTTTAGTTATAACTCAGTCTAAGGACCCCACCCCCAACTAAAAAAATATGACTGATTCAAAAAGGTATGATAAGATTGGTCTGCTACCATTCCATATCTCATATAAAGTCTTGTCAATCAATTTTAATTGAACTCTATTTAGAAAGTAAGTTGCAATTTTAAGGTTTATCCCTAAAAGCAGACAGGAAGGATTATATAACTCATCATTAAAATGTACCCTATCTAATAGAGTATGATTTCTCCTTTTAAACACTCTATTATAATGTAGATCTCCAGTTGGAGTCTATTATGAGAGAATCTCATTCTCTTTTACGTAACCAAGAAACTCGTGGTCCAAGCATTCACCATATCAATCAAATCTAAATGTCTTAATACTCCTAATTTGTTTCTGAACCTCAAGTCTAAATTCTTTGAACTTTTCAATTGATTCAAACTTTTGTTTTATTAAGTGCATATAACCATATTTAGAATGATCATTTATAAATATAATTACATATGAGAATCTTCCTCTAGTACAAGTAGACATAAGGCCATAGACATCTAAATGTATAAGCTCCAGTAACTCATCGGTACATTCCCCTTTTCCACTAAAGGATAGTTTGCTCATCTTTCCTAATAAACAAGATTCACAAGTTTCATATTATTCATAATTAAAAGGATCCCAATATCATTCTTTATGTAACTATATGATTCTAGCTTCATTTATATAATCTAACCTACAATACTATAAATAAGATGGATTTTGGTCACTTAACTTTCTTTTCTTGCTATTTATATTAAGGATTGGCCTTTTAAGATATAATTCATACAAACAATTTATAAGTAATTCAAATATATAATAAACATAATATTTAAAAAAAGAACAACTTTTATTCTTAATAATAAAGACAAATCCATTCAAATCTGAATAAAAAATTGAAATGATGCTTCTAGTAACAACAGGAACATAATAACAATTATTTAATTCTAGTTCAAGGCCAGAAGGCAAAACTATACTATAAGTTCCTATAGCTAATGCAGCAACTCTTTCCCTATTGCCAACTCATAGGTCCATTTTGCCTTTCCTCAATGATTTACTCTTTGTTAACATCTACATGTTATTACAAATATGAGAACTATATCTAGTATCTAATACTTAAAAATGTGGAACAAAATTAGAAACATTGATCTTAATCATAAATATACCTAAAGAAGTAGCTTCCTTAAACTTCTAATCTTTCAAGGTAGCAAGATATGCTATATAGTTCCTCTTCTAGTGTTCATTAAGTCCACTGTGAAAACATGTGCCCTTGTCATTGGTCTTCTTCTTGACACCAACTTTTGGCTTTTCTACTATAGCAGAAGCCTTATGTTCGTTGTTATTATTCTTCTTAGAAACCTTTTCTTGCTCTTGGAAAAATTCACAACAAGAATAGAAGTAGATTCCTTTTTAAGGCACCCCTTGGGTAGTTTTAAGTATATTTAACAATTTAGGCAATGGCACATCCTTTCGGTTTATATGGAAGTTTATAATGAATTGTGAAAAGCTCAAAATAAGAGACCGTAGCACCATATCAATTCTTAACTCATAGTCTATAACAAAACCTAATTGGCCTAATTGTTCAATATAGCCTATGATCTTTAGCAAATATAGCTCCACTAAAGATCATTTTGCCATCTTGCATTGGAATAAAGCTTTGGAGAACTAATACCTTTTCACCTTGCTTTGTACACTAAACAACTCCTTAATATGCATAATTATAGTAAAAACATTCATATTCTCATGCTACCTATAAAGCTACAGAAACATACTAGCTAACATTACATATGTAGCTTGTTCAACATCATCAATATAATGCTGATATCTCTCTAAAACCTCATCAGTTGCATCCAAACTAGGTTTTGGTGGAACAATAGTGTCAAGAACATACAATTTCTCTTCTTACTTGAGAACAATTGTCAAGTTGCAAAACTGAAATGAGAAATTGTGTCCAGTTAGTTTGTTAGCATCTATGATGCTCCTTAGCGACCTATTGGTACTCATCTTCTTTTAACAACCGAAAGATATAAAAGAGCAAGTATTTCAAATAAATAATAACTTTAATAAATATATGATTACTCCTATTATTTTATTAAAAATAGTAGCCCTCAATATTAAGTTAAGAAATTATCAAATAATTTACTAGTAGACTAAGATCCCATTCAAAATAAGTTAATCTTGAGTTACTCAATAAACTAACTCAATTTGAATTAAGTAGATAATAATTTTATCAACCATAACTTATGTGAGTCCTTGATTTGTTAACTCTTTGCCAAAATATATGTTATATATTATTCCTAATATTGCCTCTAAATTCATATTATCATGAGTCACATATCTAAATCAATCAAATTTAGTTAAGTAGAACACATTAATTTTAGATTAAAAACATATTCAGGTTAAAGGGGCCTTGAGTCACTGACTAAGCCTTATAATAAACAAAACTTTAGTTTTTAATCGAAATTAACTATCACACTCTTAATGTATACTTAATATTTAATTAAGAGAAATGAAATTTTAAAATTTTAGGTCCCATGAGAAATAATATAATCCCATTATATTAGTAATTTCTAACATAATCTAATAATGAAAGAAATCCTTTAAAACCTTTGTTAAATTCTAATTATTGATTTGATAACAAATTTAATTTAATATTTCAACTCTTTAAAAATTAAACTAAATGCCAAAATATTCCCAATAAAGATAATCCTTTAAAAAAATTTCAAATATTTAGAAAAACAATTTTCCAAACTTATTAGGAACTTAAACCAATTTAATCTCAATTAAATTAAATTAATTAAAAAGACTCAAAATACATTAAAAAACACAAAAATGTAGTAAGGGGTTGTTACTACATGCATGTTTTCTATGATGCATTGTAGGGTTCGCCACCAGACGCTGTATCCACTTTTCATATTAAATTTTATTTTTGGTAAATCATATTAAAATTTTGTCTTGCGCCACTGCCTCCCTTTCACTTGTTACCATCGTTCTTTGCTGCTTCCCATCCCCAGTGAGTCTTCTATGAGCATGCTTTTATTATAGGGCCAATTTTGCCTGCCTCTAGCAGGCATCTAAGCATCTCTATAATAAATTTTCGCCCTTAACCAATGGTGATAATCATCACTAGTTCACCTTTTCACTATCGGCAGTTTGCCGCAGGTGAAGGTTTATCCCGAGCGATTGTTTCAATTAGAACAACAAACCTAGTATCGCTTTCAATTACACAAAAAACAAAACTTGATTTGAACACAAAAATAAGGGCATACAAAATTGTTTTTTTCTTTCCAAAACACAATAAACCAAAAGATAAAAGCAAAAGGTACATGTATAATTGTTTTCCAGTAAACGTAGAAATCATTTTGTTTTCCAACATAAAATTAAGCATGTGATGTAATTATATTAATAATTTCTAGAAACAAGTTAATGCAGAAGGCATCCTCTGGGTTTCTAGAAACTTAAAACTAAGTTGAAGCATGCGAAATTTTTTTTAAAGAACAAAAACATAGGGGAGCATTAATTTTCACGAACCCTAATTCACTAAAATTAATTTTAAGCCTTAATTTTATCAAATCAATAACAATCAAAAAATACATTCAAGTTTGTTTTGAAAATTTAAAGAAATTCCATTGACTATAGTAAAACTATGTACAACTTCAAAAGGAGGGTTCCATAAAGGAAAACCAAAGTTACTCACTACAATGGCTAAAGCACAAATTTATCATACCATGTAAACAAAAGTTGAATTAAACAAAAGAAAGGAAATTTTGGCTTGATTTCTAGTAGCCTCTATCATGATTTCATACGTGCTGTCAGTTTGCGTGCTACTTCCTTGGTAATAACCAGAGCTCTAAGCTCATTGAAAATGTTATTAGCTAATTGATATTTATAAGTTTTCTCCCTTCTGTAGTTTCGTCTATTCCTTTCCTTCCGTATGTTGTAAATTGTATATGTAAAAGTAATGCTAAAGAGTATTCCATCATCCTTTTGTAGGTTGAAGACTTTAATGATCCAGTCTAGTGTAGTGTCCCAATCATATGAGATGTTGGAAGCTTCAAGTTTACAGAGAAGTTGATTCTATATAGTTTTGGAATAAATGCAATTGAAGAATAAATGATTTCTATCTTTAGATGCCAATCGGTATAATTCACAAATTGGATCAAAGGTCCCATGCCATCGATCTTTAGTGCTTAATCTGTTTTTGATAACTAGCCAAGCAAACATTAAAGCTTTAGGGTTAATACTTCTCTTTCAAAGTAGTTTATACCAAGAAACATCCAGAGATTCTGCTTGGGGACTGATGTAGCAAGATTTAGTAGTGAAAATGCCTTTGGGATGTGGCTTCTAGAAAATCGTGTCCATATTGTTGTTGGTGTAGAGGCTTGGAAGATATTGGTACGGGGTATTAAACCCTCTTAAATTTCCAAACCACTGGCCTTCTAAAATGAGTAAAGAGACTTTGGTGTTTAATGGAATTCGATGCCATAGGTGTTCAAGCTCAAGTCTTCAAGGGACTAAAGTCTGTCCAATTATCGTACCATAACTAGATATCATTGCCATTTCCAATTCATGAATGATAAAAGGATAAATAAATTCTCTAGTTTTCAGCATTTGAGTAAAAATCGATGAACAACCCTTGATGATTGGTAATTGCCAAAAATTCTGAGCTAAGAGGTTGATTTCATGGATCTATTTAATCCAAATAGTATTTTTATCAATAAGCAACCTCCAAATTTTCTTGCAAAGAAATACATTTTGCATGATCATAGTTGATATTATGCATAAGCTTCCATTCTTCTTTATAATAGTTACATCATCCCATTTCACTTTTTCTTTCTTGGCAGTCACCATAGAACTCGACCAAAGGAATGCTTTTAAAGTTCTATCCAGCTCCTTTATCACCTTTCTAGGAAGTATCAAGTGATTGATTTAATGGATGTGCATATTGCTAAGTAATGAAATGGTGAGGGTGAATCTTGCAACCATAGAGAGAAATTTGTTCTACCAAGCTAGGATTTTAGCCCTGTATCTTTCGAAGAGAGGAATGCAAACTGAATAGGTAATTTTGGCAAGAGAAATGGGAACTCCTAAATATTTGAAAGGAGGAGTATGTAGCTCCATTCCAAGAGTTCTTGCAATCTCAAAAGAATTACTAACATCCGAGGAATAATAGAAACAAGTTTTCTAAAGATTAACTATCAAACCTAACCAGCTTGAGAATCTAAACAAAATGTCTTTAATGATATCAATGGAGAACATATCAGCCCTTGATAGAAGCAATAAATTGTTAGGAGTGAGTTTGAGTGAATTGCATTTATGGTGGTAATTGAATCTGCCATTGTGATGTAGTAGCTTCTCAAGCATCCTAGACAACCCTTCCATAACTAGAGCAAAGAGGTGAGGTAATAAAGGATCCCTTTGCTTGATCCCTCTTACACATTTCATAAGTTTAAGAGGACTAACATTAACTAGTATACTTACTAATAAGGTTTGGAGGCACATCATAGTCCATTTTGTATTGAATAGGGAATTTCAAGGCATCCAAACAGACTCAAACAAAGTCCTAGCTGACAATGTCATAGGCCTTATAAAAGTCTATCTTCCATATGCAGCTTTTCAATTTTTCCCTTATTGGTAATCTTTAAGAAGTTCTTGTATGAGCATGATATTGTCACCTAGAGATCTTCCTTCTATGAAAGCCCCTTGGCTTGGGCAGACAATTTTACTCAACATCTTTTTCAATCGACTCGCTAATAGCTTAGCAATAACCTTGTTGATGGTATTGCAATATGATATAGGTTGGTGTTTAAATAAAGACCTAGGATTCAACTTCTTAGGAACTAGGCATATTAAGGTGTGGTTTATTTCTTTCATCACAATGCAAGAAGCTAAGGTTTCCAAAATAGTAGATGTTGATAGTTCTCCAGTAATTTGCTAGGTCTCTTAAAAAAATGTTCAGTGAAGCTGGATGGATTAGGTGCATTCGAAAGGTTCAGGGAAAAAAGAGCTAGTTTAATGTCATTTGTTGAAAAGGAAGCTAACAGTTGTACCTTCATATTTTGACTAAAAGGCTTATCAAAGAACCTTCTCATATAAGGAGGTTGACTGTTCTAATATGGATTACCAATTACCTAGATAAAGTAGTCTCTAGTAATATTTAGCATAGAAGAATGATCAACATAATAGATTCCATTTGCATTTGATAACTGCATTATTCGGTTAGTATTACTTTTTACTAGTAAGGAAGCATGGAAAAACTTGGATCTCTGATCCCTTTCCTTCAACTAGGCCACTCTAGCCTTTTGTTGTAATATGGAGTGATGCAAAGATAGGGCATGCAGATAGTCCTTTATTTTTAGTATTTCAATATCCCTTAATTGAGTGTTGTCAGGATGTTGATAGTAAGCTTCTTGAGCTAGTTGCCACTTAGTTTTGCATTTAAGAACTTATCTACTATTATGAGACATAAAGCTTTTAAGTAATGCTTTTACCCTCCTTTGCTTCTTCATTAGCTGATAGGAATTGTAATCTTCATCATGATAGAACCAATAGCTTCTAACAAGGTCTAGAAAACCTTCTTGCTTAGTGAGGCCGTTAAAAAAACTGAAAGGAGCATCTTTGGGAATTAAGGGGGACAAATTGTTGGTCAGAATACTAAAGTGGTCTGAAAGAAGATTATCACCAAATTGAGAAAAGGAATTAGGGAAAGTAGACATCCAATCCAAGCTAACCAAGGCCTATCAAGCCTTTTTCTTATCAGCTATGAACCTTACTGTTTATTGGTCTATATAAAGAATTTTTTGTTAAAGCAAAGATTAGTTAAATGTACATTTTGAAAAAAGGATTCCAATTCCCTGCCTAATGCTTAGATCCTCGATCCCCCTCAGACTCTAAATTATTCTTGATGCAATTGAAATCTCATGCCACTAAACTTTTTCCAAGTGTTGCAAATAATCCATAGCAAGTTTCTTTGAAATTGGAAAATGGATGCATATATAATGGAGATCGCAAACCTTGTAGTGGAGTGATTAAAAGCACAAGATAAATGCAAGTGTTGATCACTCTCCCCTGACTTCTAAACTGAGTCTCTTTTCATATGGTAAAAACAAATAATTATGCCATTATAGTGAGAAGACAAGTTTGTAAGAATATTCCAATTAACACCCAAAAGTTTGGAAACTTCATAAGATGTGAGGCTCTTATTTTAGTTTCTAGTAAACTAATTATATAAGGCCTTTTCTCAAAAACAACATCTTTAATCATGGCCTTTTTGTGAGGGTCATTAAACCCTCTAACATTCCATATAAGCAACATCAGGGAGGGGAGTCCCCTCTAGCATTGAGTTCTTCTTTCTTACAGATCTTTTTCTTGCACTACTATTGGAGTTCAAAGCAGAGGTATAAATTTTGCTTTTTTCTTCTTGACTCGCAGTTTGACCCAGGTGCTATTGACAGTTTGACTCCACTTCAAGGGTTGTTGCAGATACATCTAATAAATTTTAAGATTTTGGATTACAAGTAATCTGCACATCCATACCAGAAGGTTCCACTGCTGAGGCGATCATTTGTTTAGGATTATCAGTAGGCTCCAAGTTATAGCAAGCTATTGCATCTGATTGTTCAACTTCAAGCCTATTGATAATCCTAGCTGATTGTTTCTGATCTCAACTTGCTGCATTTGTTTCTTGACAGGAGTAGGTTTCCAAAGGTAAGAGATAGGAATCGTAACTTGCTGCATTTCTCCAAATTCATCAATTCAGACTTTATGTTAACTTCTATACAAATTTTTACATAGCAAATCCTCTCCATATTAGTAGTTTGAGTCCAAACAAATTGGTTTGCCTAAGGCACTAACTAGAAAACTTAGGCCTTCAATTGTCCAAAATTATAGAGGAATGTTATGAAAATGGACCCAAATGGGGATGGCATCAATGCTACTCCTATCACAATCCAATCCAATTTTCCACTTTTGCAAAAATATAGGTTGGCCACCCACATGCTATGGGCCAGATTCCATAATCTCCAATAGAAGTTGCTCATAACTGAATTTGAACAAGATATTACCATCTTCCATTAACATGGTTTTCTTTAAGCCTGTTTTATTCAAACGAGCTTTAGCCCAATCTTTGACCAAAGGGAAGGCTAGGCATTTGTTCCAAAATATCTAACCAAGGATGCAGACCACACAGAGGCTCCATCTTGCAATAGTTCCTTAGGAAGGGTTAAAACTCCATCATTTAGAACATTAGAATAATGTTTAAGAAGCGTACCTTTATTATGCTGAGTATTCAGTTTATTTTTCATGCTCCTTTGGTTTGAAAGCTAGGCCTTAAACCCTCTGCTCAACAACTTCTTCAGTCCTAGTTCCAATTGTCTCCTTGCATTTGATCGTGGCTACATGTGCTGCAAAAGCTTCAGAGTCCAAGGGAGGAGGAACCTTTCCATTCATGTTTAGGTACTAGGCGTTGGCAGGCCTTTACTAGTTGTAGAAACCAGATATGAAGAAGGAGATGAAGAATAGTTGGTGCAGTTAGTGGGAATTTTATTTCTGAAATTAGAAAGGAGGGAGGGCGTAATGGTAATAATGTAGAGAGAGGTCAGAGAAAAGGAAATGGAGAGAGAAGTTTACTCTTAAAACAATCAAAGGAAGTTTTGATACCACTGTTGGGGAACCAATCAAGATTGAGTCATATGTATAAAGGAAAAATAAAATTTTTACAATTTTCAATTAGATCACAATAATTGAATAACTTGAAAACATGGACCATAAAATAAATGAATCATACCTGATTTGAAGTTCTTGTTGAAACATTTTAAAAGCCTTTTCGAGATGTCAATCATCAGGTATTCATGTGTCCAACCTTTAATAACATCTACGTGACTGGATTGGTCAAAATGAAGATTTTTGGTTTTCATCTCTCTAGTTTCTCTCTCCTTGGTTTCGCTTCATT
>JANZXR010000007.1:4097019-4113215 GCA_027575705.1 Erythroxylum echinodendron
ATAATTTAATCCTTATGTCATTCAGTGTTCTCATTGAATATAGAGCATAGATCTAGTGTTTACTCTTTTTAAATCCAATTGTTTTTATCCTTGCTAATTAGTAATTAATTTATAATTATTGTTTGAAAATACCTTTTCAAATGTCAAATTGGGCCATAGAATTCCTTTAATTAATACTCATCAATAACAATGTAACATTATCTCTGATTATTTTAGACTGAAGAATGTTTTATTTTTCTCATCTATCTCTATACAATTCATACTGTATCCAAGTATTGCCGATTAAGCTATCATAAATAAAATAGGTTAAAAGTAGCATCAAAACCTAATAATTCCCATATGAGAGATCTTGATAATCTCAAGTCTAATGATCAATTATACAACCATCATAATGAGAAAATCTTCAAACACAAAAGTAATATTCTATTTGAGATTATCATAATTAGAACAGTTTAGTTAACTTATTTTCTAATCAATACCTACATATTTGTTTAAATATCTTTATACTTTATTTATGAAATCAATTATTTACTTTATAAAAAAGAAAAATAAAGTGTGCTAATTTTACTGTTTCATTAATATCCCTTCTTGGTAAAACTTTAACTAGGAATAATTTATAAATAATACATAATGCAAGTTGAATATTATAATTATGATCTCATCATAATTTTATTTGAACAGTAATTATTCTAAGGATTTTATATTTAGTATTAAAACATTAAAATACAATTGACATAATATGCAAAAATAAATGATATCTTTATTAATTAAAATAACAATGTCATATGTAAAATTGCAATCGTAAATTAATTCTAATTAATTGGAAAATTCATCTGAGAAAAATGGAAATGTAAGGTAATGTAATGGTGCGGACAAATCCACGCGGGCTCGGGCGTCAAATTCTCCATCAGATGATGGTAGGGGCACGTGTAGGATGGAGATGAGCAGAAGCAGCAAAAAGCAGCAAAGCCCGAGTAGGTCTATAAATATAGGAAGAAGAAGAGGAACGTTGGTTGAACAAAAGGAGGCATGGCGAAGGCGCGGAAGCCGAAGAACGAGGGCGCGAAACCAGATAGCTCTGGAGCCGTAGTCCGCCACCAGAAGCTGTGCCTTTCCATAGACGTCGATAAGCGCCAAGTTTACGGGTGATTTCCTTTTAAATGCTGTTGCACACACCCTCTCTGTTTATGTGTGGTTTGCGTGCTCGTTGTTTCATTTCATTTTCTTTAAAAGTTTTTTTTCTTTCAATGTTCAGATACACTGAATTGGAAATAATAGTGCCGGAGATTGAAATAGTTGGTTTGTACGCGGAGAATTTAGGTATAGAGAATGTGTTTGTTGACGGTGAGGCTGCGGAGTTTGAGTACTATCCTTGCCAGCCAATTGCTACTGACTGCGAGAGGAGATGGAGCTCTTCTGTGTTAACTCCTACTTCTGCGGCTGATGCTGCGGCCTCTTCCTATGCGTCCGCACTGCAGAGGGAACTGGTTCCCAATCTACTTATCAATTGTTGCAAAGCTTTTAGGGTTCCTCTTTCTGATCCACAGGACCACATTACTGATAATTCCTCGCAGTCTCCCGCCGAACCCAAGCAGGTTAAAGTGGCTATATAAAGTTCAAATTTGATCTTGTGTGATACTACAACAACTCTTTTCTTTTTCAATGCGATTTACTGCTAACTAGTTATTGGTGCGGTCTTCCCCCTGTTTTATTATTCTTTTCGGTCTGTTGGTTGCTCTTATCCTTTAGAAGCCCCTTTACCATTCTGTATAAATGGGTGTGTTTTCTAATGTATGCAAATGTTGACACCATTTCACACAATTAATCTGATGTAGATGAGGATTCTGATATTAAGCAAACTACTTCAGTCACTTTTGGCGTGCTATATTGTATATATGCTTTCACTATGTCAGCAAGCTTTATTAGAAGGTGCATTGATCAATGCATGTCAGAGAAGGCAGTAACACTTTTTGGAGAACTTTTCATAATTGACTTCATGTATCTTTTTTAATGTTCAATATTGCTTTGATTATGATCATGGTTCATCATAGCGAGTTTTTATATACTTTTGGTTTCTCATGTAGGTTGATGTTGGATGCAGAATGTGAAATTGATTCGAATTGATTATTGGGTGGAGAAAGCAGATACTGGGATTCACTTTGATGGTAATGTGGTTCATACTGACAACCAAATAAGGCGTGCCCGATGTTGGTTCCCTTGCATGGATGAAGGCTTTCAGCGTTGTTGGTGTGGCTCGAGTCTAATCATGTTCTTTACAGCTTTTTGTCTTTGCTATCAGAATCTTCTGATTTTAGTTACTTGTGATGCCATTTATTCAGTTTTGATCTGGAGTTTACTGTTGCTCACTATCTCATAGCTGTCAGTACTGGAAACTTACTATACCAGGTAAGATAAATGAGATACTGTCTTCATTGTTTGAACAATTGAACTCCAGCTAATTCTTAAAGTGATATTTTCTAGTCATAGGTGTGGATTCTATTTTGATATCTTTGTATTCAGCATTCAATTGATTGATGATTTTTGATTGCCAAAATTAGAATTAAATGCTTTCTTTTTTCTACTTCATGAAAAAAATTTACTCCATTCCTGAGTTCTTATACTCTTCTTATGCAATTTTGAACAAGTGGTTGCTGGCACAATTGTTTATCATAAACCCGGTTATATAAAACCTCATGGTTGTTACAATCTTTGATCATTGTATTTCAAATGACAAGAATTTTGGTAGAGGGAGTTAAAGAAAATAAAACTAGTGATGCAGACACATTTGACATAAGCGTCTGTTGCAAAATCTATGATGTGAGTATTGCAAAAGCAATTATATAACAAAGCTATCTAATTATATGTTAACCTCTGAATGATGTGTATTGCACCAAAACTCGATGGAGCATTGAATGGTAGGTGGTTGGGAACTATAGATAGATTTATGCTTGATTATACCAGGTGAAATATGAATTAAATTAGCTTTGAACTCAGGATCTCATTTTGATGCTGTGAGGTGATTGTTGAAAGCGGATATTATGTACCGCAAAAAGGGATATTGTGGAACATGATATGATTATTGTAGCCTACCTTTATGATTTCTTAATTAGTAGCGACATGCCTTAATGTTGAAGCTATGTAGGCTGAGTTGGTTGTTATTGAAAAATCACCAACTAAACTCTTGAATGTCCCCTAGGTGGTCTTTTATGTTGACTTAAGTGGGTAGACTTTTTTAATTTTACCATATTCAGTTTATAAATTTCAATGTGAACTTCCTGCAATTTGGAGATGAAAGTGATGCTTCTCATATGTCTCAATACAAAGGTGAAGGTCTATTAGAGAAAATGCTCTCTAAACTACCTCTGACTACCAACTTCATCATTTCTCAATTTGTTGGCTTGGAACCTTAAGGAATGTAGGATCTGCTACTTGTTCATAAAATGAACATATCTTCCACATGCTATCTGTTGTCATTGCAGAGCACAAGCATTTGCTATTAAATGGAAGTATGATAATATCTGAATCCTAGAACTCTGTAGTGCTATTAAGTTGAAATTTATGTAATACCATATGTGGGGAAATGGGATTAATTGTATAAGCTACCCATTCGACCAATTATTTATGCTTTTAGTTCTTATTGGTTTGAGAACTCAATATGGATGCCTATATTGGTAGGTCATGAGCAAGGATGATCCACCTCGGAAGACATTTGTCTACAGATTAGATGTCCCTGTTGCTGCCCAATGGATATCATTGGTTGTTGCACCATTTGAAATCCTACCTGATCCCCATGTTGGTTTCATATCTCACATGTGCTTGTCAGATAGTTTTGTGAAGCTACAGAATACTGTTGAGTTTTTTCACAAGGCATTCAGGTTTGTTCTTTCTCTATATGGACTATTGACTTCTGCTTTTTCACAAATTTGGGATTAGTTGTCTCTTGCTCATGCAACTAATTTCAACAGTTATTATGAAGAATATCTTGATGCAAAGTTCCCATTTGGGTCATACACGCAAGTATTTTTAGCTCCTGAGGTAGCAGTGTGCTCTTCAAGTTTAGGAGCTTCCATGAGCCTTTTCAGTTCACAACTTTTATATGAGGAGAATATTATTGATCAGGTTTTCTTCTTTCCCAAATTTAATTGTTAATGTCTACATATCCTTAGTGTTCGACTAGATATATAAAGGCAGCTTGGTTGAAGCACGATATATGTGTTATGTTAATAACAATATTAGGGCTGAAAGTACAAAATTGTGACTTGGTAATTTGATCGACCATCCTAATGTCATTGTGACAGAATAAATTTTCATTAGATGTATTTCCCTTTTCCCATGACGTCTCTTAGGGAATGATTGGTTCGCATGAGAGAATGGTAACAGGAATGAGAATGAATATAGTGAGAAATGAGAATGAATATTATCATTAAAATTATGATGATTGGTTAAGAGGAAGGAATGATTACTATTATCATTGACAGTAGTTGGTTTGTAAAAAAATTAAGAATAAAAATTTATTTTTTAATTATTTATAATGTAATTAATTAATTAATTATATTGTAATTAATTATATTTTAATGAATTAATTATATAATTAAAATATTTTAATTAATTTTTAATTAATTAAAATATTTTAATTAATGAATAATTATATTTTGATTAGTTATATTTTGATTAATTAATCATATTTTAATTAACTATAATATAATTAATTACAATATTTTAACTAATGTATGAATTATATTTTAATTAATTAGTATTAAAAATATTTTTAGAAAAAGACCCACTACTAAGGAACGAGTTTCATTCTTTTAGTAAATGGAGGGTATGGAGGATTCCTCAAAAGTGGGATATCAAACTATTGTTCCTATAATGATAATCAATAACTAACTACTCACTTTTTATTCCTCACCCATTAATCCCTTTTCAAACCCATCAACTAAGCATTCCCTTACATTACTAACAAATGGCAATGGGGTATCAAGGAATAAAGTCTGCAATAGGCAGACCTAAAGGCTAGATAGAGAAAAAGAAATTAGACAAGGAAATGAAATATTGCAAAAGACTAAAAGAATCAACTCATGATTGATAATTAAGTCTGATAGGAGCTTTTTGAACTTTTTCACCCAGTTTCATTCTTTTGGAAAATCTTAACTTGGCAATTGTCTTATGTCAATATGCCATTTATGTATTTTCTCATTGTCAACAAGTGGGATGCCTAAATTGGTTAGAACATATTGTGCTCATTGGAATGGACACCAACATGCTCATTTTCCTAGTCCATATAGGTCATTACACACTTTAGATAACAAAGCTGGAGCACTGCACAAGTATTTTTGGGTACTGGGTGCATCAGTATTTGGGAGACAGTGTTTTTAACACAAAATTTTGGAATTTTGAACAGATTTAGTTTCTTGTCCAAAGAGTTTGGTTTTGTTATATTCTTCCTATTTTATACGTGTTTTAGTTTCCTTATCCTATTTAATTCATGCTTTAGGCTTTATAGTTTCTAAGTAAGAGTTATCTTTCTTATTACAATTAGGATTTTTGCTTCAAACATTACAAAATAGGTAGTTTTTGGATAAAGCGGTTTATGTAAAAATTTTAACAAAAAAAGTTTTTGTAAACCCAAAATTCCACATCTGTTATAGTAATAATCACCTAACTTCTAGTTTTAACTTGTTGAAAACTAGTTGCTCCCTACATCATGGAGTGACTTTATTATTTTGATGAGTGAGTGCTGTGTTATGTGGCTTACTAATAGGGCTTTTTTAGTTAATCCATGTTTTAGTTCATAAGTAGGAGGTTATATCAATACTTAAGAACATCACAGTGTTCAAGTAATTTTAACTTTTGAAGATGTTGAAGACATCAGAGATTTTGTATTGATCGGTACTATCATTAACTAGTCAATATAGGAATATTCTGTGTATTTTAATGGAGTAGTTTAGATATTATTTAGAAACATAATATTAACTTGTGGAAAAATTTTTATTGTTCTATTATATGTGATTTTAAAATTCGTTATAAAACCATATCCTTGTCCCTTATTTTTCTTTCTCCACCTTTGCTTTCACATGGTATTAGAGCTAATTTCAAATGGTAGCGGAGTCAGGTTCTTATCTAGGAAGTGTAGAGCCCCAACCTAACCCGTCTTTTCTTCTTATACTAGACTCCATTTCTTCTCTTAAATCATTGATTCTGTAATAATGTCCTAGTAAACAATGGTACTGGAATTACAGCTAGTGTCGTTCTCCTTCTAATCTTTGTGTCACCATAGTTGCAGGAATCTATTGCTTGTGAGTATGGTTGCTGAACTTGTCACTGGTTGCTGTACTTATTTCTGGTGCCTTTGTTTCATCTTTCTAATCTCTTTGTTGATGAAATTCTAACGGGAATTTCCTTGGTATTCTTTCCACATTTTTTTTGATGTTGTCAAGCTTCTTCTAACTGCAGATGAACATTTTTCCCTTTTTCTGGTGAGGTTATGAGTCTTTTTCTGGTGACCATCTCTGTCCTCTGTTTGTTCTTGCTTTGGTGAGTCCCAACATCGTCGTCACTGTGTTTTCCAATGATCACTGACTTTATTGTCGTGTTTTCCATCTTTTTTGATGAGCACCTGTTATTGCCATTTTTTTTTTTTGGGTTATAGCTCCATCTCTCTCCAAAGCAAGTTTCACCTCTCTCTAATTGTAGTCCTTTTTCTCATCTGGTTGTCAATAACAATCAGTATATGGAAGGCCAGATTTTATCATGATTTGACCAAAATCACTCAATGATCTTGTCTGAATGACACAGCGGAATTAGTTAAGTAGAGATTTTAGGTCCCGAAAGTGGCACATGAGAGTCTTAATTCTAGTGTGAAAATGATTGATTGAAATCCTTTTCTAAAGCTACCTATTTCTTTTTCTTGCTGGACAAGAAAACCTGCCTAACTAGGAAAATTAAAATAAAATAAAACCAAAACAAATCTTAATGGATATATGACAACATAACCAAATCCTAATATGTCGGTGAATTGGTTCAGCCTAGAACAATCCAGGGTTTCTTTTTAAGTTTTCTTGCATTGCCTTCCTGTTAGGCTATCACTGCCCCTCTTGATTCTTCTCTCCCAGCTTAAATTGTAATTTTCATTCCTCTTCATCAGAGTTGAGCTTTTTATTTGTGTTCCTCTTTGTTGAAGCAAATTTAGGTTTATCTATCATCTTCAACTAGTGATGGCTATTATTCCATATGAATTATATAATCAATGCCCTGAATTTATGCCTATTGAGAGTAGAGCAGTGTATAGATTGCCCACCTACAATTAGTTAATTACAATGGGGCTGAAAAAGGAGAGAAATGGAAGGTGAGGTTTCAAATGATTTTAAGACCTTAGTATAGAGGAGTTCATGGTCAATTGAAAACTTGTTGGCTGTGGCTGATGGGGAAAAGTAATTCAACATTATGGAAAGTAGTTGTGACTGGTGAGTGGTAACAAGTGCTGCTATTGATACCTAGGTTTCTGATATTATGTGTTTTGCAAATTACAGTTGTTTGAAGAATTATTGTCTCGTCCGTCCCGCTTCTTTAACTGGCTTTTAGTAGTCTTTCATATGTTAAAAAAATTTATTTATATTCTTTTTGAATAGTTTAGTGGTTATTCTCCAATGCAAAAGGTTAACTCTTATTTCAAATAATGCAAAAACTTAATACATGTTTGCATTTGAAGAATGTGACATGAAACGTGCTTTATGATATGTTCAAAACTTGTAATCAAGTGAATGACCTGCTTTTTCATACTAGGAAAGTTGATTCCACACATGGGCACGGTGGTGAGATTCATGCAACCAAAGTGGATTTCTTTTTGCATGAATATCATATTGGCCTTTTCTTTAGAAAATTGAATGTTCTTGGTCACAATTATGGTGTATGACCCTTTTTATGCACTCTTGTTTGTTTTGGTGTTTTTGGTTTTCCTACTTTCTTTTTCATTATCCTCTTTTTAATTGCGAAACTTTATAAGTGCAAATTTCATACAGATAAGTATCCTTGAATTAGTGAACATGTTGTAATCTTCCCCCTAATTTTTTAATTTGTTCAGGAATGACTTAAGTTGCATGTATGGTGGTGTTACTGATTGGGTGGTGTTTTGGATCTTGTAATCTTCATAACAAATGGCTTCATATGCCATGTAAATGGATGACACAGTTTCAGTTTTAATTGAAAATAAAGTTCAAGGTTTTTCAAAGTACTCATTTTCTTTTGTAGGCTAATGTTTGTTTGTCCTTCTACTTCAAAGTATTTGGGGATATGCATATGGATCAGTTGCTACTTCTTTTCAAGTCTTTCAATAGTTGCATTACATGCTTGGTCATTTGTAACCTAATGAAGTTTGAAAATTTGTTCTCTTTATTCACCATATTGATTGATTAATGCAGACCATAGACACAAGCATTAAGCTAGCCTCTGCGCTTGCAAAACAATGGTTTGGTGTCTATGTGACTCCTGAGGAAGCTGAAGATGGTAAGCTGTTAGAACAAGATACTTTGCATTTTTCTGATTTGAGGAATGGTTGATCAACTTTGAGAAATGCTGGTTTTTGGATTGATTACGTCCTTAATTCTTATGTCAGAATGGCTGCTAGATGGGCTTGCTGGTTTTTTAACAGACTTGTTTATCAAGAAATTTCTAGGAAATAATGAGGCACGATATAGGAGATACAAGGTTTGTACTGAGCTATCTAATTTCGTCAATAAGCCATATGCTTTTCCAAGAAGGATGATTACAGCAAAACAGAACTTTGTAATGCTCATCATTTGCGTGTTTGCTATGGTTTTTTCTGAACATCATTTCCCTTTCTTTTTTTTTTAGACTTCAGAAAGATCTTTTTATTCGAAGTCTTCTTTAGTCCATCTTCACTTGAATTTAAACATCTAGAGCCTCTTGATTTTGGAGATATACCATTGTGTGGAGGGGTGACACTAATTGAAAGTAATTCCAATGATCTTGTGGAACGTACGCTACCTGGAAACAGATAAGATTTTGATTAAATTCAGATAATATGAGGTTAAGAAGAACTGTGTACTTACTAATTTTACTCAGTTTCGATGCTGCACAAGTCTCAGATCATGTAAAATAAAAGAAAAGTGTGCTTGAAGCTGATTTATCTATTTGAGATTGCATGATCTTCTTCTAACAATAAGGATCTCTTATCAATAGTCTCCTGCAAACTGAGGAGTCATTGCTAATTTATCAACAACAGGTCACAATACCAACATTCAGTTTGGAGGCTATCTTCTCTGACATAGGTGCATTTGTGAATGGAAAATATGCTGTCTCTGAAATTTTGGCTCTTATATCTTATATGTTAACTATTTTCGTTGAATTATATGCAGAGCCAGTTACATTTCTGAAAAGTTTTTGTTAATTGGAACCTTTTGATGATTTTGGTTTGAAGCATCCCAAACTTATACCTTGTTTTGTTTATCCTCATCTTATTATTGTTTAAAGTTTATCCTCTCTAAGGTCATCCACAAATGGCTCTCTTATTCAACATTTGGAATCCAACAATTTGTTCCTAAGGTTTTACAGTGGTGCAATTGGTCCAGATGATGAGTCTGCTTGATCTTTAAAAGAATGAAGTTTTGAGGATGAGTAAAGCATAAGTTGAAGTATATTTACACCCAGCTTGGTGGGAATTTTGTGATTTTTCATGATATCTGGAAATCATGGAAAGATCATTTCCTGTGTTGTGAATTTTTCATCTGATCATTGTTTTGTAGCTAGGGATTTTTAGGGGCATATTTCTTTTTGTTTAATTAGTTACATATTTATTCATTGCTTAGTTAAGGAATCCTCTTTCTGCAAACATATGTTGTTATTTTCTTAGATAGGGTAGAGATGTGCCGATACTGATCCTCAATAGTAAAAATCCTGGATCTTCTTCATTTTAGAAGGGTTGATTTATTTGAGACTGTCAGAAGCTTTTCCTCCTTAGATGATCTTGTGCTTAGCGCTTCTAATCAATGAGAAAATAACACTAAAATTTTTGCAAATGCAGGCTAATTGTGCTGTTTGCAAAGCAGATGATAGTGGCGCAACTGTTTTGAGTTCATCTGCTTCTTGTAAGGATTTGCTCGGAACTAATTGCATTGGTTTGTATGGAAAGATACGATCTTGGAAATCTGTGAGTTCATTTTTAATTCTGATTTCTACTTAAATAAATCTTATTTGTTTCCTTTAAACTGACTGACTGGTTATTCAAAGGTGGCGATCCTTCAAATGCTGGAAAAGCAAATGGGACCAGAGTCTTTCCGTAAGGTAATTGGCTAGTGCATATGAAAGGGTTTTATCCTACATGATTTTGAAGGACTAGAAGCCTGCAGAAAACTCTCTTGTTGCAATTGTTTTCTAAAATGGACTCATACATTCAGTGATCAAATCATGGATTGAACTGAAGTGGTAATGATATAAGACAAGGCTTGAGGATAATTTGTATATTGGTTAACTAGGAAGTGATGACTTAATCCTTAGAAATTGAAGAATTAAGGCTTTGAAAACTGGAATTGGGTTTACGAATGTGTAATAAGTATAGTTAACAAAAAGGAAATATTTCTGATGTAGACAAAGTTGCTGAAATTAGGTATCTGTTGCAGTAGTAGATTTTTTGAATCACTGGTATGGAGAGAGTCTGAGTTTACAGCAAATCATTGTGCTTGTATTATCTAGATCCTTTAGCTGTTCATGAATTTTTACACTGAATGTCAGGAAGATATGCAATTTTAGATTTAAACTTTTCTTCCCAACATTTTTTAATATGGAAATGTTGTTATTTATGGATGAATTCCTTTGGTTCATGATGTCCTATTTTTATGCTCTAAACATGCAGATTTTGCAGAAAGTTGTTTCCTGTGCTCGAGATAGAATCCCATTGAGATCACTTAGTACAAAGGAGGTAATCACTTACTCATGATGCTCAAATACATGATTATTCTGTTTATCCTGGTTTCTGGTTTTGAGGTATTCAAGCATATCCAATTGTTGTATCTATAATCTTGAAAAGAATGGGAACTGTTATTTGTAGCAGTTCCATTTAACTTGTCTTCACTATGTCTCATAGAGTAATGTTAAAATGTTTCCATATAAATATACCACTGCTAGATAAATGGGTTGAAGCTTTTAGACAAATTCATTAGGTAGTGTCTGGATTTTGATGAAAGACAGATACAAGAATATCTGATGTATGACTGGACAGAAAGATGCCAACTATTTGGACAAAGCAATTGTGACTTTGAAAATATGGGCTGCTGGAGCCGGGGATTTAGAGCTAAAAAAACAGGAAGCAAAAAAAAAAGAAAATTTGGATAGGTCAAGGGATGAATCCTAGGGCTTAAGCCTAACTCCTTATCTAAGAGTCACTCCTAGAGAATATAAAGTTTTCATACATTCAAATCTGAAAAGGATCATAATTCATTCAAAATCATCAACCTCCTTTAAAATTTGATGTATGATGGATATAAATAGACATTACGAATTAGAACAAAGAAATAGACTTAAGAATCACTTGTAAGGTCTAAGAATCACACTTTCTTATTTTAAATTTGAGCATTTTCAAAAAGGAAATCACTTTATTATAAACTGAAATGTTGAAACAATATTTATAGTAAAAGTCTTTGATCCCTAATTCTAATAGAAGAGGACTTTTTTCACACTGAATCATAAAGTATTCTATATTTCATAATAAGATGAGCAGTTAAGGAACTAAATCAGTATAAAATAAATTGTATCAAATGACATAAAGAGAGGGGGAGAGAGAGAGAGAGCGATAAACCACTCCCTGTCACTGTTCACTGTACAGTCATTTCACCAATTTAAGGCTTGGGGTTGATTTTTTTGTCCTTTCTTGTTCCTTTTGTATACTTAAGTTGTTTTCCATAAATTTTTCTGTTGGATTTAGAGTAGGGAGTGGACTTTTGACCAAATTGTTATGTGATTCTATCATTCAAAATTTTATACATTGCTAAGCAATTCATTGATATTTGAGCTTATGGATTGTTTTGCTCTGCTATGTACTTGGAATTGCTTTTTATTTTGGTGAAAATCATTTCAGTTTAATTGCAATTTTAACTTTAGTTTTGCGTTCCATGAAAATGTTAATAGCTTTTATCATCAAATTATCAACACTGAGAAACTACAATTGGTAGTCTTTTAGAGTTTATGAACAATGTTAACATTCTTTTTGTAGGAAAAACTGAATCCATTTTTTTTAACAATCTCGAATCTTCATGTAGTTAGTTAGAAGCTTTGGATGGCGAAATTTTACGTGTTGACCAATTCTTTAATTGTGTAGTTGTTACAGGAGACAATAATTTCTTTGTATGAATTATTTACTTTTATTCATAGAAGTGAATCCTTATGAACCAGAGTACTCTGAAATATGCTACATTTGATGTATTTCCTTTTGCTTCTCAATAATTTTTAGCTGAGATTCTTATATGATCTCACAAGCTATATTTGACTTCCTTTTCGTTGATAAATTTTAATTTGAGCACTGTTTTATGTTTCAAGAGCTGTTCTGTTTTATTTCATGCTTATGTAACTACTACGGAATGCAGTTCCGACATTTTGCCACTAAGATTGGGAATCTTGAGCGTCCATTTGTGAAAGAGTTCTTTTCTAGATGGGTTTGCTCAAGTGGGTGTCCAGTTCTAAGGTATTGATTTGAGATGTACGGGATCACCTTTTTCTTACATTTTTAATTATGTTGATTACTTTCATGTTCTAAATTCTTGATTGTTTGGACTTAATTTCAAGGATGGGATTTTCGTATAACAAAAGGAAAAATATGGTTGAGTTAGCAGTGCTACGAGAATGCACAACTACACCTGATGCTAATACTTCAGTTCTAAACCCTGATTCTGAAAATCGAGATGGTGACATTGGATGGCCTGGGATGATGAGTATTAGGGTTCATGAACTTGACGGCATGTATGATCATCCAGTTCTTCCTTTGGCTGGAGAAATTTGGCAACTATTGGAAATACAGTGCCACTCAAAGCTTGCTGCTAGACGCTTTCAAAAGCCTAGAAAGGGTTCAAAACCCGATGGTTCTGATGAAAATGGTGATGCTGGGCCTGCTGCAGATATGCGTGCTAGGTATACTGTGTGTTAGATGTTTTCTTTAATATTCTTATTGGATAGGTATCTTATATTCTGTTGACTTATTTGCTCTTGCAGCTTGGAATCTCCTTTGTCATGGATTAGGGCGGATCCAGAAATGGAATATCTTGCTGAGATCCATTTTAGTCAACCTGTACAGATGTGGGTAAGAAACCCTGGCCCATTTTGGAGATTTATATTAGGTTTTTGCATAATTTGCACTATATATGATTGGTGTAATTCATTTTTCCAGGTTGCAAGAAGTGCTTTAACTATGTGAAATCTTCGGATGTTAATAATGTTACATTTTTTATGCATGCTTATTGTGAGTTAACAACTTGGGTTGTTTTACAGTTGGTGATTGGTTTCCAACTGAGTTCATGTATTCATGCCAAATTATTATTGCAAGGAATTGGGCATTAGTTGCTTGAATTTATCTACCTCTTGAAATCACTGCCAAACCTTTTGGTTGATTCAGTTTTAGGATGGTAGTGGTTGACAGATACGTGGAATATTGTCTCGGACAAATTTATGTCACGTGAAGGACATGATTTTTGGGAATCATGATTGTCATTGTTTTCTGGAATCTACATTATTCTTCTATTTTCTTATAATTTTTCTGCATTGGCATTAGCAATAGCTATTGTCAAAAATCGTTGTAGTTCCTGGGATTTTGAAAAGTCTGGATAATAGACCTAAGGTTGTGGTTGAACACCTGAAATATGGTATAAGAAAGATGTAAGTCACCTCAGGCTCATATCTAGAAAAATCACTCACGAATCTATTTACTCGTATAGTGAATGATTTTTATGCAAGGATAAAACAGTGTGATGGATTAATCAACAAAACAGGCACCTTATATACTGTTTGTTGAAGCAGCAGTCGTTATTTCCTTGTACAACCTATGCACTTTAGATATGTGTGTGCAGATTAGGATTTAGTGTAGAATCATTGAGAGACAAATATGGGAGAAAACCTGTTTTTGTCAAAAGGGATCCTTAAGAGATCTTGTTTGGGCCGTTTTCTTGTTTATCAGTGGATATCATTGCTTGTTTATTAATCGATATCATCTTTTTTCATTATAAAAAAAAAAATTTCTAGAAGCTTTACATTTCCGTGGTAAAGTCTTAATTTTATCAATTTTTGATGTCAATAGGTATGATAGAGTTTGGTTTTTATCAGAATCGTAGAACTATTATTCTGTTGCACAACATCTATCTATGTTTCTAATATTGTGCCTCTTTTAACTTTTTTTTTTTGGGTTTGAATAGTGGATGGTTTACTGTTGTGCCCATACACATTTGTTTTTATATATTTTCAACTTTGTTTTCTAACCAAAATTTGACCCTTTTTTGTTCATGTTGGATATCTCTGTACTTTACAATTTTGTAGTTGCTTTTGTTTGTCAATTGGCGATTGATTTTTCAAACTTATTATTCTAATCAGATCAATCAATTAGAGAAAGATGAAGATGTTGTTGCACAGACACAAGCTATTGCTGCATTAGAGGCCTTGCCACAACTTCCATTTTCTGTTGTTAATGCCCTTAACAATTTCCTTAGTGACTCCAAGGTTTGACTGACCTCAAGTGTTATGCTTTACTTCTATTCATGTCCTGACTAGACATAATATTCTAATTTACATTGTTTTTTCAAGGCTTTCTGGAGAGTCCGTATTGAAGCTGCATTTGCTTTGGCTAATACAGCATCTGAGGTAATATATTCAGTTGGAGTGATTTTTGTGTCTCTATATGTATGAGATGCATGCTTCATTTTCCAAGTATTCACAATTTTTGCATGTAAAAATTCCTTTCATACATAGCTCTTGTATCATTCCCATCATGTATTTTATGATATTTGTTTCTGGCTAAAGCAACTTGTTTTCCTTGAGACGCTAATAACATTTTAATGTGTTTCATTATTGAATTACAATGCAAGAGTTGGAAATTGGAAAATTGAAATGTTTGAACTTATGATGTTTTTTGAGGTAATTTTATTTGGGTTTCCCTGTCGGTTGTTTAACAGGATACTGATTGGGCTGGTTTAGTCCATTTAATAAAGTTCTACAAAAGCCGAAGATTTGATCAAACCATTGGGCTTCCCATGTATGACTTGCAACTCTATTAATCTGATTTTACAGAAGTTTGTTGTTTTCACTCTCTTAAATAGCTCATCCCATGTCTATTTTTCCAGGCCAAATGATTTTCATGATTTTCCCGAGTATTTTGTTCTCGAGGTAATGCAGTGAGGTAGGCTATGTAATGGTTTTGTGTGATACATGCTGTGCTTGCTTAACATAATTTGCACCTATGAGTAGTTTCTACTTGCTTAGCAATACTCTTAACATCTTTTATTCAGCGATGCGATAGCTTCTAAAAGAAAGCGCATTTTGGATATTTTTGTTTTTCTTTTTATGACTGGACCAAACTGAATGCACTCTGATTACAAACAAGAAACTCCACAATTTAGATTGGTTTCCTCTTGCTTCCATCTGAATTGTTTTCGCTCTAAGGTTTAACAAAAAATTTTCTTGGGGTTTTTGAGTATTATCTGCATAAGAAACAAGTTCTAGTGTGGCTGCATAACCTAGGATGATAAATTGTCTTTTATCACACATTTTTCGTATCTATTCATTTATCTTTCTTCAAGTCTCCATCTCTGAACTATCTTTCTGTTTAGCAATCTACTACTTCTCTTTCAAGGGTGGATCTTATTTGCTGCACAATCTGCAGCATAGTCTGTGCTTCTTCTGTCATCTTAAGCTTTCATTAGACTGGACCCTTCATGCAATAGTTTTAATAGATATCTTTGTTTCAGTAGAATTACTTGGGTGTCAATATTAAATTCAGTCCTTAGGCTGCTTCTGGGGGAATGTCTGATATAGTAACTGTGAAACATGCAGCAGGATTTACCAGAGAGAGGGGATGGCTATTTTCAGAAAATTTGGCAGTCTATAAGGGGATGTATTATGGTTCCTTTGTAATGTGACATGGTGTTTAATTGTGACTTTTCATATGTCTACGTGTGTGCTTCTCTCTCTCTCTCTCTCTCTCTCTCTCT
>JANZXR010000007.1:4135173-4149492 GCA_027575705.1 Erythroxylum echinodendron
CTCGAGACCTCAGGGTTTTGTTCCGCTTTAAGCGGACACCTCTTACCATTGAGCCCGGGCTCTACAAAATGACTCAATTTCTCAACTGTTTCGTCTGATATCCCACTATCTTAACTAGCTCCTCTATATAACTCAAATTTCTAGCAACTTCAATCTCTTGAGTTGGTAATATATTCATCGGATCAAACCGATTTCTCCTGAGCATACTTATGTGAAACACATTGTGTATCTGAGACATTTCATTCGGTAAGGCCAATTTGTATGCCAATGATCCACTCTGCTCAATAATCTCATAAGGACCACTATATCTAGGGCTTAGCTTGCCCTTTTTACTGAAACTCAGCACTCCTTACTAAGGCGATACTCTCAGAAACACTTTATCTCTTACGTTATATTCCATTTCCCTTTGGTGCTAATCTAGGTAGCTCTTTTGTCTATCTTGGACTGCTTTAATTCTACTTCGGATCAGTTTCACTTTATCTATAGTATCTTTTATCAGTTTCGGGCCTTATACCATTCTTAGACCCTCTTCATCCCAGTATAGAGGTGAATGAAATTTTCTGCCATACAACGCCTCATACGGTGCCATTTCGATACTACTGTGATAGTGGTTATTATATGCAAACTCAATGAAGGGTATATACTAATCCCATGCTCCATGAAACTCCAATACATATTATCTGAGCATATCCTTAATAGTCTTGATTGTCCTCTCACTCTGTCCATCTATCAGAGGATGAAATGAAGTATTAAAGTTTAACTTCATGCTCATAGCATTCTGTAAGCTTTTCCAGAATCTCAAAGTAAATCTGGGATCCCTTTCTGATACAATGGACACTAGAACTCCATGCAACCTCACTATTTCGTTCACATATCTCCAGGCTACAATGTCATGCACACATAACCTCTATCTCAACCACAGTGTCTCATCTCTTAATTCAAATTCAGAATCTGGATTCATTTTCAACTTCTCTATAAGCTTCACCATTTTGGGATCTTTACTCTGAACCTTTCTGATTATGTCCTATAGCATTAGTCTCAATCTCAGTGTAGCAATCAATGCCTCATTCTGCTCTAGATTCAACTCCACATTCAAAGCTCTCAATTGAATTAAGCTCAGTAACCTCGATATCTGAATCTGACTACCTTACTATTGGATTTTCTACTTAAAGCATCTGTTACCACATTAGATTTTCCTGGATGATACTAAATCGTAAAATCATAATCTTTCAACAACTCTATCCATCTCCTCTATCTCATATTCAATCCTTTTTTACTCAACAAATACCTCAAGCTCTTATAATCGGTATATATCTGGAAAGTCTCTCCATATAAGTAGTGTCTCCATATCTTTAGAGCAAAAATCACTATAGCAAGCTTTAAATCATATACTGAATAATTAATCTTGTGAGACCTTATTTATCTCGATGCATAGGCTATCATCTTGCCATACTGCATCAATACACATCTCAATCCTTGATACGAAGCATCACTATAAACCACATAACCTCTAATTCTCGATGGAATGGCTAATACCAGTTCTATAGTTAACCGATGCTTCAGCTCCCCAAAAATCCTATGAAGTTCATCATTCCATCTGAAGAGCACATTCTTCCTCAGAATTTTAGTCAGAGGAGCTGAAATCAATGAGAACCCTTTGACAAATCTCTGGTAATATTCAACTAATCTGAGAAAACTCCAAATCTATGATACATTCTTTGGAGCTTCCCATTTCATTACTACCTTTATGTTCTTCAGATCCACTTATATGCCTTGCCTAGTTACTATTTGAGCCAAAAATACTACTTGATTCAACTACAATTCTCACCTACTAAATTTGGCATACAGTTCTTGTCCCTCATAATATGCAAGATTAATCTTAGATGTTCAGCATGTTCTTCTCTACTCTTTAAATACATCAAAATGTCATCTATGAATACAATTACAAAACGATCTATGTAGGGTTGAAACACCTTATTCATCAATGCCATAAATATAGATGGGGCATTAGTCAACTCAATTGGCATCACTAGAAACTCAAAATGCCCATACCTACTCCTGAAAGAACTTTTTGATACATTAATCTCTGCTATCTTTAACTGATAGTACCCATATCTCAATTCCAACTTAGTGAATACCCAAGCTCCCTGCAACTGGTCAAGCAAATCATCAATTCTAGGCAACAGGTACTTATTCTTCATTATTATCTGATTCAGTGGCCTATAATCGATGCACAGTCTCAGAGTTCCATCTTTCTTTTTTAAAAACAAGACTAGAGCTCCCCATAGTGATACATTGGGTCTATTGAAACCCTTTTCCGATAACTCCTAGAAGTAAAATTTCAATTCCTTTAGTTCTATAGGTTTCATCCTATATGGAGGAGAATATATAGGAGCAACACCTAAAACTAAGTCAATTGAAAATTATGTTTCCCTATCTAGAGGTTAGCCAGATAACTCTGTGGGAAACACATTCAGAAATTCCCTCACAACAGAAATGTGTAGCACATTCTGCTCAGTTCGAGTATCAATGATATGAGACAAATAAGCCTCACATCCACCTCTGATCAATCTTAGTGCACCTAAAAATGAGATTAGTCTGGTTGGCACTGCTTGACTAATAGCTTGGAATACTACTCTCGGTTGATTAGGAGATTCTAATATTACCTCTTTTATGTAGCTGTTCGTGATAGCCCTATGAGCAGTGAGCTAATCCATGCCTAGAATAATATCTATCTCCCTTAATTGTAATACAATCAAGTTTGCCTCCAATTCTACCTGATGATTCCGAATCAAACACCTCTGGCAGACTTCTCTTATTATGGTAGTACTACCTATCAGTGTACTCACCTCTAATCTATGTCTCAATAGTTCTCTATCATAATACAACCTAGATGCTAGATGAAGTGCGGTAAAAGAGTGCGTAGATCTAGGATCTAGAAATGGAAAAGCTTTAAAAGTAAAATTGTGTAACACATCTGCAACGACATCTAGATAATTTTGAGCTTCCTTTCCAGTTATTGCATAAACTCGAGCCTGAGACTGCGGTTGGTTGCTCCTTAGCACAGTCTTGACAGTAAGACTCTCAAAACTCATTCTACCTCTACCATGGCCTCTCCATCTAGGCCCACTAGCTCGGCTCTACTGGACAATTGTTTTTGTTACCATTGTTTCTCTTCTTCCAAACTGTGCTCCATACACAACAGAATAATTCCTGATCTGATAGTCAAATGAGCCACATTGAAGGCAAGCTCTAGACAGTTTGTAGCATTCACCACGATGTTGCTTTCCATAATGCTCATTGGGTAACTGTCCTGATAATGCACCTCTTCCACTGCTAGACTATACAAAATTACCCATCTATCAAAACCCTGACTGTCTTAACCTAGCTGGTGGTCTAAGAGCTCTATTATGATGCTTGCTAAACCTTCTGCCAAAACCACCCTGAGTTTCACTGGGCCTCTTCATTCTATACTTTAATCTATATCCTGACTGACTATCATTCAACAACTGCTTAATTCGGATTGAGACTGCTCTTAACTCAGAGAAACTATTCAAGTTTGAAATAGCTAACCTCATCTAAATCTTTATGTTTAGCCCATCTTCGAATCTCCAACTGTCTTCCTCAGTAGGAATCAAGGAAGTGGCATAACCTATCAGTTCATTGAACTTTATCTCATATTCTGCCACAAATGAATTGCCCTGCTTCGGATATATAAATTCCTTCTTTTTTTATCCAAGTAGATCTTAGGCATGTAATTCTCCTTGAAGGCTCTCAAAAAGTCTTCCCACCTCAAGTTACAAGGCCTGGTGGCACTACCTGGAACAATTTTCCACTATTGGTAGGCTAGGCCTTGCAGTAAGGAAACCACATAGTCAAACTTCTCGTCCGAATCGCAGTCTATCTGATTGAACATTCTCTTCGTTCTCTCTAGCCATCCCTCGGCCTTTGCAGGGTCTGTATTTTCGTAGAAGTCCACAGCCTCCTGGTTTTGCAGTTTATTTTACCTCCTTTCCCTTCTCTCGGGAATTTTCGGAGGCATTCTCTCAAGTCAAGATATGGAGGACTCTCTACTGTCTCCTACTGATTCTAGGTTGTTTATGTCAGTTGACCTTCCAACTTGATCACCTATAGCGGATGACCTATAATAGACAATAAGTTTGATTCCTATTTGCATTTCTCATAATATGTCATGTCTAATACTCCTATGTGTCCCTATAGATGCCAAACCATGCTCTAATACCAAGCATTGTAGCACCACACTCTTATCTGACCTGTGCCTATACGTTATTCAAACATTCGAGCCCATATCTGATGGAAGTAATGCGCTAAAGCAATCACTTTCACTTATCTTATGGCATCATAAATTAAAACATGAATATTCAATTTCTAAAAACCCAATTCCTCATTTCATTTCATAAAACAAAATGTACATTGTAGCATTACAAACATCTTCCATATATGTACAACATCTAAAGTGAATTAAAGTTTACAGCTCTGTTTACAACATATGCTACATGTATGAGGAAATATACAAAAATTCTATCTAAATTCTGTAGTCCCAGCTGAACGACCTTTGAGCCATTTCTTCTATCCAAAATTAGTACTAAGCTTCTTCCAAAACATCTTAGTAACTAAGTCGCCTCTCTCGTACCTAAAAAGTCAACGTTGTAATTTTGGTGAGTTTTGCGAACTTAGTGACTAAACCATCCTCGATGGTTCACTCTTATCATATAACACAACAGTTCACATTTAATTCATATAACCACATAATTCAAATCAGTTCATTTAATATCATGTAACATCATAAAACACTTTGTTCACAAATTTCACATTTCCCATTCAATGTAATTCCATAATACATTTCAATCATTTAAGACATTTATATCAAGTGTATACACAATGCTTGTGAGACTCACTTTCAAATTATTACATTGTTATTAGCTTTATTCTCTCACATGAGCATCATCATTCACAGGTGGTAGCTTTAGGTCTTTAGTGAGAAACGAAGGAGACAACAAAATGATGGTAGCAAATGAAGGGTGAGAGTAAGCTTCAACATTGATGATGGTTGGGTGAGTATCGTGGAAGTGAAGAAGAGAAGAGATGGAGAAGGTCACATAGAAAAGAAGAAACCAAGAATGAAAAACAATTAATTGGTTTTTCAATTAGAAGAAAAATTGTGGATTAAGACATGGTATGGCAAGTGACACTTGTCACTTGTGTCACTTGCCATATGTCCATTTCCAATGGGTCTCATTTGGTCCTCTTTAATAACCAGTCCATTTGTCTCCAATTTCTAATACAATTATCTCCCAATTTTCTATGACACTTGCCATTAAATCCCTGTTTCATTTATCAAAATTTCCACTGCCATTTGTCCCTTATTTCTACTACCATTTATCAATTGTCCTACTACTTGGCATTTTTCCCAGTTCAAAAATACCCAAAATTCCAGAAATTTACTAAATTTCACCAAAAATTTGAATTCAATACTTATACTCACCAAATCAATTTTCAAGACAATATAGTCACTATTCACACCATAATCACATTTATAAATCAATTATACCTGGAAAATGCCGATGAGTGCATGTACAATAATTTTAACGTGTGCAATACATGACCATGAAATGTACTTTCTAACTTCTCAATATTGTCTCTCCTGTTCAGTATTCTTTAGGTTCTAACCCTTAGCATGAGAAAAATGGGATGTTACATCGTGTAACTTTGAAAATAAATACCACAAAATAATCACATTTATTTTGTAATTGTATTATTTTCTGATCATACTTGTTTGTTTTATCTCTCCTTTTCAATTATTGTTTGTTTTTGGGTACTGTAGCAGGACATGAAATCATGAAATTCATAAAACATGGGTTAAAATATGAGAAGGTACTAAGAGTTCAAGTAACCTTCCACTTTTTGGGTCATTTTAAGCAAATAATTCTTTTTGTCTCATCTTCACATATTTTCTAGGTTATGGCATATACCAAAACACTAATTTAAAATTTTGTATGCACTTTTCACTCGTCAACAAAACACTCTGTATAACAAAAGGATAAGGAGATTGATGCTATTATTTTAGTTAACCATTAAGTTGTTAAGTCAAGAAGACTTCATTTCTTTTATTGATTTTGATGAAAGTTAAATAATAATAGAAAAAGAAGTGTGTGAACTGTTTTGATGAGTTTATTAAGTGTGCAGATAAATGTAAGTAGCACAAATCATCAAATCAAGATGATATTCAAGAGTTGACTAAGAAAAAGTGTAAGACGGACCAGACGAAGTCACATGTCTAAGACGAAGTCATAAGATGAAGCGAAGTTATAAGACAAAGTAAAGACATAAGAAGAAGCATACAAATCAAATCAAGACGATATAATTGAACAATAATCTACAACGTCAGTTAGTTAGAGTTGGTTACAAGACTCAACTAATAACTGATCTCTGATGATTTTACAAGCAGTTTTCTCAAGAAGACCGTTGGAGAATTAGGCTATAAATATCAGTTGAAGTCACAGACAAATCAACTTTCAACTTTTAACTTTCTACTCTAAACTCTTTACTTACACGGAATAATCCTGTGATCAAGTGAGTATACTGTAAAAATATTCTGAGTGAAAAGAAGGAAGAAAAGAGATCAAGAACACATGTAACATGAGTTTAGAAAACTCAAACAATATCTTTTCAAGTGAAAGGGAAGGCTAGAGCCTGAAGAGGCTAAGATAGCGGATAAAGAATACTTTGTGAAAGAGACCTGAAGAGGCTTTGGAAGTGAGAAATAATACTTGTAAAGTTACAAGAGATAGTGAAATCTTAGATAAACTCTAAAGACTACACGTAGCTCAACAGTTAAGGGTGAACCAGTATAAATTGTGGTGTCCTATTCTCTAACCCTTATCTTATTAATTTCTTGTTGTTAGAAGAATATATACTATTTTTGCTTTTGCATTACTCATACAAAATAAGTGAGTTGTTTTGTAATCGTCTGAATCTTTTAAGAAAATTAAGAAGTTTTTAAAGATTACTATTTTAGATGATTTAACACAATTCAAACCCTCTTCTTGTGTATTTTACATATTATACGTGATTTCTATAATAACGAGTGATTTACTTCAGTTAGTATCAGGGAAAATTTTCCAAGAAACACTGTTACAAAGTAAGGACAAAGATCCATGGTTAAATCACATGTTTTTATAGCTGAAGATGCCTCAGTCACAAGACCTCCTGCATTTAATGGTGAAGACTATCATTATTAGGAGGACAGAATGTGGCTCTTCATAGAATCCACACACACTGATCTTTGGGATATCATTGAAAGTGGTCCATATATTCCAACAGACTATAAAGGGAAAAGCATCTATTGTGACTAATGGTCAGATGATCAAAAAGCTCGTGTTTAATTAAATTCAAAGGCTAAGTTCTTTTTAAGTTGTGCTCTAAGCAGAAGTGAATATGATAAGGTTCATGGATGCAAATTTGCAAAGGAAATGTGGCACACATTAGCCATTGCACATCAAGGCACAAACCAGGTGAAAGAATCTAAGATTAGTATTCTTATTCATCAATATGAGTTGTTCAAGATGAAAGATAATGAGTCTATTGATCAAATGTTTGGACGATTCCAAACAATCATTAATGGACTTAAAGCTCTGGGGAGAATCTACGATAGACAAGATCATGTCAGAAAGATCCTCAGAAGTCTTCCAAAAAGATGGAGGCCCAAAGTAATAGCAATACAAGAGGCCAAAGATTTAGGAAAGCTAAAGCTAGATGAATTGCTTGGTTCACTAAAAATCCATGAAGCAGAGCTTAATGAAGAAGATAAACCCATAAGGGACAAATCTATTGCATTGAAGGCTGGTCAGAAGAATCTAAAAATGCAGAAAAATAGAAGCACATCTTCAAAAACATTAAAGATTGAAAAAATCAAGAATGATGATGTCAATGAATCTGATCAATATTTAAGTGAAGATGAAGATGAACTATCCTTCATTTCAAGAAAAATTAGAAAGATGTAGAAAAAGAAAACAAAAGGAAATAAAGACTCCTCTTTAAAAAGATTATTAAAGACGATTCAAAGAATGAGAAAAGCTCTATCATCAGCTAAAAGTGTAATAAACCAGAACATTACAAGTCTAAATGCCCCTTACTCAAAAGAAAACAAACGAAGAGTCAAGGAAACAAAAAAGGCATTATGGCAACATGGGAAGATCTGGACTCGTCTAAATCTGAATCCAACTCAGAATCATCAGAACATGCAAACATATGCTTGGTAGCTGAAGGTAAAAGCGATGATGAGGTAATCTCTAACTTTAATGATCTTTAGCATGCCTATTTAGAATTGTTAGAAGATTCACATCTTATTCTAAAACAATATAGGTTGTTGAAAAAGAAATTTATTGAAAATTCTAAGAACACAAAAATTTTAGAAGAAGAAAACGTCTACCTTAAGAAATAAGTAAATGATATGAAAAGAAAGTAACTATATATAGATCTGAGGAGATTAATCAGTGAAAACAAATGATTAATATTCTTTCAACAAATTTATTAAAATTTACATAGAGTACAAAAAGGATGAATGATATGATTGGAAGTTATACACATCCAGATGATAAAAGTGGTTTAGGCTTTTCTGGTAGAAATACAATTAATAATAGAAATATTCTTCGTAATAGGAATTTTTTTCCTAATAAAAATAAAAAGAAACAGTATTCTTATTATTATTCTAAGAATAATTATAAGACTAACCCCAAAGGACCCAAGAAAATATGGGTACCTAAGAAGGATATAATATATATTACAGATCTCTTTACTTGGAAGAAGCAACCATCATCAATGGTACTTAGACAGTGGTTGCTCGTGACATATGACAGGTAGAAGGTCTATGTTCCTAGATCTCCAGTATAAGCAAGGAGGATTAGTAACTTTTGGAGACAACCAGTAAGGTAAAATAATTTGGATCGACAAAATTGGTAAGGACTCCTTTTCGTCTATTGATAATGTTCCTCTAGTTAATGGTTTAAAGCATAATCTAATCAATATAAGTCAATTATGTAATTCTAGTTTTGAAGTATCCTTTAATCAAAATTCTTATTTAGTTAGAAATAAAGATGGGTCCATATTCTTTTCTGTCAAGAGACGAAACAATCTCTATAAAATTAACTTAAATGATTTGAAAAATTAAAATATTTCATGTCTTATATTAAAAGATGATGAAAAACTGATTTGGAACAAAAAGCTAGGTCATGTTAGTTTTAAACACATTTATAAATTAGTTAGACATGAATTGGTAAGAGTTTTACCAAAGATAAGTTTTAACAAAAATTTCTTTTGTGAGAATTGTCAGAAAGGAAAACAGGTTAAAACATCCTTTTCGTCTAAGAATATTGTAACGTCGTCTAGATCTCTAGAGCTGTTACATATAGATTTATTTGGTCCAACTAGAATAGTAAGTCTTGGTGGAAAGAAGTATAGTCTTGTAATTGTTGATGACTTTACTAGATTTTGTTAGATGCTGTTTTTATCTCATAAAGATGAATCTTTTAACTGCTTTAAAGTCTTATCCAAAAAGTTACAGAATGAAAAAGGAATTTCTATTGCTGTAATTAGGAGTGATCATGGTGGAGAATTTTAAAATGAAAATTTTTAAATGTTTTGTGAAAAGAAGGAAATTTCCATAATTTCTCTGCTCTTAGAACTCCTGAACAAAATGGATTTGTAGAAAGAAAGAACATGACAATTCAAGAAATGGAAAGAACTATGCTATAAGAAATGAATCTTCCTAAATACTTCTGGGTAGACGCTGTAAATACAGCTTGTTATATTCAAAATAGAGTATTTCTGTGACATATTTTAAATAAAACTCCATATGAGTTATGGAAGGGAAGAAAACCAAATATTTCTTACTTTCATACTTTTGATTGCAAATGCACTATCTTGAATACAAAAGAAAAATTAGATAAATTTGATTATATGATTAATTCGGGAATTTTTCTAAGTTATTCAATTAGATCTAAAGCTTATAGAATTTATAATCTTGTTTCTAAATCTATTCAAGAATCTATGCATGTAAAGTTTGATGATGTTTCTCATCTAGATATGAGAGACGATTCTGATGATGAAACTCTATCTGCTCCCTTAGTTAGTAACCCAGACGATTCACCATTAGACGATCCATCTGATAAAGTAGTAGATCTCTCTGAGAATATTAGTTTGAGAAAAGACTAGAGATATAAATCTCTAAGAATATTAGTTTGAGAAAAGACTAGAGATACAAATCTTCTCACCCAGAAAATCTGATTATAGGAGAAACATCAGAAGGAGTGAGAACTAGGTCTAAGTTTAGGAGAGAGGCCAATGTAGCTTTTGTTTCTAAATTATAACCTAAGAAAATTGATGAAGTTCTTCAAGATGAAGCTTGGATTTTAGCTATGCAAGAGGAGTTAAATCAATTTACTAGGAATAAAGTCAGGTCTCTAGTCCCTAAGCCATCCAATAAATCTATCATAGGAACTAGTTGGGTATTCAAGAATAAACTACAAGAATCAGGAAAGGTATCCCGTAACAAAGCTAGATTAGGAGCCCAAAGCTATAATCAATAAGAATGAATAGACTACAATGAAACATGTGCTCCTGTAGCTAGATTAGAAGCTATTAAGATCTTACTTGTGTATGCTATTTTTTATGATATAAAATTATTTCAAACGGATGTGAAAAGTGCCTTTTTGAATGGTTTTATAGATAAAGAAGTTTATGTAAAACAACCCCCTGGTTTTGAAGACATTGATAAACCATATTATGGGTATAAACTTCATAAAGCTTTGTATGGATTGAAACAAGCACCTCGTGCTTAGTATGATCGTCTTAGTTCTTTTTTGATTAAGAATGACTTTATTAGAGGTCAAGTTGATAAAATTTTATTTCATAAATGTATTAAAAATGATTTTATTGTTGTGCAAATATATGTAGACGATATCATTTTTAGTGCAACTTCTAAAATGTTATGTTCAAATTTTGAGATTCTTATAAAAAGTTAATTTGAAATAAGTATGATGGGTGAATTAAAGTTCTTTCTTAGTTTACATATTAGATAGAATGATGAAAAAATCTTTATTCATCAACAAAATTATATCAAAGAACTTTTAGTCATATATAAAATGGAAAATGTTAAACCAATGTCAACTCCTATGCATCCTTCAATCGTCTTATCTAAGGATGAAGCTAGTAAGAAGATTGATCAAACTCTTTTTAGAGGAATTATTAGTTCTTTGTTTTACCTAACTACAAGTAGACCTAATATAATGTTTAGTGTTTGTTTGTGCGCAAGATTTCAAGCATATCCTGGAGAATCTCATTATATTGGTGTTAAAAGAATATTGAGATACTTGACAGGTTCTACTAATCTTTGTTTAATGTATGAAAAAGGTAAAGATTTCAGGTTAATTGGCTACTGTGATGCTGATTATGCTGGAGATAGGATTGATAAAAAGAGTACAAGTGGAGGTTATCACTTTCATGGTCATAATCTAATTTCTTGGTCAAGCAAAAGGCAAAGTTCAATTGCTCTATCTACTATAGAAGCTGAATACATGTCAGCTACAAGTTGTTGTTCACAAATATTATGGATAAAGTATCAGTTAGAGGACTATTCTATCCAAGAAGATCAAATTCTAATCTTCTATGACAACTCAAGTGCTATCAATCTCTCAAAGAATCCAATACAACACTCAAGGGCAAAGCATATTGAAGTTACACATCATTTTATAAGAGACTATGTATAAAGAGGGACCAACAATCTACAATTTGTTGAGACGAATCAACAATGAGCAGATATCTTCACCAAACCCTTAAGTGAAGATAGATTCAAGGTAATAAGATGAAATCTGAACATGGTAATGTTAAATTACCATTCGTCTGAAACTCTATGACCCAGACGATACATCATAATGAAGCAGAAAAGTCGTAAGGAATAGTAATGACAATTTTCATTCAGTAGTATCAATTTTATGATTACCTATGGATCAGTAACAGAGTTACAAACGGTAACTTTTTAAGAGTGTTTATAAAAAAAGAAATCTCTCAAAATTTGTAACACGCTACATTCTAGAATTTTCTTAGTAACCGACCTACTTCAAAGTGCTCTTAACAAAGATGATTCAATCCTCTGTTCTCTACATCAAATCTTTCTCATTTTCATTTCGTATCTTTCTTTTAATTGTTTCTATATACTAACCTTACTTCTTTCAGCGAAATACATTTATATGTTTAGTGGAAATACATTACACATTACAAAAATATCAAAATCTCTTGTCTATGGGAGACTCATTGATTTGACTACTCTGAAGGAAGATCGAATGGATATCGAACCTGAGATCAAAGCTGCTGGATGGGAAAATTTCTTCAATATCTGAGAACTAGTGTATCCAAATAAAGTATATGAGTTCTGGAAAATTGCAAAGGTGGTAGATAACACTTTGGTATCAGCGGTAGATAGATTGTCGGTGATTGTTTCACAAGATTCTATTATGAGCACTACTGAATGTCCAAATGAAGGAGAAAAATTGTTCAACAATATAAAATGGATTGCTCAAAGTCACATAAAAGAAGACAACATCAATTAACAACTATATGGATCGAGTATTCCAGGAGTCAAGAAGTCTTCAAACCTAATTCCGAAAGCTAAGGTTCTTCATTCAATTCTTCTTCACTGTATTTTACCAAGTGTGGGATCAAAGGATTTGGTGACGATGAATGATGAACATTGTTTATTTCATCTACTCATATACCAATCTATTAATCTTCTGTTCTTGATTCTGACCTACATGATCAAGGCTAAGGAGGATTATCATTTGAAGATTAGTTTGTTACCTTATGATATGTTGTTGATAAGATTCTTCAAAGAATCTATAATCCTACTTGATAGAGGAAATAGAGTAAAGTTGAATATTAAGAGTGTTATCAATGCCTCTACTATTCGCAAAATGTGGATTAAGACTGAAGCTGAAACGGATAAAGATTTCACATCGACAACACAGTCTAAAGGGGAGCTTTCAATCAGAAGAAGCTGGAAAGAAGATGTTTCATTTGGTATGCAAGCAAAACCTCAATCAACCGGAAGAATCTCAACTGAGGTGGCAAAAGTTGAACAATCGTCTTATAAGTCAAAACAAGCTAAGACAATTCCTGAAAGGAAGGAAAGTGTAAAGGTTTAACAACCAACTCACAAAGTGTCCTTAAAGAGGAAGGTTGACACGCCCCAATCAGAAAGACCGAAGAAGTTTAGAAGGTCACCAAGATTGATGACCTTACGACAACAATAATAGAAAAAGAAAAAGCTCTGATTCTTGGTCAAGTTTCTGAAAGTGCAATTATCTCTATCCCTTAGACTCAATCAGAACAACTGTCTAGAGAGATAGATATAAAAAGGAAGTTAGTATTTGAGCAAAACAAGTCCCAACAACAACTCTCTTCCAAGCTGACAGTAGAACAAAGGAAGATGAAGACGATTCAGAAAAAGAAGGTTAAAAAGCAGCAACCAATCTACAACCCTCCTCAACTAATGAAGAAATAAGATTTGAAGAAGAAGATTATAGAAGAATCAATACCTAATCAAAACAGAGGTTCAATTATCATCAGAGAACCTCCTAAACAGGAAGTTAAGGTTCAAATTGAATATTTAATAGTAAACAATCAGACGATACATGTTCTTAGTTCTGAAGAAAGAAGATTGTATAGTATTCTGCCAGATGAAAAGGTAGAACCATATCGATTGAAGATGACAAAAAATCCTTACACAATCTACCCAGTGATAAGAAAAACAAAAATAAAGAGTGTACCAAATGTACAAGCTTGACATCTAACACTAGTAGACAGCAAAGACAAAGGAAAGAAGAAAAAATTTCCTAAGAAACAAGAAGATGATCTCATAGAAGAAGAAATTTGAGTGGCGATGAAGAATATAGATGATGTATGTCGTGCAATTCAACCTGTAGGTGTCTATATTTCACATCACATATCAAGGCCATCAGGAAGTAAATTTGGCGCATCAACCACAGATGAAAGTTTTGAGGTTGTTGGGACAATAACGAAAGGAAGGTATAAAATATTACAATTGAAGGTATCAATTTCTACTTAGAAACCTTTTTGCATTTACTTATTCATTTTACCCTTAGTTTTCATTCCTTCTGTCAAAGATATCCTACACCTTCTAAGAAAACCAATTTTCAAACTACCCGAGCCTGATGATCTTGACATTCCACACCAAACACAACCTTTCCAATTACCCTCCATCAAAATTATTGACTTAGACGATTC
>JANZXR010000007.1:4171282-4182692 GCA_027575705.1 Erythroxylum echinodendron
AACGACGGAAGCAGATAAACTAGAACGCAGAACTGACGGATGCAAAACGAGGGAAGTACTGCGGAGAAACATTGGGTGTGCTATATATCATTATTATTATTAATTTCATGTATTGAAATTATGGTAAATTCGGTAATAATTGTTACAAATATTTATAATATTAATTACCAAAAGTATGAATATCGAATCGGGCTCGGTATCAGATTGGGTTCTAGAACAGAACTGTACCGATATTAAATACCGTTTCAGGTAATTTTTTAAATTTATAAAATAGTCCCTAAAATTTTTAAAATTTGCAAAATAGTCTATAGTGATATATTGTACAATCCTATTGTATACTTTATTAGTTTATTGTTTACATCAACCATGTTTTCAAAAATTTTAATAATAAATAACAATGACAATTAATATGAAATAACAATAATTTTTAAATATTTTATATATAAATAATAACCACAATTAATATAAACAAATACAATCATCATCATACAATTAGTCGTTGCAATTTTCAGAACTTACGGTACCAGCCGGAATTTATAGTTCCGGCCGGTACCTACCTGTAAACACCGGTACCGGCCGGTATTTACAGCTGGTACCAACGTTGTAGAATTTTATACCGATTTCTGGCTATTACGGCACCTTTCGGCTGGTACTGGCCGAAATGGTACGAAATCTACAAGCCTGTTAATCACATTTACTAAAACTAGTAATACATAATATCTACATGGTCATCGTCAACACCCGCACGTATTTTCGTTAAGTTACGAAATTTAAAGAAGTGTAATAATATACAATCTTATCTTTGCGTAATAGAGAGACTATTTTTGTAATAATAAATAAGAATGATTAAAAAATTCAATTGATGTAGTTAGGTTAATTGTAAAAATCTTAAATCTTTTAACTTTTTGATTCGATCTTCAACTTTTCAATACAATTTATTTTAATAACTTTTGTTATTAAAAATAGATCAATTGTTTAATTAATCGGATAATTTTCATAAATTAATAAATTGTTATAAACTAAAATAAATAAATTAATTTTTATTTAATAATTTTATTTTTAGTTAAATTTTCGATAGATAAAAATAATTTCTTTAAATTGTATTTTAAATTCTTTCATCTTATTTAATCTTTAGTTAATTTTACAGCAGTCTAATACCGATTAAACCTTTTAAATATTAAGAGTAGGCATAATTTACAATTTGTTAAAGCATTAATAAATACTCTAATTAACAGTCTTTCTAGTCAATGTTAGCTAAAGTCTATTCCTTTTCAAATAATTTTTTCTCATCTAGTATTAAATTCAATTTTTTCAAACCTTTTTTAGAAATCTTAACGGCGGAGCCCAAACTAGTCCATGCTGTCTTTGGAAACCTTTTTCCCAAAGGTGCGATCTTAAGTCACCATTATCCAATTCTCCTTTATACTCTACCCACAAATACATTTAAAGTTGGTGAGTTGCCTTCTTTGATCTAACTCTCAAGTAAATTGAAACTTGTACGAGTTAGATCTCCTGCCCCTTCTGTTACGAATGATGTTACAAATCCAAACCTCTTAAGGATGTATCACCGTCAACAAGGTGATTAGGCGCCCATAAAAGATAGTATTTGGAGACACTTCTATTTTCCATAACCTTAGATATATACAGAGCCTGGAACATGTGTTGGTCAATAAGGATGAGATGTTCATATTTAGGTTCATTAGCGCATCTATTATTGAGAAAGTCTTTTAAGTTGGAGCCTTGGCATGGAAATGGAAAGTCAATCATGCTTCAGATCTGGAAAAGGCCACCACTAGGACGGAGAATGTCCTCATATGAGTGAACTTTCACGAGATGCCTTTGAAGTATTTGTCCACAAAAAGATTTAAGTCATTTAACATGCTCAATAAGAATTAAAAAATTAAAAAATTAAATCTCTATATAACGATTATTTTTTTATCTATATCGGACTAAGTGACAGTGGGTCATCTTATCTATTGAAAGAAAAATTAGGACCCTCCCATTCAAAAAGCTACCAAGCATCTTCATATCTTAACTCTTTGATAAGCGCCATAATTTAGTCCATTCATGTCTTAACTCTTTGATAAGCGCCATAATTTAGTCCATTTATGTATCAACAGAGCTACGGAGGGTAGGTTATTAATAAATCATGTTGAGCGTGCAACCATTTGATTCATCCACTAAAGATACTTGCAAACCATTGCTCGGTGGGAGGTCACATTTGCTACCAATGAGTAGACTTATCCTTTAGGAGACCCAAACCATGCAAGATCTAGTATTCATGTCCTCTGGTGGGGAGTAACACTTCACCACATGTAACCATCATATGGAGACTTTGAACTCTCACATGAGCATCCTCTCCCACTCAATCTTTTTCTGTCTTTAAGTTTTAATTAATCATATCTTATCTGGATGCAATTTATTAACCATCCTATATTGTTTCATCATATATCTCATACATAATGAATGCATGGCAAAGCCTAGGGTTGACATTTTTTTTAAATGACATACATTCACATAATATCGTATATTATTTGCATCCATTCATCCATTCATCTCATGAATTAAATAGCTACTTTTGGTTGTCCATCTTAGAAAAGTAAAAGAAAATTATAAGGCCTTTAGGCCTAAAAATTCTTCTTGGACTTGGATCTTCCGCTTCGAACTCTTCGATTACACGACCCGGCCCGTTCGGTAAAAACGAGGTAATAGCATTTTTTTAAACAAATATGATTTGTAAATAGTAAAACAAAAATTCTAGTACTTGAAATAATCAAGAATTAACATAATTTAATCAAAATAAAAACTGCCATTAATACAAAATAAAAAACCTTCTTTTCTTCGATCCATAGCTGCTCCATCTTCAAAATTATAGAATTTTGCAAACAAGAAAAAAATAAGACAAGGAGGAAACATGGCGATGATAGGCCACCCTCCTTGTTACAAACCAAATGAAGAAAAATTTACAAGGTAAATCGATTTTCTATAAACAACCAAAAGAGCAAACCAAAATATACACAACGTATATTTTTATCACATATAAAAAAAGTTGTAGCATACATAATTTAATATAATTGGCAACCCATGCCATATATAAGAACCGAATCATGCATAATAAAACTAGCTCTGATACCAATTATTGAATTGAAAACAAAAACATGCTTGGTTTGGCTAAACGGTAGATTTCAAAACTTTTTATAAAATCAAAACACAACGGAAGCATAAATACCAAATCAACATGCTTTTTATTCCATAAATGATACGGCATAAGGAAAATAAAATAAAAACAAGATCGGAATATTACCGAATCCTCGCTACAGCTTCGACTCCTCGCTGTTGTGTTCTCAACCAATTCGATCTAACACTTGTTCTCCTTGGACAACTTGGTTAACAAGATCCTTTGGTGGGAACAGAGAAGAAAAATAAATAGCAAACTTTTGCTATATTCGGCTAGACCAAAGAAGAACCACGAGACCTTCTCATTTTCTTTACTATTGTTCATGGTCTTTTAAGCTTGGAGAGAGTGAGTGAGACTAAAAGCCTATCACGTACATTTAGCATAAAAAATGCTAAAAGAATTGTGTCATTTTAAGTCCAACACTTGGATGTTAGCTTTCTTAAAAAACTGTACAGCTCACTTTCATTTAAAAGCTAACCATTAAACCTTTTAATAAAGAGTAGTATTATTGGTTTGCTTTGGAAGTAAGCGGAGAGAGTAATAACAAAGCACCACTTCATTTCATTCTTTAATCAAAAGAATGACAAAAAGTGATGTACGTTTCTCATTTTTCAAAAAGAAGAACCCTCCACTACAATTCTTGAACATTATCTATAATCGTAACATGTTCATTTAATGACCAAAATCATTAATGTAGATATCATTACTGAATCCTACAATTCAGTTTTGCTTCTTCTTTTTTTTAAAAATAAAGATTTTAATTCAATTAATCTAATTAGTTAAATCAAAATATAGCCCAATATTAAAAGTTCCTTTAGGCTTATAATTAATAACTAATTAGTGTAAGCCCAATATTTAATTATAGGCTTAAGACCTAATTTAATCAACTCTTAATTAAATTGTTTTGTTCTTGTTGGCTCGAATCTAATTCGTCCATTTCTCTCCAAACTATTTCATTTTCTTTCCGATAACCTGCATTTATTTTTCTTACTTTCCTTGATAACCTTCCCAAAATCCAAGTGGGGAATCTAATTGGACTTAAATAATTCAAGCTCTAATAAGCCTGAAATTAATTTAATCTCATTAGAATTAATAGATTAAATTAATTCCGACTTATTAACCAAATGTCGTTCCACTAAAAACAATTAGCTGAACTCTTGAATTACTTAAAATTATGAGAAAACATATTTTAATTTATTAATACGACGTCCAATCGCAAACTCTATTATGAACCATATTATAGCCATCTGCATAATAAAGGGTAAAATTATCGTTTTGCCCTTATGTTAGTTTTTCCTTCTAGATCTCTTGTTTCACTCTACATGGTGATTAGGACACAAGATCTAATCTTGGTATTAAGACTTGATGTGTAGCTAATCCATCAAAATACTGGTGCCAGTTTAATCACCAATCTCTGTAAAATATCTAGAAGTGAAGATATCACTATAAACTCTTTATTTGAGTGAATGTTCCCTGATGTATGTTTCAATTAATAATTCCAGCATGCGGACACTAGAATGATACCCTGTAAAAATCCATTCAGATCATATCAAGAATTATAACGAAACACACATGAGTTCACCACTCATTAAGATTGTGGTTTGTAATAAACGAATGCTAAGGTGTTTGTTTTAAGATTAAAGTAACAACTTACTTTATTCTTTAAAAACATACGCGATTCTAGATTCATTTAATAGTGCCATTACCAATAATCAACAAATATCATGATTTAAAACTCATCATTCCCTTGAAGTAAATTCCTTTACTTACACGGAGGTAAATTTCAACACTAAATTCTAAACCATAATCAAGTTATCAACTTAATTATTCCACTGTGAATCAATTAATTTAGATCCTAATAATATACATGTTTCCCATACATTTCCATGTATATGTATATTACTTATAAAGGAACCTTGGTATCTTATGACTAGTTATATTATGTTCATACAAATAAAACCAAACTCTTTTGTTTTATTAATAATAAATATTTTCATTACAATATTGTAACTGGAAGAAAATTAAGTTATATGTAAATACACTTGCTTTTCAGGGCACTATATTTATGTATCCCTAACAGTTGAATGGGGAAAGTGTTAGCATTAAGAAGAATTTGGAGGGTAATGAGGTTTCAATGTATGCATACATTTGTTGGTAGCTTTATAAAAGTGATGAAGAAAGAAAAACAATAATTTAACATCCTAGAATTAGATTAAATGTTTTCAGTGGCCAATTAAATACTATTAAGGTAATTACTACTATATTTCCTTATCTGTTTTCTTCTAAATAAAGAAAATAACTTCCTAATTGTTCTCTTTTATAATTTTTGAACAATAATTAACAATTTCATTGATAAAAGTAAGTGTGAATCCCATATTGAATATTGTTGTTATTTGTTGAATGTATATGTTTTCATTATGTTTTGCAATTCCATTATGAATAGGATATCTATTTGTCGGTGACTGATGGCTATTTCCATATTGTTAATTGATGGTCACGTTTCTTGTTATTACTTGGTTATGTTGTGGAATATAGTAGAAAAGTGGAGCAGTCTGGATTTGATACATCGTTTTCCAGGTCTTCAACTAACAATAGTTCTAAAACTAGCACTTAATGCTTATGTGAATTAAACACTTGTTTAAGTACTTTATAAAGTGAAAAAAATCTTGTTCATAGGTTTTATAGGTGCCCAAAATATTTGGTTAGTAAAAATATTTTATTATGATGTTTAATATGGGAAAAATAGAATAAATGTGTTAATGAATGTTTGTTTTGGTGATGTTGACAAGGTTAGGAGTTGTAATTTCTCTCATCGGCATGACGATGATAATGCTATGTTAAAGCTTTAATTAGCACTAAATTACAAAGGGATAATTGAAGATGAGGTCTGTGAGGGAGTTATCAAAGACCAAATAAGGAGGAACAATAGGAATAAATTGCATTAGATGAAAAATATAAAGCAAATGGGGTATGAATTGAAGCTTGTTATGAATGATATCAAGGAGTTAAAGAAGATATTCATGACATATATCATGGCTATTTCCATGTCAATATATATTGTTGTTATATGTTTGTCACTATTAAGAATGTTGTATATGAATGAGGATACTGTGAGAAGTACTTGCATTGTACATGAAACTTCAGTTAATATTTTTAGTTACTCCATTCATATGTAAGTACAAATATAGTTACATTCAAATTAAAGTTCAACTTGTGACAATATGTTTAAAAAGTCAATCACAAAAAGATATTATATAAAGTTCCATTTGACAAGCATATGAACAATATGAGAATTATAAAGTTGTAAAGATGATACATATAATATACATCATTAACTTTGATATTCATATAATTTAATCCATTAAAAAGAATGAGATTCGTTTAATCTAAGTAATTATGTAAAAGGAAGTAATGTATACCACTTTGAGTCATGCACATAATGGCTATCAGGCTATATCATTTTACTACAATGTTTCAATTCTAAATCACAATGGATGTGACTAGAATATTGTTAAGATACTTCAAAATGAATCTAACTAGAATGTACACAAAACAAACAAAATGGATCCAACTAGAATATACAAAATAGATCCAACTAAGTGTTGGATATTGGATCCAACCAGAATTCTCTACAAATTAACTAATATACAACTAATTGTCATTTATACTTTGATGATTTCCAATTTGAATGCTAGAAGCTTGTTGGTTTGAATTTGTAATAGCTCTTTGTTTGGAAGCTTGCTCTAGCAATTGTCATCATATTATACTTGGGCCTCCCTTCCACTTAACCATTTTGGTTAGAATGATAATTGAAAAGTATTTAGATCAACTGATCTAAATGTTATCTTTCTATTTAATGGTGAAGCAGTAGATTTCTATTATAAAAAAGGTTAAAACAATGAATTATTCATGTAACCAATACATAGAAGAAGAATAACATACATGAATAACAATGTATGGTATTTGACAATTGTGTTAAACTAACCTCAGCTTCATTAACTTCAAAAGGTTGTCTGCTGGAAATTGAATAATGTGGTTATGATGTAATATTATTATTGTTGGATCTTTATTAGGCCTAGATGATTGTCCATTATTGATATATTATCAATTATTAGTTACCAAAAAATTGTAAAAATTATAAATTTATGTTGAACAATAAACTTCAACTATATTTTAGCTGGAAAGAAGTGGACTAGATTTACATCTTCTTTTGTTATGACGACTTTTGAAAAATTTTCCACATAGTTAGCATTGCCCCTTTTATCATAGTATATGAGGATTCTTCATTTGTTTTAGTTCCTTTTTCTTAATCTTTTTATATATTCTTCCTTGGACTACTAGGCATAACTCTTTCCAAAGGTGGATGTATTATTCTTCCTTGGCCTACTAGGCATAACTCTTTCCAAAGGTGGATGTATCTCTTTATAAGTGTTTGGTGGCTATAATTTTCCCCTCTAATTGGTTAAACGACATCTTTATAAACTTTTGTAAACCTCTCTCTATGATAACACTCATCTACATATGCCTCTGGTTGTTGTTTAGTATGGAAAATGACATTAATCATTGTTTCAAAGAGCAATTTATATGGATATATCTATAATCACCACAAAAATGACATCTCATATAAGATGATTTGAAAGTATATGAATTATATGAGTGTGACCTTTAAGAAAGTAACATATATACGTTTGTAAGTTTTCTATTACTATGATAGTAATTGGTAGCTCTACTTTTTTATATTTAAGGGATAAGAAGCTTTTATTATGTGATATTAAGGACTAAAAAATGATTTAGAATATAATAAGCTCTTTTGGAGTCAATATCACTTATAAGAAATATGAAAATGTTCTAAGTGCGTCTATAATGGCCTATGATGATTATGATCTTGTTTTACGCCATTTTAATTATAAAGAGGCCTTTATAAATGAAAAAAATTGTTTTATGCTCTTTTTATATGACTTCTATGAAAATTATGGCTATCTTTGCTTAAATGCTAGGTCTTTAGGTTTATAATGTGAACCATACATCAACATATGGAATTTCCTTTCAGTTTGGGACCTAAAGGATGATGGATAGGCGTATGATTTATTTTAAATATTTAGAATATGTCATGTACTAATGTGATGATTTAGGCATAGGATCATCATATAAAATCTTGGCCCTAAAAAACTATTCTTATCATTAGATGATGTACTTTTAAAAGTGAACCAACTTTATGCTTATCACTAGAGCTTTGCTAGGTTCCAAGCATGTTATTCAACTTTTCACCACCTATAATGAATCTATTCAAAGACTGTTTGAGATTTTGATGCCCTTCTTTAATGCCTAATTTGCCTGCAATATCATGCTCATTGTCATTTGTAACAATACTTTTATAATCTACCATGTTAATCAGTAGATCACATTTCAATTTCTCTTTCTTATTCATATATGCTTTTAAGAGCTTTAAAGTCTTTTTATCCTTAGAAGATAATTTCTTATTTTTTAAGCTCATAAGCTCTAGACATTTAACTAATTCATTTTATGAAAACTTAACATCACAGCAAAAGGGTACATCATTATTATTGGACACAAAACTCTTACTTGCCACTATATTTTTAAATTCCTCACATTTTGAACTACTAATGTCATCCTATGTAGCCTTTAATGCCCTATTATTCCTTTCATCATTCTTCTCAATCTTATAATTAGATTCTTTAGTAGATTATCATCAATCTAATTATGAGTAATATCAATATTATTGTGCCAAATATCATGAGCATTTTGACACCCTGAAATTTTAGATATCACATTTCTATTTAATGCATAAAATAAAATACGAATTGCTTTAGTTTTAAAAAATGATTCCATTTTCATTTTTTTCCACTCACTATTCTCTACAATCTTCCTTACATTAAAATCTTTAGCCATGAGAAATACTTTCATTTTACTTTTCTAGAATAAATAATTATTTCCATTAGAAATAAAAAATGTTAATATTTTAGCTCTTTCTTAGCTAAAAAATGATAAAATTATTCCATAATGCAGTTAACTCAAAATTTATTAAAAATATATATGCAATGAATGAGACTCACTTCGACAACGTTTATTAGTCTTTCATGGCACATACGATTGGGTGAATTATATGTGCTCACTTTTTTGCTCGATATGAAAACTAATGAATAATTATGCCAAATTAAGGCAACACAATTCTAAACATACAAGAATGAAAAAAAAGAGTAAAGAAAGAGAGACAAAACTAATTTATAATGGTTCAACCAAAAGAATCCTTAGCGTATTTCCATTCACCAAAATCCAATTAGGAATTCAATATCTTCAGCCTTCGACGGGGGAAAAGGAACACTCCATACATCTTTTTTTCCCACTCGTAAAGAGGAATCCTCTAAAATGTATAGCATTACCATGAGTAAAAAATAACTCTTCACAAATCTTATTCAAGGTTCAAGGGAACCCTCACAATATGTATCCTAAACAAACCCTAATTGTAATAAGTGCACAATCATAACCCAAAAGCATCCCTTTTTTGCTTACGTCAATTAAAAAAGTCTCAATATATGTTATACAATACATATATGCTCTCTTTTAGCTATTTAAGGCTCTTACAACTCTTTATTATTCCAAAAGTTTAAAATATGTTACAATAACTAGTTTTTAAGCATGTTTAGCTAGCCAAACACTTACTTCATCTAGCTTATATCTGTTTGGTTTAGGGTTTGACTAGCCAATCCCTTATAAATAGTTACTATTTATAACTTGTTATTCTTTCGTTCAATTAGCCAATCTAATTCCCTAGGCCAGATAAACTCCTATGGAAACTAAGTTAAAAACATCAAATTCTAAGCCTTTTCAATGATAAAACACACCCTTTTGATAATGTTATAATAATTGAGGTTCTAGCTTTAAGGTTTTAGTGATAACAAAATATGTTTGTCCTAATTGTTTTTATCCTTAGTGATATTAATAAATTAATATATGAAAGATCAAGTTAAATGGAAGGGTAGAGTGATTAAAGGATATTAAATTAATTAAGTAATCAAAGGATAAAGTAGATAAGCAAAGTGAAGAAAATTTGTAATTATAGAGAGCTTTAAAGAAATTCAAATGAAAAACCAAAAAGAAGGATGAATTAAACACCTTATGATGTAACACATAATTGCAATCTTTCTTGTTATCTTATCATAATCATTTTAATGAGTTTGAAACTTAATTATTGCATGTAGGCCATATTAAAATATTATTTAATAATAAAGAAGATATTTAGAAAGTTTTTAAATAATATTGTTTCTGTCACGCTCCCATCTTAACAAAACTTTGGGTGGACCACTAAGTGTTAATCTGACACCAAGGTACCAAGCTAACCCTATAACTGCATATGACTTAACTTGTTTATACATTTTACCCATCTAGTCACAATTCAATTAATAAGATATTTTAAGTCCAAATATGTATAGTTCATCCATTCATAATAATCTAAATGTAATCCCATCATCATTCACTACATAAAGTTCAAATCCTACTTAGTAACAACATAATAACAATTTTAGCTTACAAGTTCATTTCCATACCTATGCGCCCAATGTCTACATTGACATCCAAAGACAAAATGTTCCAAATATATGATAAAAATGAGATCAGTTAGACAAATTTGGTCAATCATGCTCACTAATGTGCTTACCAGCCAACTTAATAACCTTTTTCCATTTTTCTTAGGGGAAGGGAAAACAATGCTTAAGTGGTCATGCATAAGAAAATTCATTTTTATTTCAAAAATTATTTTGGTTTATAAAAATAAATAGTAAGTTGTAACACCCCCTTACTGTAGGGTACGCACTGGGGCGCCCATAGGTCATTCCGGTACATATCCTACGATAAGGGAGCGCTACGTGCAATCATTATAGTTACTCCACATGGCATCACATCAAATTGAATAATAGAACATTAATTGTAAACCACAATATTTTTAAAATCAAACACTTCCTCTTTTCATTGATCACAGCCAAAAGTTTATACAACATCTCATACTGTAATATTTGTACATACATACAAAGACCTAGTACAAGATGCTACATAAAAGAGTCATCCCAAAAATCCCCAAAATTCCAGCTGATCGACCTGTGAGCCATGACCTCTCTCTCCAATCCGATCTACACGGCTAGAAAAGTCCCTCTGGAGCTAGGAGTCTACTCTCGGTCCTAAAAAATATGTTGCAATTTTGGGTGAGTTTGCGAACTC
>JANZXR010000007.1:4192047-4213976 GCA_027575705.1 Erythroxylum echinodendron
TGTCAAGCAGACTTAGTTCTAGTTTGACAAATAAGCACTCTTGGGCATTTGCACCTGAAGGAATACTTATGTGCACTCAATATAAGGATTTATTAAGTTTATTGATTTAATCTCTAAGGGAAATTGGTTTTTTAATTTCAAATGTTCAGATTGCAATGTTAATAGCATGCCCAATTTATCAAATCAAGTAAAGGATGATAATATGATTTGGTTGAGAGATCCCTCACATAGTTTCACTAATAAATCTTACTCCCTATTAATCCAAAGTTTTTTTTATATTTGATCTTACTTAACAAATCCCTAATTCTTAAAACTTCTTTCATCAATTGGCTAGCAAAAACGCAAAGAATGCAAACAAAGGATAAATGTAATGGGTTATAAGACAATATCTATTTTCTATGTTAACTTGTTACTGAAACTAACACATATTTTTCCAGTGTGTCTACTCTTAGGATATTTGTTCCAGTATAAAACAATTGTGTCAATTATACTATGGTGTGTGGGAATGGCAGAATATTATACAACGAGTGAGCAATGCAATTAAGGAGTATCACACATGATGCTTGTTTTCTTTAAATTGTTTCACCTATAGTATTTATACTATATGGCGTGAGAGGAATATTAGACTACAAAAAAGGCTTAGTAATGGACGAGTATGAATTTAATATAAAGATTAAAGGAATCATTCTTACAAATAAGGCTTATATGAGTGCAAATTCACAAATAAATATAAGATGGAACTTGGAGGGTTAGAGGCTTTTTTTCACAACTTTAATCTTCCTCCTACTTTTGTGATTTTTTTTTCCTTTCTATCTTGTAAGATATTCTCAAGATTTGTGTATACTTTTATGAGTTAGGCCCTTTTTAATTAAGTTTCAATCTTGGTTAATGAAATTTCTTCAAATTTTGGAAAACATTTAAAAATTAATATAATATAAATTTAAATAATTTGCTGAAAATTATGAATGAACCGCATCAACAAACACCATGTAATGGATTTATAATAGGCAAAGCATACAAAAATAGAAAAAGAAGAAACTAATATTAAAGGAAACTATAGGATATGATTTCCTAAGGCTCCTCCACCTGTTATTATAAGTCCACCAATTTAAACTAAGTGTGTAGGAATAGTATTGTTCTTGACACTAGTCAATAGGCTATGTACCCTAACATTAAATTTTCTTAGTATCAAAATGAGCACACTAACCAAATGAAGAGCTTCCCCGCCATGTCATGGTTTCCATTTGTCTCCAATTGAGAAGCAAAAAGAAAACTTTAATGATGGTTTCAATCGAAAGTTATGAGCATTATTGTATACATAAGTCAAAGGAACTGAAAAAGGAAGGCAAATTACATAAAACATGGAACAAATGTAAGACAGCAACCAGTCCTATACAATTACCTCTTCATTTTAGGCAGTAAATTCAACTTTTACGATTGAAATTACTTGTTGCTTACTAAATATTTACCTAAACCATCAATTTGTGTTCCTTATTACACAAAACAGATTGGAAAAAAAAAAAAAAGAAACAAGAAAGTTTTCTAGTTCCTATCGAGTTTGATTTTCCACCGGCTTCTGATTACTTGAACATTTGCATTTGGCCCTTTTCTCACCCAGTATCTGCAGAAATTTCAGAAGTATGAATCAGAATTTGAGAAGTTAATATGGGGGGAGGTTATTGGGTTCACTTATAGATAACACCCTAATACCTTGTACCGTTTCTGAAGATCCTTGATGTAATCAACAGCTAAATCTAGCATGTCTGCTGTGTTCGTTTGCTGACAAGAAGAAACGAAAAAAGTTAAAACCCGAGAACTGTGTATTAAGTATAATATCGTTGACGGAGAGTTCGTTAAACATTCTACCTTATCCATGTTTGGAACAAGCTCTTGCAGCTTCCTCATTCTCTCACTGATCCGGGTTCTTCTCACCTGAGAATTTTAACGTAGTTTATCTTCGATGGTGTACATATTATCAAAAATAGGGAGAGGAGGAAGGTGCAAATATGACTCTTACCCTTTCAGCAATGCTCCGAGGATGAGTGGCACAACCACGCTTTGCTCTAATTTTGCAAGGCACAGAATCTTGAAAGTTGAGGAACTTTTCTATGGCAACCATTTCTGCCGAAGTCTTTGGTAAACTTAAATGGTGGGATAACAAGGGAAAGTGACTGCCAAGTTCTCCATTCTAGATTTGCACCAACTGATTAGACTGTGGTAAAGCATATGAAGTACTTTCAACAGCCAATTTGCAGAATTTATTACCTGTGAAGTAGTGAGAAGCTTTCCACTTCCATTTTGATCTCTTTTCAAGCTGCTGCTATCCTCTGCATAAGAACTATATGGGAATCCAGGGCTACCATAGAAACGAGTATCATCACCACTGAGCTTGCTAGTGTCAGGGCTGCCTTTCACAATGCTTTCATTCCCAATTTCAGGAATCCGGGACAACATGCTTAAGGAAGAAGGTACTGTAGATGAGAAGCTAAGTTTAGACTTCAATCTGGGACTTCCTTCGTATGTGGTACTGTTTGCAGCACAATAGTTTTCCATACTTTTCATGGTGGCATAGTCTGCAATTTACTGAGAGATATTCAATGATTCCTTCCATCTTTATATATTACTTGACAGAGTATTTTTAACACAATTTTGCTCATCTATCGAAATATGGGGAGTAAGTAAACAGAAGAAATAGCGCTCGTTGGAAGAGAAGGGTCAAAAGGAAGAGAAAACATTCTTTCACTAAGGAGAGCAAGAAAAATACCATTTTGAACGGGAAAACTGGCAACAAGTCCAGCTGGAGAGCTATTCTGCCTAGCAAGTGTTGAATCAATCCTTTTGACTTCCTCATCTTGACGCAATGCCATTGTACCAACAAGACCACGTGAAGTGCCCATAGCCGAAGAGCAGATTGATGAATTTTGCCTTGGATAATGAGGAGGCAAGGTGGAGTTACTCTGCTGGGATTTCATTAAAGGAGTAGCTGCCTTGCTCACTCCTGCTCCAGATTTATCCTCAAATTCCTTGAAATTCAAGATTGGATCGATGTTCAGTCCATTATCATTGAAAGTGGAGAGAAGTGAGCTCGGAGCAGAGCGAAACCGCAATAACCCCAAAGAGGGTTGGTCGGTTTGCTGCTGATAATTGTGACTAAAACTTGAATCCATGAACAAAAGCTCAGTATTTATCTGTTGTTGCTCTGTTTGAACCATGCTTCTGTCTCTTTCTTCCCTAGAAGAACACTGTAGGCTCATCTTAAAGAGATTTGATGCCAGAGAACCATTAGAATAATCAATTACCAGTTAATTCATTCGAAAATTGTCTTGGAATATTTTCCAATCACTTTCTTGAGTAAACCTTATAAAGCTTATTTTTTAAGCAGCACAAGATAAGATCTTGAAGAGCAAGCAACCGAAGGATGTTAGAGAATAAATATCTAAATGAGAAACCCAAAAACAAACTCAGATAGCAGATTATGGAAACCTCAAATTAATAGAAGTTGTGAACTTTAAAAGTACTTTAAAAAATGGCATAAAAAGTGAAAAGCTTGAGATAAACAGAGAAGGCGTTATTGGGAAACAGAGTAGAGGATAACTAAGAGCCACGGATTTGCTATTCAGAGCACCAAAAGCAAGGAAGATCTTGAGCTCTGGGGACAAAGTTGGAGAGAGAAAGGGCTTAAGAAGGGGAGAAAGAGAAGAGAAATTATGTATTTTGTATATTTTGGTGTGCTGGAGATGCAGCTAATGTCAAAGTACAGACCTCAAAGAGCAATCAGTCCGGTCTCACCTAGATTGGCCTTTGGTGTTTGTAGCTCTATCTTTACTCGTATAACCTTGTTTCTTTCTTCAGACAGTAACGCTTGTTTGTTAGGAGATTTAAGAACTTCGAGATGATCTGCAATCTTACTCAATTAAGAGTTTTTGGAGCTTCCATATGTATGCAGAAAAAAAAAGAAAAAGTTGATTTTGGAGCCTCGAGATAAGAATTAAATAATCCTTCTTTACTTGTCCAAAAAACTTTGTGACACTTTCTCCAAAACATGTGATAATCACAATGTTTACAGATTTTGACTTGGAATGGGTAAACTGAGAATAAGCAAATCAAATGACTTTGTCTTTTGATATTTATCATCTGCTGTTTGATTAGGTTATTTAAGGGAACAACAAGTTGATGTATGAGCAGAAACTAGTACAAGAAGTTGTGGACATTCTTCATGACAATGGAATCACCCGACAAGAAAATGTTCTTATGGAATCCCATTTCACTTCAACTCAATTCTGTTGATTCATGTTTGACTATTCTTGTTTCAGTACCCCGTTTGCATTTTCTAATCAAGGTACGTGTATTCCATCACTTAATTAGTGATTTGTACATTATTATATCTATCCACCCAAAGTTTGTTTCCCCTACTTGAAAGCAGCGAGTAGTGTTCTTATTGAAAGTTCGCAAGTAGACAATTGTGTAATTGAGAATCGAATAATGGTGACGGCGTCAAACCTCGAGAATTGTGGGAAGCAGCATGGATAAGGCAAAGTCGGGCAGAGATTAGAACACCATTTTCGCCACGCCATAGAAAATCTGATGTCGGCAAAGTCTGTATGATGTTTAAGAAAAAAGAAAAAACAACAAAGAAACAGAATGGGAGAAGGGGAAAAACAAAACCAAGAAAGAGAGAGGTGGAGAGGATATTGACGTCAGCGTGAGTTTTAATGTTAGATTAGAGCATCAGATTCATCATCCGTCATGGTCACGCCCGCATCCAGTTCCAAGATGCAAAAGTAGACAGACATTGAAAAGCATAAAGGATCACGGAACGGTAGCCGCCTTTTCCCTTTTATTCTGTGGCTATAGCCATCAGTTTTCCCCCCTATTTACCATATTTGCCAGTCTTCCATTTTAGTCTCCGACGACTAATTTCTGTTTAAGGACATTAATTAGACTTATGCTGAACTTCTCCCCAATAGCACGTGTTTGAGACTAATCTCACGTGTTAATGGAAAGTTTTAGATTTTAATTAAATAACGATATACTCACGTGTTTCCTGTGGTCCCTTGTCCCACATACCTTTGGTCTCTGTGATTTATAAACAATAAATGCAAAATAAGGTAAGAAAGTAAAAGAACACGATCAGGGACAGTGAGCTTCACGTTCAATGGAAAACGAAAAGGTTAAAAAGGTAAAGACGAGAGTGCTTGTTTACAGGGAAACAATCACACGTAAAGCTTATTATCCCACTTTTGAAGTAGAGAGGCAAATAAGGGAAATGGGGTCTAGCCGGAAAGTAACCAACGAAACGTTTGTTCTCATTGATAAGATTTCCTTTTTAGGCTTTCCGATGTCACTTTTTTGTACAATAGAGGACAAAGCATTATTAATTATTTCAGGTATGTTCTATCAATCACCAGTAACACTTTTGGCAAGCTTTCATGCTCTGGCCTAACTTAAGGCTTTTTTTAAAATTTTTACTTTTTTTTAATGTAAATTTGGCACAATTCCAATATTATAAATATCATACCCAATTTGATATTGGTTTTAGTTATAATATGATACGCTATCAATATTAGTTAATACTAAATACCGTTTTAGGTAAATTTTAAAATTATAAAATAATTTTTAAATTTTATAAAATTACAAAATAATCTCTTAACATCTATCTCCGCATATCAATTATACCTTCACAGAAACAAAAGTTTCACCATCAATGAAATGTACTATCATCCTATAGTGAAGTATCATGTCATTAACCACATAGATGAAACAAAACTATATCACTTATTGTGATAGATTTTTATTGTGAAAAATAACCCCATAAATTAAATGTTTACTAACATTCTCAGGTACAAAGTACTAACAATAATACCAAAGAACTCATGGCTTTGAAATACAAAGTAATATTAAGAATATATTTCTCTAACAATTCCTTTACAGGCCTCTTTATAAAAGCCTTCCTTAGCTTGATTCACGAAAAAGAAGTTTCAACCACCACATCCTATATTATGGCGTAGTAAACATTGTTGCTAATTTAGCTAGCAAAAGAACCTAGCTTATCGATCTTCCTATGCTCAATCTATAGGAGTGAGTGGTGTTCTCTAAAGCAAGTTTGACTTTTTCATGGTATCTTTTGGGGAACCCCAGAGCCACAAAGACTGAGTTGAGATGGTTGAGGTTGAATTTGAAGAATTAAGCATCGGAAATGGAAGTGTTGGTATTGTAGGTCACCATCAAAGATGGAATGAGACTCTGAAAGTGAGTGAAACTATGCTTGTTGAAGAGGTAAGGGTTTAACACTTTTGCTACAAAACTGAGTAGTATTTTCTTTAGTATCAAAGTTTCAAGAGCTACTACTCGATATTATGTTTAGGATTAACATTGGAGTTATTGTTGAGGTTAACACACTCCATTAAAATTTTTCAATAATCTCTCTATATCCTTTATGACCTTAATAGGTAGATAAAGGTGACAGTGCTAGTGCACTTGCAAGCTAGATAGGACATATTTCACTAGTTGTAGTATACTTACCATGGAAAGACATTTGTTCTTCCACATCTCTTGTGAATGGCATAAAACAAGGTTGGCACTTGAGTTAAGATAGCCATGAGACCACAATAAGGATACCAAGGTATCTAAAAGGTGGGTGAGATAGTTGAAAACCAGATAAGAGGGCTTTAACTTTAACCAAATCCTCAATACCTACAGATTGATTTTTCCCCTATTTATCTTTAGTCTCGAAAGCTTTTGGAATTGCATACGTGAGTTCAATAACACCTTAATGGAATTCTTGTCATCTTTACAAAAGAAGAGAATGTTTTATATAAAAATGGGGTTAAATAGTTAAAGCTTAGAACATTTTTAGCGGAAATGGAATGAACTAGCTAGGTTGATATTCTTGTTCATGATCCTTTGAAGTGCTTCCAAGTGTAGGCAAACAGGTAATGAGAGAATGGATCCCCCTCTCTTAACCCCCTGGAACCATGGAAAGAATCAGAAGGTTCATCAATGATAACTATTCTAAGTAAGGTGGAGGTAATACATTGTTGAATTCAATTTACAAACTTAAAGGAAAGCAAAATGCCTTTGGAACATCAAGGAAGAAAGAAGCTCCATTCAATATAGTCAAAGGCCTTATTAAAATCAATTCCAAAGCACAACTTTTAATATTGAAATCTTAGGAAATAAGAAAATTATCTTTAATATTTTATCGTTAATGAAAGCACTTTAGCTAATACTAGTGATGAAGGGAGAATAAAGTTTAGTCTATTAGCTAGCAGCTTGGATATGATTTTTATACCAAATTGCAATAGGAAATTGGTCTATAATCATCCAAACCATTAAGATTTGGGACTTTTAGAATGAGATAGATGAAGGTTCCATTGAACTCCTTAAGAAATAAGCATGAGTTAAAGAATTCAAGTACTACTCTAGTAATGATATCACTAATAAGGTTATAAGACTTTTGATAAAAAAAAAGTACTTTGAAACTATTAGTTCTAAAGGCCTTATTAGGATCCTTATTAAACATAGTATTCTTAACGTCCTCTAGTAGGAATGAGGTAATGAGAGCTTTAAATTTGCTTATTAGTGACAGGAGGGGATATAATGGACAGAATTGCCTTAGCCTTCCTTTATAAGCATTTGGAAAATTTAATGATACTTCTAAAATGTTGAATAGCAAAAGCTTTGAGTTCCTCTTAAGAATTCCAAGTATTGTTTGATTTTTCACTATAATAAATAATTATATTGGAGTTATTCCTACTCAGTATGAAGTTATAGAAATACCTAGTAATGCCATACCCTTCTCCAAGCCAAAGTACTTTTGATCTTTGCCTAAGGATGGAGTTATGATTGTTGAGGGCTACAATATACTTATTCAAGGCAAATTTTTTCCCACTAATAATGTAGGACAATTTGGAGGAGGAAAAAAGGAGTTTTTGCACTCTAGCTAGCTCATTCCTGGTAGAGCTTAAGAAAAAGTAAGGTATTAGCTCTAACTTTAAAGTTAAGTTTTTTAAGTTCCACCTTAATGGACTTAAGCTTGGAGCAAGATTTAAAGGAAGCATATCCCTCAATAGCTAAAGATATGCCTTTAGAGATAACATCTAGAAAATCTGGGTAAGTAGTTGAAAAATTATTAAATATAAATGGGCATTTTTCCTTTTCAGTTACTTACATGCATTTTCACATCAATAGTAAAATGGTTAGATACCATCAAAGTCAAAAATTCACAGATACTTTTGGAGAATATTGATGACTAGGCTCTCTTGATCAAGGCTCAATCAAGTTTCTTCCTTAAATTAAGCTGCTTGATTGTTTATTACTTCAAGTTAATTATGCCCCTTTATAAGATAAATCCTCAAATCTAACATTAAACAAGAATTGCCTATAAATATTAGCTTGAAGCTTAAAAGTGAAATATCCATTATCTTTATATGTATAGAGGATGTAATTAAAGTCACCAATAACTAGCCAAGGAGATATAATTAAACTAAAAAGTATTTTAATTTCATGCCACAAAGTGAATATGTGAGAGGTTAAGTTATGGGCATAGAAAAATATGATATTCATTAGAGTGTTTAATGATAATAACCTTGTAGAAGTATGAATAAATTTGTCTAAAGCTTTGAAGAGAAGTATCCTGATGACATTCGGGTTGTTGTCCATGATGATCATACATTGTAGTGGTAAGAATAGTTGGAGGTGGTATTTCAGTTGTTACTTATAAACCTTAACCTTTATAGGTTTGTTTAACCTTTATTTTGTTCTCAAGTATACCTATTAAAAAGGACCTTTTATAACTAGATAACAGTTAATGCATATTGCTTATTGGGATTATTTGAACCCCTTATGTTCTAAATGAAGATATAAATAATCCTAGAACTTTATGAGTTTTGAATTTCTTCTTCCTACTAGAGGCTCTTCTTATAGCAATAAAGGAAGCCTCACCCAATAGATAGACAATATTACTTGATGTATGTTAAACAAGAGCTATAAGAGAAGAATTTACTCGAACTTTTTTAACTAGTTGAATACCTTCCAAGTGATTATGAGTAAGGTTTAGGACATAAGGAGGTTCAAAAGAATTAATGGGAGAGTTAGTCATCATTTCTTAAGTTTTAATATTTTTTTCCTCGACCTAAGAAGAAGCTAAAGAGTGTATCACATTTCCAAAGCAAGTTTATAGAACAAAGTCAACTAAAACCTTAAGGGCCTTAAAGTGAGGGTGTAAGGTATGGAATTTTATTAAATCTTAAAAGAAGCCATTATTGAATAATCTCCAATTATCCTTCCAAATCTTGTTAGAGGATAGAGGAACATATTTCTAAGGGTAAGGGAAACTAATTTCATCTTCTATTAAACTACCCACATCATTGATTCTTAGTATTTTTAAGGTATAAGATAATGCCTTTTGGAAATAAATCTCTATTTAAACCTTTATAAAATAAACAATCATTGCCCCAAAAGTATTTTTGTTTAAGAAGATTAGCTTTCTAAAAGAACTAGCCATATACCTAAGGCTAAAGTTGAACTATCACTCTAGTTAAATGTTATAGAAATGAATCCACAATGGGATGGTCCTAATTTTGTTCCTATCTAAAGATATAATAGGCTCCCTTTATGGAGAAATAGGGGTTTACCATTAAAGTGCCAAGGTCCCTGCTTGAGTGCTTTGGAGTCCCAGTGATCATTAGTAAATTTAAAGATAAAGAATTCATCTTCTATTACTAGTGTTTGAATCAATCTAGGATTGCTCTATCTGGAGTTTGCCTAATTTTTCTTACGAGAAGGTAGGTCTCTTACTAAGGTAATATACCACCTAGTAGAACCAAAATAATTAGAAAAAGTAGATAGAATATATTAAAGCTTAATTATGGAAGGAGTGCTCCCTAATAACTTGGAAACTATGATCTAGGAGGAGAAGGGCTAGAAGGAGCAGTCAATCTAAGAGTACCAAAGGGAAGGGCATAACTGAATGAGGAAGGAGGAGCATAGAGATTAGGAGTTATGATTAGGGGTGGTAAAGTAATAATTATAGGGGTAGGAGATAGAGAAATAGGTCTTAGGGAAGGAGAATGGTTTAAAAGGATCTATTGGAAGCTAGAGGGAAAGAAAGGAACTCCCTAAGAGAGAACAAAAAGGGAGGAGAGGAGTTAGAGAAGAAGAGACACGAGAAAGAGCAGGAACATGTTTCAAAAAGGACATTTTAACATAGAAATGCTTGAAAAGGAAGTAAATAATAGCAAGAATTAGAGGCAGGAAAGGAAGTAGGCGATAGTTAACTATAAAAGGAAAGTTAAAAAGTAGTTTGGTTAAGATTGTGTAAAAGAGATTGAGAGGAGGAGAAAAATCTCTCTATAAAGAAATCATATTGAAACTTATAAAGGTTTGAGTAAAAAGAAAGAGAAAATCTAATAAATTTCTTATATTAAGCATAATGTTATAATCACTATTGAAATATACATATTTTTATCAAAGAATAATACATTTATGTTCGTTAATTTTAACTTAAATTTATAAGCTAGATATAGAATTAAGAAATAATGACCGAATAAGAAATAAAATTTTTTAATATTTAATAAATGTTAAAATTTTAAATTTTTTTAATGTAGTAGTAGAACTTTTGAAAACATAAAACATATATTATTAAAATTGTAGATCTTTCAATGATTTGCTAATATAGCCAACTAAACCTATTTCATCTAGGTGTATGGTGCTTCTACTAAGGTTTTCTTTTTCTTATCTAAACTGAAGAACATACTTAATCAAACTTTAAAATATGCATATCCAAACTATTTAAATTCCTTCCATCTTCATAATCTTTTTTTTTAATTTTAGTTTTGCTTATGCTTTTTCAAGTTCAAAATTTTGTGTTTTCAAGTTCAAATTTAATATTACTTGTTGGGTCTATTGTTGTTGGAATTTTAGGGGATTAAAGGTGAGTCCTTTCTCATCTCTCGAGTGTTTGATTGCCAATTTTAGTTTTCTCCATTTAAAAATGAAAAGAGGAAAGTTCTTTTTCACTATAAATTCTCTTATGTTGGATTGAATGAGGTCCTAACTATTCTTTTTACAATAAGAATGATATTACTATTAATAAATTTATATTGGAAAAAGCTCTATTACAATTAAATTAAGTCACACATTAAAGATTAGTATAATTTTAAATTAAGTCATACATTAAAGATTAAGTTTAGTATAATGACAAAGTGAATAAATGAGTTAATAGAATAAAATGAGTACTTAAAAGATGGTGAAAAAGAGAAGGATGGATCACATATGCAACTTTAAGAGAATTTCAAAGAAATTTAAGTGAAAAACCAAGTATAAGGAGGAATCAATCAAAATTCAATAAATCATTGTAATTATTCTTGTAAACTTCTTTATCTTTTTCAATGAATTAGGGGCTCAATTGTTGCACAATCATTTTCATATAAACTTAACGTATAAATCGCAACACAACTAAGAGGAAATTTGTTTTGATCCTTAAATAAAACCTTTCAATTTTTTAAAAATTTTTTGAGAACTTTTGTAATGACTTTAAATCAAGTTTTTATCAAAAGAGTGTCTTATCTTTGATATGATTTTGTAGTTGAAGTTTTCATCTTAGTCTTTGTAGGGGTTTGACTAGTGAGTTTGGACATACTATTGTTATGTTTTTTTATATTACTCTAAAGTTTTCTGTTTACTAATATGCTACCCACAATCTAAGGCAAGTGCACCTATAATTGATGAGTAATATAATGGTAAGTGAAGTATCAATCTCACGAGGAATCAATGTGGATCCTAAAAAATCCTTCTATTACTAACTAATATAAAGAATGAATAAACATCATATGATTTTAGATTTTGAATGATAAATGAAAAAATAATAGTTAGGAAAATATAATAAAGTAAATATCAACTAAAGAAATCAATTATAAATAAATTCTTTAATAAGCAACTCTCCTTAGTGTCATCTTTAAATTAATCTAGAATGGATATGTTATCTAGACTAACTTAATTTCTTAGACACTAAATTACACTCTATAACCATTTATTCTTTAGTTGGCTAACTTATATCTCTATCAAGCAATAGTCCTTTGAATGCATTAAGATCTATGAAATTCCAAAAAACGGTTTCGCCTTAACACTAGAGAGATTATATAGGTCTATCTCTAGCTCTCTGTCCAATAATCTAAGCCATGATCCACTTACAAATAGGTTTTCTTGAATAATCTATAAGTAAATTTAAATCAGATTTAAATGTTAACATGAATGCATCCATATTATGGTTAATCAAAGATAGCTCATAAATGTATATTCATTCATATAATAAATCAAATCAATCAAAAAGGTAAATGCTAAGGTCTTCCCTATCTAAATATGGAAAATATTTAGCCGTTAATCATTTTTAATATTAAAATAATAACCTTTTTAAGAGAAAAGAATTTTATGATGAAAAGTCTCCAAAAGTCTTTCAAATATTAGGGTTTTCACATTTAAATATGTATGATCTTTCTAAGACACAATTTGGGACACGAATATGGCCCAAACCATATCTTTTTGCTTCTTTTAAAGAGTAGACACATTTTTAATATACTTGTGTTCTAACCAATTGATCTTCTATTTCTTATAGGGATGACTAAGACATGACTGTGGCTTAAAGATGTACCATGCTTTAGGTTTTCTTAACACCATGTGGTATCTCTCTAGGATATGTTTTAGGTCTTGTATTATTTTGCACCTACTTATTGTTGCAAGCTGGCTCATCTATGGGTATATACCAAACTATATGCATCCAAAAATTGTGATTTGATTAATATTTTTGCTTAAAATAATTCCAATCTTGATAACTCTCATCCCAAGGACAAAAATGCATATTTTCCTGAACTTATATCAAAAATGAAGTAAAAAATGTATTTAACATAAAAATGAAGCAAAATACTTACGAAATATATATATATTTCATATTCATCAAATATCCCCAAAATTAATCTACTAATTGTTCTTGAGCAATTCAATCTAAAAAACACTATTAATTTAATAAGTTTTAATAATGGGAAAAATCAACAAATCAATCAAAATGTTTAATAATATCCATCACCTACTTAATAAAATTATTCATCAACTAATTAGGCATTTATATACTTATTATAAATTGTGTAAGTCCACACACAGTCGTGTAGGTTACAGAAGTGGCTGCAATTGCAACTTCATGATCCTACATGCTTTTAGTGAGTTACATGGTCTCATACACAATCGTGTAAGTTGCAATAACTTCAGTTCTTTCATTCTTTGTCCAATATTTATCCTAATAATTCTTCTTCTTAATTCTACTAAGGTAAATAAGATCAAACATTGATATAATGACACTAAGGATATGTTTTTATCTTATTTTGGTTTTTATTCTTCCAACTTGTACCTGAAACCAAATATGAACCAAACTAAGTATCTTAAACTAAAATAAGTATCTTAAGCACCATATAACATTAATCACTAAGCATTAGGAACTAAATATATAGTCAAACAAGCAATTATCAAGTTCCCTCATACTTACCTTTTGACCATTCCTGAGTAAAACTAAAAATCAAAATCAAAATCAAAATCCAAAACCTTCTTTTCCATATTTCCTAAGAATATACAACCATAAGAAAAGAGAAATAACTTTCAAAACCATGGCAAGAATTAAACATTCAATATTTTTACTCATGACCAATCAAAAACTATTCCCTTCAAAAATTAGGCAATCTAGAGGTAGATTTGGACAATTTGTGTTTAAAAATAAGTTATATATATAGGTACATTCAAACACCTTTTATGATTCCACAACCTTGTATATCATTTCAGTTTTCCATCACTAAAGATTGAGATGTATAATCATAAATCAAATGGATTTTCAAGGAGGTTAAGGTAAGAAGTATTTGGGTTATGTAGTTCAAAAGCTATCAAAATTAATGAAGTAAGAAAAACAGTCAATAGAGTATCTAGTGGAACAATTAACATCCACTTAAAATTGGGTATCATCAGCTATAGTAAATGTAAAAACTTTTTTTTATAAATTAGATTCAAACCTTCATACTAAAAACTATATGAAGTACAACGAATTATAAGGAATCACCCATAAAAAAATGATGAACAATACACTGTAACTATAAGAAGTAAACCTTTGTAACAACTTCTCCCTTGTTTGCATCATAATCAATTCACCCATTTTATACAAGTTCAGGAGGAAAAATTAATATGAATTACTTTGCAAAACAGGAGATTCTCCTTCTTGATATCTTCTTTTCCTTTCTCTTTTGTCTTTTTTAAAGACATAAATTGAAAGAAACTACATCAACAATGGAATTCATTGTTAAGAGATAAAAATAACATTCTATTAATTATAACTATCCCACATATATGCACACCACCACACTTGTGATCCTGTGTATACACAAATATCAACAGTCACAAATGCTCCAATAGCTTTAAGGCTTAGGTAAGGCATTTGGTTAGATTAAAAGATCATAATATGGTTAACACAAAAAGAAAAGGCTAATGAAGCTCAAGGGGCTTAACAATAAGATAAATCATGTCAATAGGTAGGTTATTTGGCTAATGTAGTTTATAAATCATATCTAGGATCGACTTGATTTCTCTGTTAGATACCTCAACTTGGCCACTGGTTTAGGGATGGTAAGAGGTGGAAACATTTTGCAAGCTATGGTACTTCTTGAATAAAGTTTCCATCACCTTATTACAAAAATGTGCTCCCTTATCACTTATGATGGCTATTGGCATCCCAAACCTAGAAATGATATTAGACTTAACAAAAATTACAACTTTTTTAGTTTCATTAATTTTATTGGATTTAGCTTCTACCCACTTAGAGACATAATTAACTACAAGTAAGATATAATGAAAGCCAAAAGGCAAATTCAATGTTTCTATGAAATCGATACCCTAAATATTAAAATTTTCATAAAAAAAGAAAGGAGGTTTGTGGCATTGATTTCTATGGGGACAAGTTAATTGATCATTGGCACCTGTCGCATAACTTGCAAAAGGCATATGAATCCTTAAACAAAGAAGGACAGCGAAGACCATTGTCTAAAACTTTATGGGCAGTCCTTTTTACCCTTAAATGCCCTCCACAAGCGTATAAATGATAGAAGGTCAAGATATAAAGCATCTTGCTCTTAAGAACACACCTTCTTATGACTTGATCCACACAGTGCCTCTATAGATAGAGGTCGTCCTACACATAATACTTGGCCTCATTCTTTAATTTATCCCTTTGAGCTTTTAAAAAACCTACAGGTAATTTGTTAGTAACTAAAAAGTTCACATTATCTGTAAATCATTGAGGTGTCAAGTCGGTGGAAAATAACTGTTCATCTGAAAGTGATTCTCTTAAAGAAATATCATTTTCTTTTCTGATCAAATGATTAAGGTAATAAGCAACCACGTTCTTTGCCCCCTTCTTATATCTTATTTCCAAATCAAATTGCTGAAGGAGGAGAATCCATCTAATTAAACTCAAATTTACTTCCTTCTTGGGGAGTAAGTACTTTAAAGCTACACGATTAAAGTAAATAATAACTTTAACACCCAACAAGTATGACCAAAATTTTTTCTAAAGAAAACACAACAGATAAAAAACTCTTTTGGTTTTGGAATAATTCAGTTGTGTTGGAATCAAAGTTATCGAAGTGTAGTAGATGGCATGTGCAACTTTGCCTACTCTTTGTCCCAAAATTTCCCCCATTACGTAATCACTAATATAACACATGATCTTGAATGGAAGGCTCCAGTTTAGAGGCTGAATCATTGGTGGGGATGTTAAGAGCTCCTTAGGTTCATCAAAAGCCTCCTTGCACTTATAATCAAACTCAAAGAGACAACTTGTTATAATAGCTTGTACAACAGAGAGGCTATCTTAAAGAAATCTTTGATGAACCTGCTATAAAAGCTTGTATGGACAAGAAAAGAAAAAACTTCTCACATAATTGAGAGGTAAGGGAAAAGCAAAAATAAGGTAAATTTTAGACTTGTTCATCTCTAGAAGATTCAACATGCCCTAGAACTATACCTTGATCTACCATAAAATAGTGTTTTCCCTAATTAAATGCAAGGCTAGTTTCAATACATCTTTCTAAAATAAGTGTTAGATTCTCTAAGCAATTTTCTAATTGAGAACCATTGTCAGTAAAATCATATATAAATACCTCTATGATTTTTCAACATGCTCAAAGAAAATACTCACCATGCATCTTTAGAAAGTGGTAGGTGCATTACACAAATTGAACAATATCCTTTGGTAAGAAAATTTACCAAATAGGGACGTAGAGGTTATCTTTTCTTAGTCTTTTAGTGTAATAGGGATTTTAATATAACCTAATAATCTATCTAGAAAATAGTAATATCCATATCCAACTAGTCTTTCAAGCATTTGATTAATAAATGAAAGGGAAAATGGCTTTTACGAGTTGCAACATTTAACTCTTTATAAACAATACTTACTCTCTACCCAGTTTGCATGCATATGGGAATTAACTCACCATCCTAATTAGTCACCAATGTGATTCCAGATTTCTTTAGAACCACCTATACTAAAATTACCCATTTACTGTTAAAGATAGGATAAGTGACTTCAATATCGAGAAGCTTCAGTACTTCCTTTAACTTCCATCATTGGATGATTTAACCTATCTTATGCTTATCTAATGGAATTGACATCCTCCTCAAGAAAAATGCAATATGTGCATATATAAGGGTTCATTCCTCGAATATCTATAATTGTCCATCAAATGGACTTCTTGTGCTCTCTTAACATGTGATCCAATTTAGCTTCCTATTCTAAAGTGAAAAAATATAGAAATATTAACCTGAAGAGTTTGGTTGAATCCCAAATATGCATACTCCAAGTGGGAAGGTAGTGGTTTCATCTCCACATTAGGTGCCTGTATATCAGAAGGTAATAGCCTTTGGTAAGATTCAGGTACTTATATAGAAACAAGTTCACACCTTATAGGAGATGTTTACAAAGAATGTAAGATACTCGTCAAATCAATTAGCTCCTTTCCCAACTTAACATCATTAGTGTCTTCCAACTCCAAATGCTTGATCAAAATTACTTCTAATTGATCTCTATGATTAATCACATCAATATAAAAAATATAATGATCATCTTAAGTATGTTTTATGGCATCAAAAATATTGAAATGAAATACTTACCGATTAAATTCCATTATATAGGTGCCTTATTATGCCAAAATAAGTTCTAAAAACCTAGGCAATCCTACTCATAAGTATACGAGGTAATTGTAGTTGAATACTTAGGGTCATTTTCTCAAGGAGGTGGAATTAGTTCACTTAAATTAATTTTGAATTAAAAAAACAAATGCAATCCTAAACATTCTATCTTGATTTGTTGAGTAAAAGGTTTTAAACAAAATAAAGCAACTAAACTGAAACGTAAACTAATTTAACTGGAAGAAAAGAACAATTTGATTAATCAGTGAGGAAACTCTTGAGAAATTAACTTCACTAATTTAATCCCCCATTCATGACTAAGGGGAATTAATTGATATTTTTCTTACTAAAATTACAAATTAGGCTTTAAAATCAATTCAAATAATAAACTAAATGTAACTTTCGTATTCGACATGTTTGTCATCTAAATTAATTATGAAAATCCAACTAATAATTACCCACTTAATTTAATATATTTCTAATTCATAACATAAGAGTCTATAGTTTCTTGTTCTAATATTAAACTTCTTCTCTCAATCCTTCGTTTAATACCAAAAAAGATGCAAAGGTTGGCCACAATATTACATCCTATAAGCTTAAAAACTATAACAAAAAATAATACAACAAAATAGTCCCTTCTTCTTGCAGAACTAACTAAATTAGCTACATTAATTCTTAAGAACAAGCAATCAACCAATGATGGAATAAACATAGTCATCATCTTAATATACTTCAATCCCATAGTTAACAATAACAAAGAAGTATTAAAGCAATAAAACAATGAATAAACTGAAATGAACTATCAAAGAACTAACAGAGTAAATAAGTTTCAACAAACATATTCAATAATATAGTAGATATAAAATAGGAAGAGCAAAAAATAGAGTGTTTGAATGAGGAAGTTGGAAATGGGTCTCCAGCTAATCTCAAACTCTCTGTATTGGCTATCACCTTTTTCCTCTGCTCACTCTCGCCCAGAAGAATTTATGGTCACACTGGCTTCAACCCTACCTTCTTTCTCTGCTCTTTCTCCCTTCTTTCCCACTAGCCGATTGGTCTCTATTCTCCGCCTCCAGCTTCTATTTTTGCCTCCTTTTTCACCTCCGCTTTTTCTTCTCCTTCCTTTTTTATATCTGAGAGTCTAGGTTTAGGCTTCATTTTTAACCCTTTCGTTAATCTGCACATGTTAGACTAAAAAAATTAGTGCAAACAAATTCTCGCGCTCGTGACTATGGAAGTCACGGGTGTGACTCCCTTGTCACATAATTTTCATGCAGCATGTAATTTCCTGCAATATTCACAAAATTCTTCATTCATCATTCATGCAACATTCACTCCATTTTCACTTAATTCATCTCAAATTTGGATTAAATCACAAGAATTTGTAACCAAAATCAAGATATAAGTGCTAGCAAACTCAATAGAAATTAGACACAACATACCCTTATGGATATCTATCTTGGTTTGGACAGTGTTAGGAAATGGTCTCCCTAGTAAGATAGGTATAATTATATGAGGTTTCATCATTCATAACCATCACATAAAAATTTACAGGAAATACCAACTTATTCACCTACACTAAAACATCCTCAACTACTCCATCCAGGTAAACATTAGTATGGTCAACTAATTGTATAATAATACTGATCTCTTTTAAAGAGCCCAAGTTTAAAGAAGTGTCAATAGAGCAAAATATAAAATTGATTGATGCTCCTAATTCTAGCATAACTCTCTTAATTATAATGTTATCAATCTTATAGGAAATAGTAAGCATATCTAGATCCCTACATTTTGGAGGTATTTTCTTTTAGAATATTACAGAAATGTTCTCACCCATCATATCCTTCTCATCACCTCTCAACTTTCTGTTATGGGTACATAATTTCTTAAGGAATTTTGTGTATCTTAACATTTGTTTAATTTTGTCTATTAAAGGTATATTTATTTCTACCTTTCCAAAAGTCTCCAATATCTCCTTATTCAATTTCACCAACTTGCTAAGAAAAGGTGAAGGGTTAGTCTTAACCACATTTAGACATTCAAAAGTTTCCTTTAAGCTAGATGAGAGATTCCCTTCTTCTCTTAACTCCTTCTCAATCTCAGCTTCATTGTCCATCTTTTGTGGGATCTCTTAGGATCCTTAAGCACCCTACCTCTCCTTAAGGTCACTGTGCTAACATACTTTAGATTTTCCTTAGGTTAAGGTGGAAAATTCCTTCCACTTTGTGATTTTATCTGATTGATAGCCATTGCCATCTGACCCATCCGGTTCTTCAAATTCTCGATGCTAGACCTTGTGTCTTAAAATTAAGGTCTTGTCTCTGGTTGAAATTGTGTCACATCTTACTAAAATTGTAAAGTATTAGTGGAAAGAGACTTAACTCTATCTTGCAAAGATGTACCTAAGATGATTAATATTAATTAATCTGACAATTTAATTTAATATTGATTATTTTATTACTATCCTTGAATTCAGTGATTCGTATTTGTCATGAAAGAATGATATAAGTAGCAAATAAGTTATTTATGAAGTTGCATATTTAAATTATGATAAATAAGAAAAATAAGTTCAATAATTGTTTGTTTCCATTTTTTCTTATTTTTGTTACTGTTTTCATAAAAAAGAAGCAAGTATTTAAAACGTGTTTGGTTGAATATTGTTATCACTTTTTGTTTTTAAAAATAAAAAAAACCACGACAACTTTACAGAAACTTAAAAAGATGTTTTCCTAATTTTTGGCAATTTGTTTTCATACGTTTTCGTTTCAACTTCCTTTTCTTATGAACTTTCTTTATTGTAAAAACTCTATCTCTTCTCTCTTATTTTATGTCCCAAACTCATCTCTTTTCTCTCTCCTACTTCTTTATTCTTTTCTTCTCTCTTACGTCCCTCACTCATCTTTTAGGTCCCTTTTCTATCCCTGCAGAAAGCGAAAGTTTGGGCTTTTAATCAGATGAGTTTTCGAAACTGGTTTGATATTTTTCTAACTATATTGTGTTATCTTTTTTTAGTTTTCTTAGTTTCTTATTTTCCATCAGCACCTAATTTTTCTACATTTATAGTTTTCTTGGTTTTTATTTATGTGGTTCTACGTTACTAGTTTTTCTATTTATCGTTTACTTGCATTTTTGCATTCCCAATTGTTTGTTATTCTGCGTTTTTTTATTTATTTTGACTTTTAGGTTTCTGTATTTTGTGATTTTGGTTTCTTCATTTCTAGTTTTTTTTTATTTATGCGTTTCTACGTTACTAGTTTTCCTATTTATCGTTTATCAATACCATGCATTGCAATCATGTTTTTCTTTTTAGGTTTATTACAAATATCAACTAAGCAAGTTTTCGTTTTAAGTTTTTATGTTAAAAATCTCAACTAAATAGGTTTTTGTTTTTTTAATAAAAATAGAAATAAAAAATAAAAACTAAAAACTAAAACAAAAAACAAAAGTGGAACCAAACGGCCATAAGTTTATTGCTATCATTTATTTGATATAGAATGCTATTACACCCAGTCAATTGATGATAAGTTTTGGTTTGAATGCTGGGTTTCAACCAATTAATTTAGGAAAATTTGAGACTTATTACGGTTATCCTAATATGTTTTACACTAACTGCTTGAATTGTGAAAATATTCTTTTTAAATCAACGATCAATGTTACAATTATATGAGATCTTTCTCTTGAATCGAAGTTTGGTAATTTCCAATCAGTTGAAGGAAAGGCTATAATAGGGGAACAACAAACTCAGCTTAACAGAAAAGAAGATTACGAACTAAACCTGGAGTTGCACCAATTTTCGGAGGTGTTCTAAGAGGTTCAAGGGTTTCCAGTCAGTTGAAGGAAAATTTGAGACTTTCTCACATTTATATTAAGTTGATTTAATTTGATTTCTTATTAATTTTAGTTAATCAGTTACTTAATCAAAAACACCCCCTTTAATTTTATTACTTGAAATTAAGAAACTAGTGTTTAGTTCTTTAGGGATTTGATCTGATTCCATAACTACTGCAAAAAAATTTGGAGAATAAGAATTATTTTGGGAGGCTTCAACAACCCAACCAAAACTAATCAAGGTGGAGCTCCATTTTGTAGCTTCCAATTTGAATGTTTCCAAAGTAACAATTGCATCCAAGTATAAATGGGACAACAAACACTACAAGAAAAGATGGAAATTACCGACGGAATCGACAAATATTCCGTCGGTATACCAAATTACCGACGGAATAAACCGACAGTCAAAAACGTCGGAGATTCGGCTGTAGCTAAATTCACCGACGGAAAGTTTGCTTACCGTTGATAAAATTACCGACTGAAAAGATAAACTGTCGGTAACATCTACGGAAAAGTTACCGACCGTCTGATTTATTCCGTCGCTAAATTTACCGACTGGTGGCTTACCCGTATGTAAATTTAGCATCGGAATGTTTTTAATACAGTCGGTAAACTTACCGATGGTAAGATTGTCCGTCGATAAATAAGCCAGTTTTACCGACGTAAAATACTTTCCGTCGGTATTGTATTTAGACAGTTACCGACGGAAATATTGCATAGTTCCGTCGGTAAAATTTTATTTAATTTTTTCAAAAAATATATTTCCATTATATTTAAATTATAATCGTCTTACAATTTTGTTAATAATATATATTTAATTAGATATAAATAATTAAATAAAATTTTAATTAATGAATATAAATTAAAATATCTTAATTAATAATAAA
>JANZXR010000007.1:4218376-4244347 GCA_027575705.1 Erythroxylum echinodendron
TATTTAATTAGAATTATTTGTAATTCTAATTAAAGTTTGATTGAAATTAGAATTTAATTTCAATTAAATTACTAAAACGTCTAAAGCTTATTATAAATAGGCTTAAGCTCTATGGAGTTAGCACTTCTCAGAGTTAGCACTTCTCGCTTAACCCTCTCTGTAAGAGTTAAAGAGTTCTCTTGACTCATTCTGTGAATATCATTAAAGATTAGATATTTGTATGGCTATGGTGGTTGAGACGGATTAGTTTCAGAAACGGTTCAAGGGATACAACAAAATAAAGATCAAGCTTCGGAATAAGATACGAATTAAGTTTTCACTTTATTATGATTTGTGTTTATCATTTTATAGAATTAAAGAGATGTTTGTTTTTGGGAAATAAAAAGTTACGAAAAAGTTTCGTAAATATTCTACTGCAGTCGGGATCAAATTCCGACCCAGTTTCCTAACATGGAGTGCATTTAATAATCCAAGAATTATGAAGTTTGCAATTTTATCATGCGTTCGTTCATTGTAATGTAAGATGTCTAATAAAGGAAGAATGTGGTGACTAGCTACAATGTCCCTATTTCAATTTCACTACAAGTGTGGATGATTGTTTGGCCTTCATAGTGATCTAGTAAAAAAGTGCATTGTATTGAATTAAGCTTGTTGTCCTCATTCTTCTCTTTTAGAGAACATATTTTCTATCATTCAATTTACTTAAATTTTTAAATTTTACTTGTTATTGTCATCATTTATGTTTGTTAACAAGTATCTTATATAACATTTGAATTGGACAAAACAATTTAGATTGTGATAATATTATAAGATGTGACTTTGAAATGACACTCAAACAAATAACTAGTGTCAGATTTTTTCAGCAAAAGTATTTTGATGTTCAAATTAGGATAGAAAGTGTTAAATATGAAAAAGAGAAATTTAAATATAAAAATATCCTTTTAAAATAATTAGGTTTGTTGTGGAAATTTTCTTTATTCAGTTATATTTAATAAGTTGTTCTGATTTTTCCCTTTTAAAGACAAATATAATTTAATTTAATGTTATTCATTTTAATATTCTAATTATTACATTTTTAATTTAGTATTTAAATTTTATTTATCACTTTACTTTTAAAACTATTATTTCAAATATGTTACATTACATCCAAATTAAAAAAAGCTTTTTTTTTCCCATTTTGAGTTATATATTCAATTTAGATTTTGTTAACTTCATTTAAAATTCGTGATCAAGACATTAATAAATTCTTAAAATAATGTGATTAATAAAAGTTAAGATATGAATAACTAAAAATAAAAATTAAAAAATCTTTAATTAAAAGATTAAAAATATATTTATTCTTGTACATATCCAAATTCCTAAAGTAGGTGTTGATGTGAAACATCATTATTACTATAATTATCAACAGTTACACATTTTCTTTTTAGGTAAAAAATATTGATATGAACCTTAACATTTTTGCTAAGATTTAATTTAAATTTAAATGTTTCATAATATTTAAATTGAATTTTAATATTTTCAACGAGACTCTCGTCAAAATTCTATTAATCTTTTAATATTTATTTGTAGAGACCTAATTCAGTAGGCAATAAGAGCCTATAAACAAAACTTCTCTCACCCAGATGACTAAGTTTGAGTCTCTTTTGTTGTAATCCTTGATCGTAGATCACTCTTCTATTACTCTTCGCTTTGTCTCCTCTATTTTTTCCACTCCTCTTTGCTTCATTTCTTCCTAAACTTCACACTCAATTTATTTTGTTATTGTTTCTTCCTTATTGCTTATTTAAAGTTCTTTTGGTCAAGAAGCTCTTAGTTTTATGGTGTCACCTAATGCTAGAGGATTGGTTGTTGGGAGTCCTAACATATTTATAGATTGCTAGTTTAATAACTTATTTGTACATATGTTAGTTAGATAAGATCAAATAGTTTATCAAACAATTTCTATATATATATCTCTGTGTGTGTGTGTGTGTGTTCAACATTTGTTGGTTTAATAAGAGTATGTTTTCTCTCTTATTTCTTATATAGTATTAGAGAACTCTAACCAAAAGATCTATAGAGAGGTTATTGAAATTAGATTTTTTCTATATTTCCTCATAGTCATTTGCTCACTACAAAGTTTTTTTAATGTAGCTGCAATAGTCATTAAGTGAAGGGACACCAAACTAACTTTATCGTTCCAAATCAAATGTTTTATTTCTCCCAAAAGATTACGTGTATTGTACAAACTCCAAGTTATGTCTCTATTCTTCTTGTTCTTCTGCTATATGCTTTAACTTTATTGTACTACATCTCTTACCAAACGCCATTTCAATAGAATCCAAGTTACACACATAAATTGATAAGGAGATTCATAAGGAAAAAAATAACAAACAAACCTACAAATTTTAAGAAAAAATATTAAGTCTTCGTGTCCTAAAGATGAAAAAAGAAAGTTCACCTAGACCTGAAGATGTCCCTTCAGGTCCTTACTACTTCTATCCTAATGAGAACCTGCTATTGACAATGTATAATTATCATTCTTAGTTGCGATCAATGAGAATAAGTTTGATTTCAAAGAACAAACTAAAATTTATGGATGGATCTATACCAATTCCAACGAAGGATGACCCGATGTATGATGCTTGGGAGGAATGCAATAATTTAGTGCTTTCTTGGTTGATTAGGTCACTATCTCCAGTAATATCTTAAATTGTCACTTGGATTGATTATGATCAAGATTTATGGAAAGATCTCTATGATGATTTTTATAGAAGTGACGCTCTTAGAATAGCAGATTTGCAAATTGAGTTGTTTTTTATGAATAAGGTATAATTTCTGTTATTAATTAATACTCACAAATGAAGATAATTTGGGATGGGTTTTAATCAATCTAAGATTTTTATCTAAATCCATTTGTATGCCTTCTTGTGACTGTGGTGCTTTCACTCTTATACAAGATTAATAATCCATTTTTTGCAAGGTTTGAATGACAATTTTTTAATGATAAAATTTCAAATTTTGTTGATGGATCCTCTATTGCCTTTGAATTAGCTTTTGATAAAGCCTTATAGCAAGAATGGTTGTTTGGAATTGATAATCAAGATGTTATTGAATCTAAAGCTCTCTTTACCAGTAAAGGAAAGGCTATTTAGTTAGGAGATTCTTATGCATCTTCTTCTTCGAATGCTTTTGGAGAGTTATGCATGTAAGTATCTATAATATGACCTATCAAGGATCTAGTTTTGATCAACGAGGTGATTTTTAGAAGAACTTTGGTAAGAAACATTCTATATGTACTTTTAGTGGTTTTACTAGTTATACAATGGATAAATATTATAAAAAACATAGTTATCCATCTAGTTATAGAGCATCTGGTAGATGTCGTGTAAATTTATTTATTTTGATACATTCTCCCTAGTTACTAAGATGAATACCTTGCATATTTTACTTGTTCTAGCTACTATTAAAAATTGGTTTGGACACTAGTTAGGTATAAACACTGATTTTCTGCATGGTATCTTATGTAAGGAAGTATATGTGAAAACTAACTTTTGCATAGTTATATAATTTTTGCAATTTAAGAAATTACTTAAACTATATTTTGTGGGAGTTATTCTTAACCTTAAACAAGATTTATAAAGGATTACTCTCCAATCGTAGTAACAAAGATATTGTATGAAACGTTTTTCTTCAACTGTTAAATACAGTGGAACTTGGGGAGTGGATGTTGGCTAAGGATTGTTTAGTTTAACCATTATAAATAAAATTTTTTCTCTCTTTTCTTATTCTATTTATTATAGCTATGTTTGTTTTATGATTGTTTTAAATGAAATTTTCATAATCATTTATTAGAGTAGGAAATCAATCATTAGTTTTTCAAATAATTGAAAAAGGAAACACACAAAATTCACCCTCTCTTTTGCACCATCTAAAGACCAAAAATAGTAAATAGAATGAAGTTGATAATTTCTCTATTGATCCTCCATTCATTAAATTAAGTATTTAGAAAACATGATTTTTAATACGATAATATTGGACCACAATGTTGTCATATATTATAGGTTTAAAGAAAAGTTCAATTATAAAGTCCCTAAGTTGCTATAAAATAGTTTAATTAGAAAATCTATAAGTTACTGAATAGGCATTAGCATTTGAGGGCAACCACTAGATAATGCAACTTATTTCAACTTAGTTATAAATAAAACTACTAAATTTTATTTCTTGCTAAGCGACAATATTAAAGATTGACCTACAAATTAATGAGTACATGATGTGCTTTCCTTATTCAACAAACAACCTAAATAGTCCTCATCAAAATATCCTATAAGTTACAGATTCTCTAGTTTAAGACATTAGATACCTTGTCAAATAACTTAGTGTCCTTTTTATTGCTAACAAATGAGATTCTCTATAAGAGTTATCTCAACTTTAATACATATTGGTGCATGTCAATCCTTTTTAGTGAGGTTGATATCTCATCCATATATATTGGATGCCAAAATATTCTGGCTAAATGGTTGATTCCTTCAGTAATTTAATATTCTAAGTGAATATTATGAAAATTACCCTAGGTGGGAGCTATCTTTTAGTCTCCTTTATTTAGTTTAATGCACGAGTGCATTTTCTTAAAGAGAGAGGTTTACTTATATTGTGACACGGAATCTATTATAGAAATCTATTCATACCTACCTTACTTTTGAACATGAATAAAATTAGCTTTAATTTTTTAATATATAGTTAATCTAATCCATGTTTAAACCAAATCGTTGCTTTTTATCTATGAATTATAGGAATTGTTGGCTTTTTATTTAAGAAGAAACTGATTAAGGTGGAGCTCCATTTTGTAGCTTCCAATTTCAATGTTTCTAAAGTAGCAACTGCACTCAAATATAAATGGGATGACAAACTTAAGATAGGCTTAGTGAGATCATCTCATACAATCCTTGACTAAATGAACTTTTCAAGAAGAGGAAGAACATGATAGTTTTTCCAATCTAAAGGAAATAAGAATTTTATACATTTGCGAGGAGACAAAGTTCTAGAGATACGACTTACAAAAGTCGTATGTGGTCTTAATGAAAGGGAAGGAACAAAGAGCAAAGAATTTTCCTATGAACAAAAAAAAAGAGCAAAGAGCAAAGGTATAAAGTTAAAAAAAAGGGAAGGAAGAGGAGTAGAAGGATTGGTAAAAAAAAAGGAGAAGAATTTGTTGATGAGAAGACGAAGTGATTGATTGCACAAGCCTTTCATTCTTGCTTTATCATTTCTTATTCCTAGTTTTCTCCATCATCTAACTTCAAACTTCATTTTTGCTTCTTAAACTTGGAATCTTTTGATTTTTTTTAGCTTATAACTTGTAATTCCTTTACTTAATTAATTTTAGTGTAAGCATATTAAGTAGTCAACATTTCTTATTATCCTAGTTATTTTTATTGTAAATTTTTTTTTCATACAGAAATGGATTCTAATAATTCTAATGACAATGTGATCGAGGTAGTGAAAGGTTCTGCTACTATAAGTGATAATAATTCTTTTACAAGGAAGCAATATTTGAAGCCAATGTCTTTAATTTAAGACACTTTTTTAAGTACTATTATTAATAATTCTAATGACAATGTGATGCCTTATAAGTTTTCTTGTAAGGCAAAGCAAGGTATGGTTATGTGTTCTTCTACGTATTTTGTTTCTTTTGCTAAATCTATTTAAATAGTTAAAATGGTGCAATAAATGATATTGTTAGTTATATTGGACTTTTTTCTATATATAGATTAGTTAATAATATGAAGGTTAAAATTTCTAATTCTCAAATTATGAAAGTAACTCATATTAGGACAATTTATATGTCAGACATATTAATATTGCATGATGCCTTATATGTTCACCCATTTTACATTATTTAGGATCTTTAGAGATGAAGCTAAATTGGTTTAGCATAAGGGTTATATCAATTTGTGATTTCTATAAAATATCATTTACCTTTTGTTATTTTAAATGTTAATTTTGTCACCAGTAATAACATTTAGCATCTTAGATTTAGTCATCCTTTTCTATCAAAGATGAAAGTTGTTAATACTTTAGATGAAAACATTACCTACAATAATTATTTTTCTTTTAATGTATGTCACTTTAGTATGAAAAAAAGGCCTTTTCCTATTAGTATTTTTGTAACGAATCAATGCTTTGATTTAATCCATGTTGCTATTTGGGAGTCATTTTCTCATGCTTCAATTTATAAGTACCGTTATTTTTTTACTATTGCAAATGATAAACCATATTTATTTGGGTTTTTCCAGTGAAGCTTAAATAAGAGACTAAGACCTTATTACAAAATTTTGCCTTTGTTAAAAATCAATGTTTAGTTTGTGTGAAGTGTATTAGATATGGTAATGGTAGAGAATTTTATCTGTTAGACTATTATAATTCTTATGATATTTTAAAACCAGATTTCTTACCTTTACAAACCTAAAAATAATGGTTTTGATAAGTGTATCATCACCATAATTTAACAGTTGCTCGAGGTCTTAGATTTCAAACTTCACTTCCACTGAAATTTTAGAATGAATATGCTTACATTCAATACATTTAATCAATTGTATTCCCAATCTTGTTTTGAATAATCAATTCCCTTTATCAAGTTTTATTTGGTAAACCTCTTGTTTTTAATAATCTAAAAGTTTTTGGATGTCAATGTTATGTTGTGAAAACATAATAAGGTTAAATTTGATTCTAAAGCAACAAAATGTGTTTTCGTAGGTTATCTACCTAATGTCAAAGGTTTTAGGCTTTATAATCTTTGAGTCTCAAGAAGTTTTTATTTTAGTAATGTTGTATTCTATGAGCATTTATTTCCTTTTGAAAAGAAACCTAATAGTCACTCATTAATTGATATTGTTTTACTTAATGTTTTTGAGAACATATTTCTCTTCCTAGTTTTTCTGCAAGTACTACTGATATTGACTCCTATTTTAAGCTAGTTTAGTTTATTCTCTTACTTTAAAAGTTATTGATCAATCAATATCTACTAAACTACAACTAGAAGAAGAAGTACTAAACCTTCAAACTTACCTTTTTATCTCAAAATTATTATGTTCCTATATTAAGAACAACTACAACTCCTCCATATTCTATATCTTCTGTCCTTTCCTATCATAAACTCACACCTATATATCATGAATTTGTTTATAGTATGTTTGTAGTCACTAAACCAGAGTCTTATTATAAGGTTGTCAAATTTCAATGCTAGAGACAAGCAATGCAAACAAAGATATAAGCATTGGAAGATAATAATACTTAGAGCATTGAAACATTACCTCCTTCAAAGGTCCATATTGGCTATAAGTGGGTCTTTAAACTAAAACATAATTCTGATGGCATCATTAAAAGATATAAGGTAAGGCTAGTAGCCAAAGTCTTTAGCAACAGTTAAGAGTTAATCATTTTGTCCCTAGTTACTAATATGAATATCTTGCATATTTTACTTGTTTTAGTTACAACTAAAAATTGATTTTTACACCAATTGGATATAAACAATGCTTTTTTGGATGGGAACTTATCTGAGGAAGGGTATGTGAAACTATAACCTAGTTTTGAGAATTATATTCCTAATCTAATTTGTAAGATAAAAATAAGTCTCTATAAACTTAATTAGGTTAATCGTAAGTGGAATGAAAAGTTTATTATAGCCCTACTTAGGTATGGATATTTTAGAGCTTAGTCTGATTCCTCTTTATTCTTAAGGACTACCCATTGATTCTTTCATAATTTTGCTCATTTATGTTGGTGATGTTATAGTAGTTGGCACTGGCATGGATGCTATTAATTAGTTGAAGAATTTTCTTTATGATTAATGAAAGATCAAAGGCATTAGTCCTTTAAAATATTTCTCGAGTCTAGAGATTGCATATTATATTTCAAAGATCAATTTAAATTAGCAGAAATACATTTTGGATTTACTTAAGGATGCCAATTTCTTATATTCTAAGCTAACTTGTAAGACTAAGGATTTCCTTTATCTAATGTAATTACTTATCGAAGGCTTATTAATAACTTGTTATATCTTACTACAACTAGATTAGATATAACTTAAATTGTGTAATTATTATCTCATTTTTTTAAAGGCTCTAATAGATGTTCATTTAAAAGGAACACATAAAATTCTCAAATACTTAAAAGGGACTTTAGGTCAAGGATTGTTCTTCCCTTCAAATAATGACTTGAAGGTGTCTATTTTTTATGATTCAGATTGCTCTTTTTTTCATATAATTTTTCACAATTCAATTACTTTTTTATCCATAAAAACTTAATATTTATTTCAATTCCTTAATATTATACTAAGTCTACTAATTAAGCTTGTTCCAATGTTGGTGACATGTAGAAAGCAATGAAATTTGGTAGAGGAATGAAAGCTAAATGCCCAAATTAGGGCCAAAGTCTTTTTTGTTTGATCAATTTAGGACCAAACATTATAATATGCTCATTTAAAGGTTAAATGTTCACGAGTATGCTTAATATTAGGCAAATTTGGATGGAAGATAGGATGTGTCATACACACGTTGTTACTTTATGGCCAATTGGTCTTTAGATACCACGTTAAAAACACACGTGGCTTACTTGGATTTACTGAAATGAAAAAATTAGGAAAATCATCTGGGGAACCCTAAATCAGCTTCTCATCCCCAAATTCATACTCTCTCTCTCTCTCTAAAACTTAGCAAAAGCGGTTGTCCACATCATCATTATCGATCACTCAAATCCCTCTTACTAATCCACCAAGTATGTTCATGTTTGACATACTCATTGTTATCCTTTTTTATGTATTAGCTTCCAACCTAAATATGCTAAACCTTGATGACATTGTATTATACTAGTCGGTGATGATGGGTTATAATTCAAATAATCAATAAAGTCATAGAAAACAACTGGGGTTGGGTTGGGACAACATGGATTGGACACGGGAGTGCTGCCTGAGGCCAAGATACCTATCTTCTTCCACCTTTGAAGCCTTTTGTATGTGATTTCGTTGACTTCTAGAGTTATTTTAGTTATTTGTTCCTCCTTTATCTTATACCCCATAATTTTAGGCACTTAATTTCTTTTTGATTGTTCAATTGCTTCCAATCATGATGTCATTATTGCTTGATGCCGTTTAGGAAGGTTAGAAACTCTTCAATCTTATAACCAACAACCTCATCTTCATGGTCCATAATCCTACTTCATATTCTTTATGGTGTTTAAATTTTGGCTTCATTTGATTTCAAAGCAAGGACACATGCACAGGCCTGCATCTAGTTTCATTGTTATAAATGATTAATGAATAAGGTGAAAACATTCTCTCCTGTGGAGCTAGAAGTATATGTATACACACATGAGGGTAGTTTATAGTTGTAGATGATTATTTGGTTGAATTGCAGACGTTAAAAAGCTTTAAACTTTGTTGTTTTTATCTTTAAATTAATGTTTTGTTATTATATACTTTCTGGTTGTTGATTATATGAGTTTATTAGTTTAGAGAGTGTATTGGTGTTACTGATTTGGATAGTGAGTAGTAACTTAGTTCTTTATTAGATTTTGAATAGATAGTGGAAGGTATAGATGTACTTATATTCTCATTGAAGGCCCAAGTTAGTAATAACTCATCCACCCTTCTATTTTTACTCTTTTTATTCCCTTTAACTTCATAATTAAACCATGTGAATCTGTTACACATTTGTGTTATGCTTAATTTTCTCATTTTGACTTTAGGGTTTGTATTTCTGCATTATGACTTTGTCTCAAACAATAGCTGTAGAATACTTATGAATGAGCTCAATTAGTAGTTCTTCAAGGTAATAAGGTTGACTAGAGGATATTATTTTCTTAATTAAGGGTTAATTGGAAAATTTAAAATTTTCATCTTTGACAATAGAGGAACGCATTATAACCTTGATTCAAGGTCATACAAGTTGATTTCTTCAAGTTACCCAGTTGAATAGGACTATGACAGAGAGGTTAAATATTGTTACTGTAACTTGAAAGCACCTATATGGACTTCTTGGATTGACGAAGATCCAGGAAGAAGATTTTATGGCTTTCAATTTTTTAAGGTAATTTAGTACATTTTGATATTGTTTTATAAAAATATGTTCATATTTTTCATTAAAGAAATGCTCATTTTTGTTTCATGATAGAGTGAAAACGTATATTAATTTCATGAATGACATGATCAAAGATTTTGTCCAAGAGTAAGACATATTATTTTAGAGCTGAAAAATATAAGAGAAGATGTTATACTGTCAAACTAATCTATTGAAGGTTGAAGTGGCAGAGTTAAGAGAAAAAGTTGTATATGTTTAGATACCTGAAATTATTGCAAAAAATTTAAAGTTGAAGAATGAGTTACATGCGCTGAGGAGTAGTAATGAAATACATTCAGCAAAGTATTGGAAATTTGTAGCTTAATTAAGCTTTTGTTGCTAGTTTGGCTTATGTTTGTTAGTCTAAATAATAAAGGCAATTTAATTAATAGTTATATGTTCAAAGCCTTACCTAGAAATGGTTTCATATACTAGAACAGTGTCTAAATGCAATTGTATTAACAATGTACATGTTGTGTATCCTTTTGATTTTTAAATATTAGAAGTGAATTTTTCTAGTGTTGTCTAAATCCTTGTAGAATTGCTTTTCCTTTCCTTGCTTCATAGATCTACCATGCTATATAAAAAGATCAATTCAGTTTATTTAATGTCTACATACAATTGAGCTTACAAAGTTGTTCTATGTATATCCCTTTCCCAAATGGAATTTCATCATCTGGCATTCATGATCTTGAAAAAAAAAAGAAAAAACTGTAAAAGTAAAAGATAATAAAAAGCAATTCTGACTGAAATTGCCTATCAATGCATTCATTCATATAATAACTTGTAAATGTTAACAAGGTCCTTACATTAATATCATTGAATAGATATCCAACCTATCAACCATTTTTCAGTACACAAATATCACAAAATTGATGGATAAAAGTATCATCCATTGTTCACTACACGAAAAATTAACAAACAAAATTTTGTTTACATTTTCTCCTTTCCCTTTGAAGATGCAGTTTAACTTTCTTGATTTGGATTCACATATCCGGTAATAGCTTGCTTGATCATTTTTTATTTACACCCAGGGTTTATTAGTCTCTGACTTCACCTTCCATGCTATAGATAAAATGCAAACATTATTAACTTCAGTAGTATCACTTAATTAACGTTTGGAAAGATGAGCTAAACATTAAAATTTTACAGTTGTATCACTTACATTTAGCATTTGCAACCCTATCGTTGGATTTATGTATATCCCTATCCCTTCCATCCATTTCTTGAACTTGCTATTTGCTTCATGTTGAATAGAATAGTTTGTGACAAGCCTTTTTCCTAAAATTTTTTATTGAGAATTTGGGTTAGATCTTCCAACACAAAACATTTTCATTCTACTTTTATCATCTGTAACACTATGGCCAGGCCCTCTTTTCCTTTTCATGGTGGCCGTTGAAGATGTAAAAATATTTGTTGTTTTTGAAGTATCTCTAGATGTTGGGAGAACAACTAAGGCTGTTGCATATGCACTTCCACATATATGAGCATTAGTTGTGGTGTTGGTAGTACCTGTAGTAGTTCTGGTACTAGCATAGTTATATATGCATAGGTAGAGGTAGAGGCGTTTGCTCCTCTTTTACCTTTCTTTCCCATTTTAGCATTGTTAGATGTAGTGCATGGGCATTTACTAGGATTTCTGTGTTAGTTTCATCTGTTGAGATGTTTTCTTGGGTTGATTGTGAATTGGTTGTGTTTTGTTCCATATCAAAATGAGTTGGACGATTTCAATAAGGATCTTGAAATTGGGCTGGAACATGATATTGATAATAGCAAAAAAGATGAAATTATTATCAAATTTCTACCACTATCAAAAAGAATCTTAACTATACCAAAGAGATGACAAAACAACATAGAAATAACCACTCTGCCCTTCTAAAGGTAACCTATTTTTGTGTCCTTCTTTATATATGTGGTTGCATGTGATGATCATGCCCCTCCTAGACATGTGGTCATCAATTTTTTAGTACCTTTTGTAGTCTTTTAAAGCTCATTGACACTTTTTTTTAAAGTTATTTTGGGCCTACTAGGTCCTTATTTGAATTATGGTGGCCTAATAGTTTCTTCATTAATAATGGGTCAATCTTTCATACTAGGCATTGGTTGAATAACCTTCCCATATGTTTTGACATATTGACTCTTCTATAACCAACTTGAAGTGTACTCTTCAATATTATTCCTCTTGTCTCTGATAGCACATATGACACGTACACAAGGAATGCCAGAGAGGGTATATCTCCTATAAGAGCAACTTTTGTCCTAAAGCCTTACCATATATCTGTCCTCACCATAACCAATCTCATACCCTCCTTCTCCATTGTGCTGTATTGAGCAATGTTGGCACTCTTATCAATAGCTTCCCATATTCTTAGCCCAAAATTTGCTTTCTACTTAGCAGCCTCTTTTCTTTTTCTCACAATTATTTTCATCATTTCTCTTCTAATGTGCTCAAACAACTCTAAAACTGACAATTTTCATGCATCAAGCAGAGTCTTATTGAATGCCTCACATAAGTTATTGTCAACCAACTCAATCATAGAATCTTCCCTTTGAAATGCCCTGCACCGTTGCTGAATTAGTCTATAGCTCTCAATATCTTCTGCTGCCCTTTCCTTCTTGGCTCTTAGCTTTTCCAAATTTTCTTTAAATTCCCACTATACATGATTTTGCAATTTTCCAAAAGTGATCCTTCATCACTTCCCCTTTATATCCTCTTCCTTGCTAATTAATATAAACATGTCGAGCACAAAATTTGTGCTCAGCATATGGACACAAATCTGCAATGGCTCTATCAAGTCTCTGCAAGGAAAATAACCATTTTAGTAGGCAAAATTATAAACATTTCAGATTATTTAATCATAGTTATAGTAGGAACATAAATAGTAGAAATATAAAAGTAAAAGAAAATTTGATGTGAAACTTTTACCTTTTGTTGGTTTCTTATTATAGTCCAACCAATTCCAGAGCCTAAGTGGGGTAAATCTTCTTACAGTCTTTCAATGAACCACTTCCAGGTGACAGCAACAGGAAACATTTGATTGTTTCCATCTCTTCCCACAGCATATAGAAGTTTACCTTTAGTTATGATCTTCATCCAACATCCATCTAAGCCAAGATAACGCCTGCACCTATGCCTAAACCCACATTTAATAGTTACTAAACATATGTACATTCTTTCAAAAATAGGTGGAGATGTTGGAATTGGTCGAGACACTATCATTGTAACTGGGCTATCTAGGTTGGTCTACCTAACGACTTTAACATAAGACCAAAGCTTCCCAAACTCCTCTTTAATATTGATCACAACACTATCTAATTTTTTTTCTCTTCTTACCATACTCATAGATACTTCAACACCAAAACAGTCCTTAACGTAAAATTTGATATCCTCATTCATGAAAAAGGCCCCTTTTAAGCTTGTCCATCAACAAGTCAGATAAGATCCTAATATCCATCATAAGATTTGTATAAACCATATGACAGTCATGAGTATCCCTAAATTTCCTAAGTTGAAAGGACTGAAGCTTTTTATCAAATGCTCCATATATATACCAAAGGCAGTTATCTGTCTTACATTCACCTTGGACAAATTTGGGTTTATTTTTGGTAAACATAAATGTCCTCTTTGTTTTGATGGACAACAAACTAACTACACCTTAAGTTGCAAATGATTGAGAAAAATCATCCTTAATTCAATGTAAGACTTAGCTGCATTGTCATCATAAACATGATATTTTCTTTTCGTCCTAGTCGCATCATCTACCATATCATCTATATCACTAACAAGTTTACCATATTCATTACTATCATAATATTCAGAAAAACCTATCTCATCTTTGTCATCTCTATCATTTTCATCATCTTCATCTCCTTCCTCTAAATCCTCTTAGTTATCTTCATCCTCAATATTTGCATCATCTTTAGCATATCCATCATCCACATTTGAGCCGTCATCTAAATTTTCCACATTCTCTATATGAGCAGTAGTATTATGTATATCCTTAGCATTATTTTCAACAACATTATCCTGATTAAGCTCATTAGGCTCATCCTCAATCATTTCAACAGGGGTATATACACCATGTTCAATATAAATATTAATAGCACTTGTAACCATCATCTCACTAACTATATCTAACATACTAGCATCATCTTGTACAACCCTCAAACCATTAGACGGTTCAAAACTACGCATAAGATAAAAAATCTTTTTCACATTGTTATACCCACTTTTCTTACATACATCAAGCAGTTCAAAGTAACTCAGTAAGTCAGGATTAAATTCAATTTCATCTACAAAACCACCCTCATGCCTAAGATTATTAGCCACATCACCGAAACATCCCGCATGGTGAAACCTCATATTTACCTCATCAATGCCATTCTACTAAACTATAATTACCAACCCCAGGAAAAGAAAGAGACAAAGTCAGAGTGGTGCAAAGAAACCTTAAAGTCAAAGTGAGAAATTGAAGCACAACATATGGTGCTTAATATATTCATAATAATTAAATCAAGAAACTAATTCATTGCAAACATATGGTTTAAGAGGTATATATGGAACATTAAATACAACTAGAATCTTCATAGGAGATGTGAACAGTAAAGTGAACTATTTATTTTAGAAGTGGATGTGTATGGTTAAGGATCAGGTGTAATGATTGTACAAGAGCGCCACCTAATAGAATATGCTAGCAAAATGTTTTCATATTACTATGAGTATTTATTGGTTTGTGAGAAAGAATTCTTAGCATTGTTAGCATCGGTGATAGCCATCAAATAATAGTTATCGCACATGATAAGTTATGAGTTATTTATCTTTTTCAGTATCACAGGTGCAACTAATGTGCTTTAGGAGATAAAGGAAAAATGGAGAGGAGATGACTCTATTCAAAGGTTGAAAACTTAGATTAGTCAAGAGGAGTATCTATTCAAAGGTTGAAAACTTAGATTAGTCAAGAGGAGTATAAAGGAGCATCCTATACATATAGTAACTTATTATTAAAAGTTAACAATTTAAGTTGCAAGGGAGGATAGCTTTGCAAGTAGTTTACTTGCTAGAGCTCCAACGTGGATCTTAAAACTACAAACTACAATAGATTGTGATAACTCATGATACTCAGAAGTATAGCAAGAGACTGTCATTTAAAGTTGTATAAGACAATGGCCCTAATTTGAAGCTCACCAGGCCTTTCACTAAAAATGAGGTAAAAGGTGCATTATTCAGATTGGGTCCCAGCAACTCTCCTGTTCTAGATGGATTTAATGCCCATTTTTGCCAATCTACTACACATATTACTTAGAAACTACTAGTGCAGACAGTGGTAGAATCCTATGCAACTACAAATATGAAGGAATATACTACATATTTTCTTTATCCCTAAAACTAAATATCCAGATTCTATGGATGGTTTTCTCCTTATTTCTTATTGCACACAGTACATATAGTAATTTTAAAGATCATGGCTACAAAATTGAAGGAGGATGTCAAGTCCATCACAAATATTACTTAAGAGGAATTCATCTCAGGAAAACCCATTGGGGACAATATCCTCAAGTTGTAACACATCTAGGTTGAAAGTTAATACATAAATGAGCAAAATAGATGAGTAGACCAAACGTACTCGGCGACTGCTAGAGAGAAATTAAAAGGTGTATTGGCGAGATGATGTGTGAAAGAGGCAAGACAACTCCTTGAACGAAGATTGGAAGGCAGATCGGCGAGAAGGAGTGGAGTGATCGACAGTGAAATTGAGTGAAGAAGGCAAGACGAACATGGTGAATATTTGGGGATTAAAGTAAAATTGAGGTTTTGTAAAAATTGAGATGGTAATTTGTCCAAATAAAATTTACGTGACCTTTGAGTATTTTTTATGTGGCTTTTAAAATCCAGCTGACTGTCCAAACACATTTTTTATATAAAGTAAGGGAGTGTGTATGACAAATCCTACATTCTGTCCAAATTTGCTTAATATTGAGCATACTCGCAACATTTATCCCTTAAATGAGTATATTACAATATTTGATCGTAAATTGATCAAACCAGAAAAAACTATGGCCCAATTTGGGCATTTAGCTAGGAATGACCATACGAGAAAGTTGTCAAGAAGCATGCAACGAGGCCTCAGCTTGAGTTTCGCAGTAATGACCCAATGCTATTAACAATATAATTTTCCTGGACAGAAAGTTCTTATTTTCCTATCAACTATAAGAGTTGTTTTAATTTACTAATAATTACGCAAAAAGTTAATACTGCATAACCAAAATTACTGAGTTGAAAAGAGTAGTTTTAATTTACTAATAATTAGGCAAAAAGTTAATAATGCATAACCAAAATTACTATTCTAATACAAAGGCATCATTTCGAACCTCAAAGAGCAGTAATTTTTCAAAATTTAAATTATCTATTCTACCTTTACCTATAATGCAACTACTGCACGGTCCTACCGTTCGTCCGATCACAAAAGTCCACTTCCCTAATTGATCATTTTACTATCTCAAATTCTTTCTGTTCTGGTAGGTTGTTATCTCAAAACTTGTAAAAACCAAAACCAAAACCAAAATCAGTGCCCTTCAAGCCGGCGTACACCATGCTCCGCCAGCGCCTACTGTCTTCCCTTCGAGCCCGAGGCGGTGCCGCCGGAGGACCCAGTCGGTGGTCAAGCCCAGGGCACGAGGATCGGCCAAAGGGATACCTCTTCAACAGGACTCCTCCGCCACCTGGTGAATCGCGTAAATGGGAGGATTGGGAGCTTCCTTGCTATATTACCAGCTTTCTCACCATCGTGATTTTGGGTGTTGGTCTCAATGCCAAGCCTGACCTCACCATCGAGACCTGGGCTCACGAGAAAGCCCTCCAACGACTCAAGATGGAGAAATTGGGTCTCTCCGGTTCGGCCGACTCCGAGTGATCTGACTATGCTAAGTGTCGAAAGCTTCTCTGAATTCTCCTTTCAATTGGGTGCCCACCTTTTGTCTCGCTTCTTTGTTGATAGTGTTTATTACTTCCAAGTAAGAAATAAAGAAGCAAAATTTTCACGAATACCGGACATTTGGATCTTTTTCATCTTACGTCTTGTGTTCCCATTACGAGTTATAATAATACCTGATATTGAAGTTAATGATATATTGAGTGTCTTTTGATGCTGGGTCTAGATGATTGTTGAGTTTTTTTTCTTGTTTCACACTGTTTATGTATTCACGAGTTCATGACATGATGGAGTTTCATTTTTAGACATCAGACTGAACCATGAGTCTTGCCCTCCATTTCATTGACTTCTCTATTTAGTATTTACATTAATTTCAAGCTTAATTTAGGTTGTATTGTATCCACATATTTCTGGGAGAACTGGGATATGGGATTTTATGATAGCTCACTGATAACCAATTTGGTGAGGATATGGGATTTTATGATAGCTCATTGATATCCAATTTGGTGAGTGTTGGCTTCAGTATTGTAACATTTAAGATGTTTCGTATCCTATCAGAGGCCTGTCACAAACAGTTGAGTTGCTGCTTCTTCTTTCTACATGCACTCTGTGTTGGATGCAATGGTGTATCACTCTTTTATGTGGTGGAAACAGATGTAGCTGCCTCGATATATATAATGCACTTGTGCCTGAAAATATTTTCAAACTGTTGGCTTTGATCAGTGGACCTTAGGAATATGCATTCGGTTACAGGAATTGCACACCTTGCTTTGGTCGAGATACCACAATACTGTTAAATCTTGTGTATATGTTTTTGAACAGTATATGTTGTTCTTTGTATCTTTGCAAGTCGGTTACTGTCATAATATGTGAGGAAAACAACTTAGCTTATTAAATTTTGCCAGTAGGCAATAGTGGGAAAAGTACATGCATGATTTGAGCTTGAAGTTTCGTTAATGTGGTGAGAGATGGTAATTGTCCAGATAAAAGCAAAGTCGTGGTTTGTGGTATGTTGAGATACTGAAATGTTTGCTTGTGGCAAGAAACTGGTACAGGCCTTTGGATTAGCACTAAAAAGCTTGTGAAGGTGGTGGCATTGTTACATTTCATATGCATTATGAGGTCGTTTTGGAAATAGCAATGCAGCAGATTATTAACATCAAGGTTTTTTAGTTATTGTCAGATAACCATACCATAAGAAGATGTAGTCCATGCATTACACTTTTTGTGATTTGAGGTTGTCTCAATGTAATAAAACTAAAATCATTACACCAAAAATTGATGGTTAATCCTAATATTGAAAGATAAAATGGTATTTAAGATGTGGAAAGTCTCTGAAACTCTTTCAAAAATTAGAGTTTTTTCACTTTGAGTACGCTTTAATGCCTCGAGACACGGTTTGGCGTACATTAACAAAGGGTTGTTTGACTTTACATTCATTTTTCAGTTGCAGTTTTTGGTTATTGTTTCCTTTGTGGCTATTTTTTTTTGTTAAAAACTAATTTGGTTAAAATTTGTAATAAAAATAAAAATAAAAAATCTATTTAATTAAGGTTTGTAATAAAAAATTGAAAACAAAAACTTGTTTGATTTTGTCATCCTATTTTTTGTTTTATTCTTATTACAATATTAAATTGTTAATTTAATTTATTTCTAAATTATATTCTTAAATTAGTTAATTCTCATTATTATTAGACATACAAGGGTATGAATATTTAATATAATTGAAAAAATTTGCATATGAACTTTATATAATAAAAGTTCAATATAAAATATTAAAATATTAAAATTATATGAACTTATTTTAATTAAATAATTAAGGATGTTTAATGTGCTAGAGTGCTTTAAAGCATAATTGTAGCATTACTTACAAAAAGAAAAATAAATTAATTAAAACTTTCACTAACATGTTCATTCCATATTTTTCTAGTAGTTTTATCTTACTTTCAAGACATACTTTAAAGTTATGTTGGAGTAATATTATACTCTACTTGAGAATTTGCAAATTCATCTATACTTTCCACAATTTGCTCTTTTTTTAGCATATTTGTCAAACAAGCCATTAATATATCTATGCATTCTAATAAAAATATGTACAACATAAAAAACAATAATGATATTTTGTTTCTTCAAATCATAGCTAAACATATTTAGAAGTATAAGAAAGTATTTCTTTAAAAATGTCAAAACATCTTTTTATAACATTTCTTAATAATGAATGCCTGTAGTTAAGAAACCCCTATAGACCTTAAGGTCTTTCTCTTTCACTATAATCTCGAAAATATTATCTCTTAATTTGATATGGTGAAAGAAATCCAAACATATTAGTACAGTTTAAGTTAATCAAATAGAACTTACCTAAACATATAAAGAATATAACATTAACGAAAATTAAAGAAAAATTAATCATAATTACTATATTTATTTTAAATAATGTAATACCTTATGAAAGCATAGGAAATCAATTTGCTAGATTTGTTATTGTTTTTAAAACAACTTAGGAGTTAATTGTAATACCTTTATATCTGGCAATTATATACATACAATAAAGTAGAGAGAATGTAGCGAGAGAGCCTCCTCCTTCCCTCCTTCAACACAAAACATATGCTCAAGAGCCTACTGTTATCCCTCCTACTTCTTGGCATCACCACTGAGCAACTAGTCTCCTTGCTCACCACCACTTACTCACCTCTACCTTTTTTGTCTCATATCCAATCTCCTTTCCTCAAATCCTTCCTTTTAGGACCTTTTGTAGATGCCTATTACTCTTGGCAATATCCAAAGGGCATATTTGGTATTTATAAAAAGATCTTTCTTGGTATTGGTCTTGCGCTTTGTACCTGTCTGTCTTTAAACTCTGAACTAGCCGCTCTACCATGCCTTTTACATTCAATATAATAGACCTTAAGTAGTGCACCCAAGTTGACTTTTCACTTTTACCCTTTAAGATCAGCAACCTGCCTTCCTCAGGAAATCATCCCTCTCCTACAAACAAAGAACCAGATGAACAAGAATTAAATTTAAAACTATAAACATTCCCCAAAACTAGACCCATTTGGACTCAAGTGGTAGGAGATTCAAAAGCATACTCAAATTTGTTCTATTCTCTACCATCCCTTAGTCAAGAGAAATATGTAGTAGCCTTTCCTATTGAAGTATTAAAAGAAGGTATTGATAGATGGCTATTTATGCTGATTGGTTTCTTCGTGGATAAGAGGCTTTCATTTCCCACTATAATGGCATGATTAACTATGAATTGGAGGGCTTATGGGCTGTAGAATGAAGATGACATATTCATCTTAAAGTTCACCAACAAAAATCAAACCTTAAAGGTGGTAGAAAATGGCCTTCAGTATATATAAAATAAAACTCTATTTTTGCAGATGTGCAAACTTGGTATAGAAATGAGACAATTAGATCTACAAATATCCCTATCTGGGTCTATATACATGGCATTCCACTTGAACCCTAGATAACCAAAAGTTTAAGCTACTTAGCAAGTTAGACAAACTTCCATGGCTAGACCAAGCTACTATTGAGATAAAACCCATTAATTTTGCGAGAATCTGCATCTTTGTAGACATAATGGCTAATTTACCTAAGGAGATCACTATTATAAAGTTCAATAACAACATGGAAATGGATGAGGACGTAGTCTAAGTGACATATAGTTAGAAATCTAAATCAAATGTCTCTGGAATTTGGAAACCAATAAGTAATTTATCCAAGAATGGAGGCTTTCTAGAAATCTTTAAAGAGGGAGCTAATACTGCAGCTAGTAAGAAAGGTTATCTTCACAAGGAGCTAGTGTGGAACAAAACACTTTGGAGAGAGACCTTATATGAACATGTAGGGAGGGAATAAACTATGAGGCTCAGCATGAATAAATAGGAAACACCTCTAGTCCCATATCCACAACTAAGTAGTCAAACAATTCTCAGACTAAGATGCTTTTGGAACCAGATCAGTTGTGTCCTTAAAGCAACACCTTCACCAACCATCTTGTTATTAGGATGGTAGAGGACCCCCAAATAACAAAACGAAATCCAATAGGAGGAAGAGTAAACCTCATTAATTAGTGAAACATTAAGGTTGTTGTTGCATGTCCCCCACCAAGCAACAAGGAATTGTTAAGTTCATATTGGAGAATAAACCAAACATCATTGGTATTTTGGAATCCAAAATTGAGAAGGACAAATGCACCTTCCTCAATCTTTTGCATAATAAATGGAAGATGATAGATAACTATATCTATCATCATAATGGGAGAATCTTACTTCTTTATAAGGAATAGGAGGTTAAAATTCTAAACACCCAGATTCTAGATCAAACGATTCACGTCAAGGTAAGGAGCTTACAAGAATAGTGGGTGTTAAATATAAGTATAATATATGGCTTTAATCTCAATTTTTAGCAACTGTGCTCATAGAATAAACTCAAGGAAATAGCTGCAAACATGTAAGAGCCATGACTAGCCATTGGTGATTTTAATGCTAAAAGGGATCTTAATGAAGCTGAAGGCAATGTTTGTATTAGAGACTACAGTGATTATTTAAAGCTATAAATTAGGAACACCCAACTCCTAGACTTAACATATAAGGGAAACTTTTTGGATCAACAAACAACAGGGTGAATGGTACTTAAGAAAGAAGCCAGATATAAGTATAGTGAATCTGAAAGATAAAGAAATTCCTACAAAGCATGGTACCATATCTTAACCCCTACTTTATAAACATTCTCCTAGTTGTTAAGTCAAGAGGACTTCATGATTATTAATTTTGATGACAATCAAATAATAATAATGTTAGAAATAAATGAACTATTTTGATAAGTGTGTTAAGTGTACAGGAGGAAGTAAAACACAGAAGAAGCAGAGAACACAAAAGAAGTGAAAACATAAAAGAAGCACAGAACACAAAAGAAGTAAAAAACACAGAAGAAGTAGAAGATACAGAAGAAGTGAAAACACAGAGGAAGCACAGAACACATAAAAAGTGAAAACACAGAAGAAGCAGAAGATACAGAAGAAGTGAAAACACAAAATAAGCACAGAACATAGAAGAAGTGAAAACACAGAAGAAGCACAGAACACAGAAAAAGTGAAAACACAGAAGAAGCAGAAGATACAGAAGAAGTGAAAACACAGAAGAAGCAGAAGATACAGAAGAAGTGAAAACACAGAAGAAGCACAGAACACAGAAGAAATGAAAACATAGAAGCAGTAGAAGATACAGAAGAAGTGATAACACAAAAGAAGCACAAAACACAGAAGAAGTAAAAACACAGAAGAAGCAGAAGATACAGAATAAGTAAAAACACAGAAGAAGCACAGAACACAGAAGAAGTGAAAACACAGAAGAAACAGAAGATACAGAAGAAGTGAAAACACAGAAAAAACAGAAGGCACAGAAGAAGTAAAAAATACAGAAGCAGCAGAAGATCCAGAAGAAGTAAAAACATAGAAGAAGAGGAAAACACAGACGATACAAAGAAGAAGATACGCTAGTATGTCGGACAGTCAGTTAGTTAGAGTTAGTTACAGAACTCAACTGAATAACGGTTATCAAGATTCAAGAAGCAGTTATCAAGATTCAAGAAGCAGTTGGAGACTTAGACTATAAATACTAGTCGCAGTCGAAGAATGAACAAATTTTTCGAAAATCTTTGAACTATTGATCTTTTAATCTTTCAAGTGTATACTTACAAAGAAAAATTCTGTAGTGCGATACTAAGAGAGCAAACCCTACTATAACAAAAGCTCACAATATCTTTCTAGTGAGAGAAAGAAAAGGCTAAGAGCCTAGAGATGCTAAGATAGCAGAAAGAATACTTGGTATAAGAGACCTGAAGAGGCTCTGGAAGGGAAAAAATAATACTTGTAAATTTGTCAAAATATAGTGAAAACTCAGACGAATTCTAAGGACTAGACGTAGTCCATGGTTTGGGGTGAACTAGTATAAAAATTACAGCGTCTATCTTCTATCTGTCAACTTATTCTATTGTGTTTTTAAACAAGTATATAGAAGTTATTTGCGATTTAACCACATAACTAATTTCGTATAACCTTTGTGGTATTCTTTTAACAAGTTAGAGAAGCTCTTAAAAAGAAATATTAAAGATCTTGTATTAACAAAAAGAATACACAATTCAACCCCCTTCTTGTGTATATCATATATTGTACGTGAATTCTATATTAACGTGTGATTTACTTCAATTGGTATCAGAGCTCGGTTTCCAAGAATCACCGTTACAAAGTGAGGACAAAGATCTATGGCTGAATTACATGTTTTTATAACTGAAGGTGCCTTCATCACAAGACCTCCTATATTTAATGGTGAAGATTATCATTATTGGAAGGATAGGATGCGGCTCTTCATAAAATCTACACACATTGATCTTTGGGATATCATCAAGAATGGACCATACATACCAATAGATGATGAATGAAATACCATTCCTCGTAACAGATGGTCAGCTGGTCACAATGCTAGATTTCAACTAAATTCAAAGGCCAAGTTTTTTTTGAGTTGTGCGTTAAGCAGAAGTGAATATGATAAAGTTCAAGGATGTGAAACTGTGAAGGAGATGTGGGACACTCTATCCATCACTCATGAAGGCACAAACCAAGTGAAAGAGTCCAAGATTAGTATTCTTGTACATCAGTATGAGCTATTTAAAATGGAAGCGGATGAATCTATTGATCAGATGTTTGGACAATTTCAAACTATCGTTAATGGACTTAAAGCTCTTGGAAAAATCTACGATAATCAAGACCATGTAAGGAAGATTCTCAGAAGTCTGCCAAAAAGATGGAGACCTAAAGTTACTGGAATACAAGAAGCCAAAGACTTGAGCAAATTAAAGCTAGACGAATTGCTTGGTTCTTTGAAGATACATGAAGTAGAGCTTGATGCTGAAGAAAAACCTAAAAGAGACAAGTCTATAGCATTAAAGGCTGGTCAGAAAAATCACAAGACTCAGAGAAATAAAAGTTCTTCATCAAAAGCATTAAAGATCGAAGAAGTCAAGAATGATGATACCAGTGAATTTGATCACGATTCAAGTGAAGATGATGACGAATTATCTTTCATTTCAAGAAAGATCAGAAGGATGTGGAAAAAGAAAACAAAAGGAAGTAAAATTTTTCTTTTAAGAAAAATAGCAAAGAAGAAGTCAAGAATGACAAAACCTCTATCATTTGCTATGAGTGTAACAAACCAGGATACTACAAGTCTGAATGTACGTTGCTTAGAAGAGAACCTAACAAGAATAAAGGAAATAAAAAGAGCATGATGGCAACTTGGGAAGATTTGGATTCATCCGAATCTAATTCTGATTTAGAAGCATCAGAACAAGCAAATATATGCTTGGTAGCTGAAAAGAAAGATGACGAGGAGGTAACTTCTAAATTTATTGAACTTCAAGATGCATATTTAGACTTGTTAGAAGATTCACATGTTATACTAAAGCAGTATAAGTCCTTAAAAGGAAAGTTTGTCAAAAACTTGAGGAACATGGAAGTGTTAGAAAAAGAAAACGTCTGTCTTAAGAAATAGGTTAACAATATGAAGAAAAAAGTTTCTATTGATAGATCTGAGGAAATTAGTCAGTTGAAACAAAGAAATAATTCTCTCTCGGCAGATTTATCAATCTTTACTAAAAGTACGAAGAAATTGAATGACATGATTAGAAATTATCGACACCCTAATGATAAGAGTGGTCTAGGGTTTATTAAAAGCAATACTCGTTACAAAAAGAAGTTTGCTCCTTATAGAAAGAAATTTCACCAGTCTTCTTTTTATCATTCTATGAATAATTATAAGACTGACCCTAAAGGACCCAAGAAAATCTGGGTACCTAAAAAGAACATAATATCTACTATAGATCTCCTTCCTTGGAAAAAGCAGCCAGCAGCAATGGTATTTGGACAGTGGATGCTTGCGACACATGACGGGAAAAAGGTCTATATTCCTAGATCTTCAAGATAAGAAGGGAGGATCAGTAACTTTTGGAGATAACAAGCAGGGTGAAATAGTTGGAATCGGCAAAATCGGTAAAGATTCCTTTGTATGTATTGATAATATTCTGCTAGTTGAAGGTTTAAAACATAAGTTGATTAGTGTAAGTCAATTATGTGATTCTGGTTTTGAAGTATCCTTTAATCAAAACTCTTTTGTAGTAAAAAACAAGGACAGTTCCATATTCTTTTATGCCAAAAGACGAAAAAATCTTTATAAGATTAATTTAGAAGATTTGCAAAGTCAAAATATTTCTTATTTTATATCAACATATGAAGAAAAAGTGATCTAGCATAAAAAGCTAGGTCATGTTAGCTTTAAACATATTTCCAAGTTGATTAAACATGATTTGGTAAGAGGTTTATCAAAAATAAGTTTTAACAAGGATTTCTTTTATGAAAGTTGTCATAAAGGAAAAAAGTTAAAACATCCTTTTCTTCTAAAATTATTGTAACTTCGTCTAGACCTCTAGAGTTGTTACATATAGATTTATTTGGTCCAACTAGGATATTAAGTACTCTTGGTGGAAAGAAGTATAGTCTCATAATTGTTGATGACTTCACTAGATTTTGTTGGATATTATTTTTGTCATATAAGGATGAAGCTTTTAAATGTTTTAAAGTTCTTTCCAAAAAGTTACAAAATGAAAAAGGAATCTCTATTGCTGGATTAGAACTGATCATGGTGGAGAATTTGAAAATAAAAATTCATAATGTTTTTTGAAGATAATGGAATTTTTCATATTTTCTCTGCTCCTAGAACTCAACATCAGAATAGAGTTGTAGAAACAAAAAACAGGACGATTCAGGAAATGGCAAGAACCATACTTTGTGAAATGAATCTTTCTAGCAGAAGCTGTAAATACAGCTTGTTATATTCAAAATAGAATACTTTTGCGACCATAGTTGAATAAAACTCCATATGAGTTAT
>JANZXR010000007.1:4244447-4257354 GCA_027575705.1 Erythroxylum echinodendron
TGCGATGTAAAAGAGCATGGGCTAGATGGTTTTATCATTCATGTATTCCTTTAAATACTTTAAATTCACCATATTTTCAAGAAGCAATTGATGCTACAACAGCAATAAGTCCAGGATTTAAGGTGCCATCTTATTATGAGCTACATGTGCCTTTGCTTCAAGATTTAAAAAAAGAATGTCATTTAATTGCGGATGCATATAAATCTAGTTGGGAATCAACAGGATGTACTATTATGGCAGATAGGTGGACTAATCAAAGACAAAGAACCTTGATTAATTTTTTGGTTTATTGTAATATTGGAATAATTTTTATCAAGTCTGTTGATGCTTCTGACATGTTAAAAAGAGCTAATGCTTTATCTAAATTATTCTCTGAAATTGTTGAGTGGGTTAGACTAAAGAATGTTGTGCATTTTATTACAGAATGCAGCTAATTATGTATCAATTGGATACTTATTACAATCAAAGTATGGGCATATTTATTGGTCTCCATGCACTGCTCATTGTATAAATCTTATTTTAAAGATATTGGTTGTATGGATCATAATTCTAGTCTTACTTCACGCGCATCTAAGATCACGATTTTTGTGTATACTCATGTCACATTTTTGTCTTAGTTAAGAAAGCAAGAAGATTGAGTTGAGATTGTGCGTCCCACTATTACTAAGTTTGCAACTACATTTATCACTTTGAAAAGAGTTTATCATCATAAGCAACTACTTCAAAATTTGGTGACAAGTAAGCACTTTTCAAGTCATAAATTATCAAAGAGTGAAAAAGGAAAAGAAGTTTGTACTATTATTCTAGATCATAAATTTTGGGATGCTTGCTTAATCGTTGTGAAGATTGTGGCTCCACTTATAAGGATGTTGAGGATTGTTGACTCAGATGAATAGCCATATTTGAGGTATAGATATGATGGTATGTATAGAGCTCACAAAATAATTATAAATCTTTTTAAAGGTAAGGAGAAATTGTACAAGCCTTATATAGATATTATTGATTGACGATAGGATAAGCATCTTACTCAAAGGATCTACTTAGCAGCTTATTTTCTCAATACTTATTGCTTATATAGTGGAGAAGCACGTACAATTATTATTATGGGCGGTTTGTTTGATGTGATTGAATGCAAAGGTATTTTCTCTATTGAAGAGCAATCACAAGGGATAAATGAAATTAAATTGTATCGTGAAGGTTTAGAGAATTTTGCTAGATCATCAGCAAAGAGAGAACTTATGATGACAAAAATGCAGCCAGGTAAGTTTTAATGTTTTATACTTTTAATTCATTATTTACTTATTAATAATATATTTTTTTGTCATAACTATTAATTTAAAATACATATAACTGGTGGAGATTATTATGTGACAGTGCTCCAATATTGAGAAAACTCGCTATTAGGTTTCTCAGTCAAACAGCTTCTGCATTAGTTTGTGAACGTAATTAGAGTGTTTTTGAACGTATTTATATAAAGAAACGAAATCATTTGGAACATCAAAGACTTAATGACCTTGTTTACGTTACTTATAATATGAGAATGAAGAATAGGTATTTTATAGTTTTTTTATTTCAATAATTTATTTTTATTTATTGACTTTATAATTTCTCTATTATGTGTTCAGAGCACTTAGTAAAAAGAGAACATATGATCCAGTTGATATTGATTGTATTGAACATACTAATTTTTGGATTGAAGAAGGAGAACCATCACCTGATCTTGATTATAATGAACTGGAAAAGATGATTTATGAAGAAAATGCATTTGTCATAACGAATGAATTAAGAACATCTACTGATGGTCAGGTCATATCTTATTTTGATCATATTTAAGCTAAAATTATACTATAGTACAAGTTTACAATTGAGGATAAGCAACAAACAAGTCCCTCACCAATTACCATTAGCAACCATTCTCTAGTAACTACAAAAATAAGATTCCATAAACCCATTAGCTGCTAAAATTTCATAAATCAATTACACAAAACCATTTTGTGTTGCCATTGTCTAGAACTTTCCTAGTATAAATGTGACTTATGGCTTATTATGGTGACATATTATTGCATGTGAAAGGATTTGAGTTTTAATAAAACCAAAGTTTTGTCTTTGAGAACTTTGTATCTTATTGTGAATATCCCAAATTTCTTTAGTGGTTTAGGGTTTTTGAGTTTCATGTTATGTATTATGAACTTTTTAGATTTGTGTTTTTGAAGGCTTTAATATGAACTTTTCATATTTCTAAAACTAATTAATCTTATTTCATTATTTTTCATATTCAAAAAATCTAATTTGTCTTTAGAGAATTAGGTTTTATAACTTTTTCTATTTCAATTCCAAAATTAAAATTAGTAATAATAAAACATTCTTAATTAATTTACAAAATTAAAGTCGACTCTGATACTACCATTGAGAAATTGAAGCATAATTCGGTCATGCGCGTAGCAGAAAAATATGAAACTTTTTTATTTAAATTTTTAAAAGTTAAAATTACTTTAAATTCTAACAGTATCCATACGCATTGGTTAAGAGAATTCTACTAATGATTTAGAGATGGTTAAATAACGGGTGTTAAGTCTTTAGAGCATACGACTATTTATAATAAAGACTTGGACCTTGTGGTAATTTATTTGAAATATCAATTTTAATTTAAATTATCTTTAATTAGACAACTAACTTAAATAAGATTTAATATCACATATTGGTCCTTATCTATTAAATATATCATATTTAACCTTTAATTTTTTAAAACTTTACAACAAAATTCAACTTGATTAAATTATCGTTTTTTTAATCTTCAATCATTTCTTAAGTGTGATCCATCAGGTTCTTACTTATGTTGGTAATAAATATAAATTATAACCCTAAATCATATTTATGAAAATAAATCAAACTTCTTTTATTTCATTTTAAAATTTGTTAATTAAATAATTTATATCCATTGATTAAGATAGGCACTTACTAATATATCATGATCACCCAAATATTAAGAATAATAAAGTAATTTTGACTAACCATATCATGTATGATTTTTTAATATAATTACATTCAATATTTCTATTAGACATAGAGTGTAGAATTAGAGTTTATTTGAGTCTAATCATATTAGTTCTATGTCATTAATAATAAATTCTATTAATGACATTTGAAAAATATTTGCAAAGTGTCATTCGACCTTATCCGAGGATTTATTGAATTAATACTAAACAAAATATTCTCCCTAAGTGCTAATAAAATATGGATCTATACATGATATATTATGAAGATCTTACCTCAAAAAATTACTTATACATCATCACAATGAGAATCTTCATAAACATAAAAGTAATCTTCTAAATAGAGTTCTCATATCGAGTCAATTTAGTAACTTTATTTTTTAACAAGTATTCACACTTTTATTTAAGTATCTTTATATTTTAGTGTGTGGGATCGATTACATCCTTTATAAGAAAGAACTCTGGTGTTTTTCTTTTTATGTGCTATTAGTGTCTAGTCTCAATAGATTAATAAATAAAAACAATTTAGCGATAATATATAAATGTAATATAAATCTCATAATTATGATCTTATCATAATTTTATTTGTAATGTATATTTATTATATAAACTTTTGCTTATTTATTAGTTAATTAAACAAACATACATAAGAAAAAGAATGTCTTTAAATAATTATGCTACAAAACTACAATAAACTGATTGATTATAGAGCATAAACTAATAACAAAGGTATGTTTGTTTCCACTTTTGTTTTTAGTTTTAGTTTTTTAAATCTAATAAAAATTTATTGTTTAAATTTTAAATTTAAATTTTTAGTTCTACTTTCTTTTAATTTTCATAACTTATGAAAATCATAAAATTTGATTTTAGTTTTTAATTTTCAATTTTTATCATAAATTGATTTACCATCAATTAGATATATTATTTAATTATTTAATGTTAATTTTGTAATAAGAATTATGATTAATATAGTTTTAATTATTTTATTTTAATTTTTATAATTACTTTAAATTTTATTTTTAAATTTTTTTAAATTTAATAAATATAAAATAAAATAAAATATCTTAAAATAAAAATTTTAAATGAAATTAATTTTAATAGTTAAAATATATAACAAAGCGAATATAAATTTATAAATAATTTTTTACTTATTAAATTATTTATTTTAATAAAACGTAACAAATTTTCAGTAATAAATATTATAAAATAAATAAAATAAAATATCTAATTAATTAATTATTAAATTAATTTATTTTAAAATTTATCAAAAATTTAATTATTATGAAAAATAAAATATAAATATTAACATTAATTTTTTTATTTTATTTAAAAATAAAATAAAAGTAAAAATTATAATAAAAAATAAAAGTAAAATTAAACAGTTCTTAAAATTTTAAATTGTAATTAATTTTTTTCATAAAGTGGAATAACTTTCAAAATTATTATGAAAATATCATACAGATAATTACAATTTGGCGGCAGTAGTAGAAAGATTTGACAGGTGGTTAAGGTCGAAACACAAATCTGGCTAACGTCATCGCATCACATGGCTCCGTTGCTCCTCTGGATCTGATCTGATTGGGGCGCATCCCATCCAATCCTCACACTCCTTCCTATTCCAGGCAACGGTTTTATTATTGTTTTTGAAGCGAATGAAAAGATAACGACAGCGTAGTAAATGCACACATTTAACAATTTAACCGGTGATTACCGGTAACTATCTCTGCCACCGACACCAATCTCCGGTAACATTGTCCAGATAAAAATAAAAATCAGACAGGCTTTTAAAATCCCATGTTCCCGGCACTCTCTTACACTTCCGACTGATGCCACTTTTCTTAATTAAGCAGAAGAACAGAAGAACGGAAGTACTAAGCAACCCCATGAACATGCAAGAAAGATATAGAAAGAAGCGCTAATCCCGAAGTAAGTGTTTGTTGCTTGGAAGAACCAAAAGGAAAAGCTTTTCTTTGGAAGCAGAGCTCTAAAGCTGCGGTTAGTCTCCTTTTACCTTGCCTTTTTACAATGTCGTTTCTCGGGCATCTGTATTGTCGTTTGCTTCTCTGCTTCTCTGTCCTTATCTCTATCTGCTTGAGTGTAAATGGGTAACTTACGGATATAATTTTTGTAAACAGCGACACCCGTGAATTGACTAGCCAAAGCGTACGTAACATTGATCATCTGGTTAATCATCTGCTTTAACCAGATGTGGTCTTTAGATCTTTCTTCATTCACTTGTTCAGTTCTCTTGGTTCTTTGATCTGACTCGGTTTCCCGGTCTCTTATGGTGCTCTGCTTGAGATGGAAAGTTTCAGGTTCTTCTTAACGTTTTTCTCATGCGTATCGTCTTGTTGTCCGAATCTTTTGGCTTTCTTTGGTGTTGTTTGTGATGTTTTCTAGAGTTTGAAGTTTCAGTTCAAGTTTTACTATCTACTTCTAAGCCTTGAATGCATTTCTTTTGAATTGCACGTGTAGATCTGCTTTTAGTGCTTTCAAAGAATGGGGCAAAGCCAACGTGTCTCCGTTTTTATAAGCCATGTGAAATTGGATATTACTAAAGTTTCTTAATGTTTGCTGCGGTGGGAGATCTTTGTACTTGTTGGTTTAATTTGAGTCGTGGACTCACTTTCTCCGAAACTGTTGAGTCTTGATTCTCAGAAGCATAGATATATCGGATGTACTTGCAAAGATTATGATCATACCCTTTTTTTCAATTGCTTCTGTCCAATTCTGGCAGAGTGATACTTGTTCACTGACCCCTGGTGATTAGAGTTTGACTTGGTGTTGCTAACGTCCAAATGGCCATTTCTTGTGTATCCTTTACAGACTTGTTTCTCAGATAGTTGATTTAGAGTGGGAAACGCTACAAGCAGTTCATTCTACTTGGTAAGTGGGCGAATTCTATTTTCGATGCCTACGGCGTGAACCCAACTTGTAAATTTTCATAAATGAGTCTTTAGTTGCTATTCTTACTCTTTTAAAGCAGCTCGCTCGTTGGTTTGATAGAGTTTGACGTCAAACGCCTTAGTTATGAAAGAGATTGACAAGAAGAGAGCCTCAAACAATAGGCAAGCAAAACGCCCCGGAAAAACTGAGAGGAGAGACCGCAAGCCACACCAAACATTGAATGGAAATAGAAGTGAAACTAAAGCATATCCAACTAAACCGGACTCTAGTGTCTTAGCAAGTGATTCCAACACGGGCTCGGAGCCCTCTGAAGTTTATGAAAACATGGTCATACATTATCTGGATGATGTCAACAGGTTTGAGGAGGCACCTCAAGTTTCGAAAGCCAGTGCCATGATTGATAAACTGAATAAAGATGAGATCTTAGATGACCATTCTACTGATTTGGAAAAAGAATCTAAGAATGGAAGAGAAGAGGAATCAGATTCTGATACAATAATAGATTCAGTATCATCTCATGCGGATTCAGTTGTAGCTGAGGATGAGAAAGTAGAAAGACTTCTTAGCATCCCCAAAAGTGTTGCCAGTAAGAATGGCTTGGATGGATCTAGAGGGATATCTGATCATGAAGGTAGTAAATCTGAAGGTAAACCATTGAATAATACTCTTAATAAACATTCAAAATCAAAGAAAGAGTTCTATAGCGTTAGTGATTTAAGTTCTGAAATAAATTCCCAAGACAAAAAGGCTCATGAACCTTCATCAGAACCTTCTGAAGGAGTTGTTGATAAGACAGTTGAAGTAAAAGATACAAATGGTTTGGATCAGGCCTCAAATGGCACTAAAAGTGTCATAAATGATAATGAAATAATTGATGCAGATGAAAATGGGGAACCAGAGGATGAGGCAGTCTTAAATCAGCGGATTGAAGACTTGGAAATGAAAATTGAGAAACTTGAAGAGGAGCTCAGAGAAGTTGCTGCTCTTGAAATATCACTGTATTCTGTTGTATCAGAACATGGTAGCTCAGCACATAAGGTGCACACACCTGCTCGTCGCCTTTCTAGACTTTACATTCATGCTTGTAAGCATTGGACTCAAAATAAACGGGCTACAATTGCTAAAAATACTATATCAGGACTTGTGTTGATTGCCAAGTCATGTGGGAATGACGTTCCAAGGCAAGTACTCTTAACTGGAAACTGTGCTTAAATTGTCACTCTGAGCTGTTATAGACTGATACATAGTGTTCTGTTTTTCAAGGTTAACATTCTGGTTGTCAAACACTGTTGTTCTGAGGGAGATCATATGTCAGGCATTTGGTGGTTCACATTACCAAAATCCACAAGCAAAGTTTGCCGAGTCCAATGGCAGTGCCAAGAGGAATGATTCAAATGAAGGAAAACTTACCACTCTGAAATGGAAGGGTGGTTCAGGTAATAAACTAGCTGGTGGCTTTCTTCAGTTCTCTGAAGATTGGCAGGAGACAAGAACCTTCATAAGTGCCTTGGAGAAAGTTGAATCATGGATGTTTTCTCTGATAGTTGAATCAGTTTGGTGGCAGGTATATAATTTCTAGCTATCATCCAATTCCGCTCAACGAATGAATTTCTAGAACTGGGTAATTTCCACTCATAAGAATGATACAAATGTAGTTTCTTTTTTTGACAAATGAGTAAGGCCGGCCTCAAGCAAGAAGTGGTTTAGTTTTGTTCCTAAGAAGATTTCTGTAAATTGTATAGCTAATCCTCATTTTGTTAATCAATAGAAGTCCTCTGATGTCTTTTCAGGCTTTAACTCCACATATGCAATCTCCGAAGGACTTGCTTAAGAAAAGCACAGGAAAATTGTTAGGACCTGCCCTAGTTGACCAACCGCATGGTAGCTTTTCCGTCAACCTTTGGAAGAATGCTTTCCAAGATGCATTCCAAAGACTTTGCCCTGTTAGAGCAGGAGGACATGAGTGTGGTTGTTTGCCTGTCATAGCAAGATTGGTACACATTTTCAGTTTTGCAATTGCTTCATCGAGCCATATGTTTAAGTTCTTTTGTATATGTCTAAAATTCATGGCTTTTATTGGTTCAAGACATTATATTTCCACTTCCTTTTGCTTGGAAGTTCTTATTATAGTTCAGCTGGATTTAAAACTTTTGCTTTTAAATAATCTGTTGACCAGGTCATGGAACAATGTGTTGCAAGACTAGATGTAGCAATGTTCAATGCCATTCTCCGTGAATCAGCTCATGAGATCCCAACAGACCCTATTTCTGATCCTATTGTCGATCCCAAGGTCCTACCCATTCCAGCTGGAGACCTAAGCTTTGGCTCTGGCGCCCAACTGAAAAATTCAGTATGTGTAGACCTTTCATTAACATTCTCGCCCATATTGCATGTGTTGGAATGGCAGGTAGTATCTGCTTGTAGTAGACCTATACCCTATGTTCAGTTAATTGCAATGAATTGTTTTATTCTCAAGAACACATGCACTTAAAGCGTCAATATCTTGATAATGAACGACCACATGTATTCAGGCAGAGATATATTTTCCCTTTAATGGTAAAAACTCTTTAAACCATGGAAACCTATTTCCTATGCAGGTTGGTAATTGGTCTAGATGGCTAACTGATATGTTTGGCATGGATACTGATGACTCCATGAAAGATCAGCAGAATGATGAAATGCAAGATATTGAATCTAAATGCTTCCTCCTCCTTAACGACTTGAGTGATCTTCTGATGCTTCCAAAGGACATGCTCATGGATCGATCAATGAGAAAGCAGGTGATTCTATAATCTAAGAAAATTAGCTTAATAGTCTGTTGGTTTTGCAAATGCTCTTAGTTGGTGGACTTTGAATTTGATTATTGTCTGCTTGATATTCCAAGGTTTGCCCATCAATTAGTCTTGCACTCATAAAGAGGATACTCTGCAACTTTACTCCAGATGAGTTCTGTCCAGATCCGGTCCCAGGAGATGTGTTAGAAGTACTCAATGCTGAGGTACAAATTTTTATATTTTTGACATTTATAGCTCAATATAAGTCCATTTGACAATTTTTCTGCTATGATGTGAGTAGAATAGGACTTCTGAAACATTTAAGTGGAATAGGAGTTAAAGAATAATCAATCTTGGCAGGTGTTCCCTTTATATGAAAAATTACGAGTTCAAAACTATGGGAAACCTTGCCACACAAGTACCGTATATTTTATTGAGGGCTTCAATTGATGTTTTTCAGCTTGACGGCAATATTTCATCATTAATAGTACTGTAGTTTTGAGACAAGATACTTGAGAAATAGTTGATGAAGAGGGCTAGAGTAAGATAGTTCAAGATTGACGTCTTTGTGACTTGTGATGATAAGCTCTACCGTGTAATGCTCGTTTTTGACTATTTCTATCTTAAATTTTTTATTTCGGCTCGCTCTGAGTAGATTATTTGTGTCGTGATGCTTTTGATTCATTCATCTTTTAAGAGTATTATTGAGCGGAGGATGCCGAGAGAGTCTGCAAAAAGCTTTCCTTATGCAGCTGCCCCAGTTTTGTACACTCCACCATCGTCTGCTGATGTTGCTGAAAAAATTGCTGAGGCAGGAGGAAGATCTCAATTGTCAAGGAACGCTTCTGTTGTACAGAGGAAAGGATACACAAGTGACGAGGAACTTGAGGAACTGGACTGTCCACTTACTTCCATAATTGAGAAATTGCCATTATCTCCAAGTGTCATAACCGAACAAAAGGAACATTCAACTTATGCAGTCACCAATGCTAGGTATGAACTGCTTCGTGAAGTGTGGTCCATGTGAATGCCGGGATAAGGTGACTTGTACTATATTACTTTGTATGTTTTTATGGAAGGAAAAATACGAATTTAATAGGGAATTTTGTGAAGAATAAGTTGCAAAGGAAAATGAATCCAAGTTTTAGAAGCTTCGTATGGTGGCTGAAGCCAAAAGTCCCTTGTGATTCTGGAAACAGTGTTTTAGTAAAATAAGGTCAATTGCAATTGTACTTAATGTAGTCGAGAGCCAAGAATCATGCAATGCTTACAATTGCAGATAACATATATCAGTTCTTGATTAATGGGACATATTGAATTTTTATTTTTATTTTGTTCGAACTTGTTTTTGTTAAATTCTAATCAAATTAACTTAATTCTTTTTCTAATTATGAGTTTGTGAGAATATTAATGTTAGTTACTGAAAGGTTTACCTTGTATTGAGAAAGAGATTTACAGCTGTAGAGGTAAAAAGTAGTAAATAACAACCTACGTAAACAGTCTTCTGTTGGGTTGAACCCATCGAACCATTACATTAGATTAGGTACCAAGGTCTTTTCTCGTTTTGAGGATTTTTAACTTTTAGTTAGCCATCACTTTTTCGGCAATCAATTAAAATTCATGCACCTTCCTTTACATCAAATCATGTCTAAACTCCATTATTGCTTAAAGGAATCAAAATTTTAATGGCATAGTTAGTTCTTTTGTAAGTTGTATTTTATTTTTATTATGGTTGAAAAAAACAAAATTAAATTAATAAAATATGCTTGGTTTAAATTTGTTATCTTTTCTTATTTTTTAACGAATAAATTCAAATCATAGAAAACACAAAAATTTTATTTTCACAAGTTTTAAATTGTAAGTTGAAAATGAGAAGAATTTTTCTTTTTTTTAGAGACGGAGGAATCTATAGTCGCTATCTTTTGAATACGCACTGAATAAACCTTCGGATGAACGCAATAGCTTGCAAATTATGCCAATCGGGTACTCCGCACTATACAACTTTGTACTCCAGGTTTGACCAAGAGAGTGTAAGTAGGGAGATTCGAACACAGAACCTTTTGACCGTATGTCCCTCATTGTACCAACTCGACTACTGGCGAAAATGAGAAGAATCCCTCAATGATATGGATGGTAAAGCCCTTAGAGGAATAATTTAAACAAATACTGATATCCTCTATATTTGGATTCATGCATAGTTAGGAAGAAGATATATCTTTATTAATTAAAATTTGATATCATAAATAATTTTGGTTTTAGTGTTGAATGAATCATCTAATATTTAAAGTTTTATAGGTAGAGGATTGAACGTCCTTCCATCATCACTTATTATATTACTTCTATTAGTTACATTTTCCTTATATATATACATGGAGACATTTGAAATAAACCATTAAGTAGTAGTTGAAAAGTAGTACGTATAATTCTTTAATTATTATTTATCAAACATTTAATAGTATGAATGAATTTAAATAATTTCAAAAATACTAACATATATTTTGTATGAGTTAATGCACTTTGATTTAAAAAAAAACATATTATGTATTTTGTTTAAGTTTCAAATTTTTATTTAAGTATATTATATAGTCTATTGATTTAGATATATTATTCATTATCTTGAAAAAAATAAAATTTTAACTCGTATTATAATAAAATTTTAATATAATAAGAAATTAAAAATTTTCATATTTAACATAAGTTTAAAATTTTAATTTTTGTAGTTTTTCAAACTCTCATATTAAACTAAATTGTGTGTAGCACTACCTGTTGGTGGCCTTTCAATAACATTTGATTTTATTATATGGTTTATTGTGGACTATTTCTTATACGGGGAGAGGTTACTTATTTAAAAGCGTATTAAAGGTGACAACAGCACCATGTTTTAAAATTAAAGGCAATTGACTTTGCTTAGCATGGCTAAGGACTTGGGTGATAGCATTGAATTTGAGGCTAATAGCTTATTTGAGGTCTTTCAAATTTAGGCCATCATAATTAATTGTGTTTTTTGAAAGTTAAATGAATTAATAATACTTTTCCTATAGGGAGTGAAAGTTCGAAACAAAGAGTAACATTGTTGTAGCTTTATATAATAAGACAAAGGGCTAAACCACTCACATCATGATCATTAAATACATATGAGCTATAGGATAATACCATTGCCCATTGATAAAAGGCAAAACCACTCATATAATGGAGCTACACTATCATAATATGTGGGGATCATAAGCTTGGGGATCTAGGATTAGTTACTAGTTTCCTCATGCCAGACTTGAAATGCCTAAGGGATGTGTAAAACTAGCCAATCTAAGGTGAGATTATGACTCATTTCTTTGTAAAAATTACTAAAAATAATATGCTCGATTTACTTGAAATCATTTTGACAAAACTATTGAATATCTTACTTCATATCTCATAACACGCTTATATTTCTTTCTTCTCATAGAGCATAAATTCTATAACTTAACACTAACTTGAATACAATTGATTCCCCTTTATGAGTAAATCTCAATTATTCTACCAAAGTTGGTGTCTAATTGTTCCCAAAGTATTGTATTTACACATGTTCCAAACCCACCTCTAAAAAGTGTTGGCAAGATGACATGTTACAAAAAGATGTTTTGTGTCTCCAAAAATTTATTACAAAACTTATATCTATAATTAGACAATGTTACACCTTTTAGTTCGCCATAGTATACAACTTTCATTTGATTGCTAGCCATAATGTAAATGATGCCCTAGTGGAGTTACTTGGAAACTAGTAAGCCTCCACTAATTACCTTTCATAGAAGGTTCCCTAAAGATTTCAAGATATGAATCGTTTGTAAAGGTTTTAGAGCTATGCTTTAACAATACAATCCTATCTTCTTCATCCACTCTGGGTTTAAAATTAGGTATTAAGCTCATGATAGTACCAAGACCTCTATGACTACAATTCCATTCTCTATTAAAGATTATATTTTTAACCTTAACTAAAAGAGGAATTATAATTTTCAGTCTATCAAGCTCCTAATATCTAAATAGGGGACCTATCTAAAATGAATTGTCAAACTAAAGTCGTGTTTTTGAGCCATTGATAATAAGAGCTCTCATTTTTTAGCTATGTTTTCTCTTAAGTTCAAACATTGATTGAGAGACTAAGAGTAACTTGGCTTGGATTTAATAGCCAGAAGATTTTGTTATTAAACAAAAGTGCATCAATTTCACCTAAATTGACTCATTGTCAATGAAAAGCTT
>JANZXR010000007.1:4257454-4288929 GCA_027575705.1 Erythroxylum echinodendron
TAAATTGACTCATTGTCAATGAAAAGCTTCCATATTCTCTTATCCATAAGCATTTTATTGGTGGTTTTGACTGATTTTATGCCTAAATCTCTTTCATCCTTTGGTAAGGAAAATTCTAACCATCTTACCTTGGCAATAGTTACTTAATCAACTTTAGCTTACTAAAGAAAATTCTTTAGGATCCTCTCAATTACCTTAATCATGCTTTAGGATAAATAAATGTGACAACTTTAATGAATATGGAGATTTGTTAGTCCTACTAGTATAAGCTAAATTTTTCTTATATATGACAAACTTATTATTCTAATGGCCAATCATTTTATGAATTGAGTTAAATAAGGGATGAAAATCTCTATATGACTACTAAGATTATAAAAATTTGTGAGAATTCTATTTATTGCTTTTGAATTATTGTAGATGTAAATATGGTTGTTACTTTTGTTACTAAATAGATTTGACAAGGACTATAGTAATTTAGTGTATCCATGAGAAATTGCAGAGAAGTGATCTCAGTTCCATAGAATGACAAGAGACCATCTTTAAAGGATTAGACATTAAAAACCTAGATGTGTTAAAAATTTAGAATGAGGACATTAAAAATGGAGATAAATTCTCTCAAAGACTCCTTATCTAAATTTACTAAGGAAGGTGAGAAATTAGAGATCATGCTAGGAGCTCAAAAGGATTTCGATAATAAGCATGAAATTAGGTATACTTAAGGGAGTGCACCCAATACCAAAGTTGTATTTGTTAAGGAAAAAATGTAAGTATAAAGAAGAGCTTTTAGTTAAAATAGTAAATGAGCATGGCACATCTTCACCAAACACTCATATACATATGCATTAATTTATAGTTCGTAATCTAGGCCTAAAGTTAATAATCATCAAAAGATGACTTATACATATAATTAGTAATATAATAGGCATAATTTCCTTATATATGCTTTCACTTATCATAGGCATCTAAACAGTCAGATAAGTGTTATATATATTACAATGTTTGACATCACTTTCATCCTAGGAAAATACACCTCTTATAACATTCATTAAAGAGTATCCACGCATAAAAAATTTTAAGCTTACTTTTATAAAAAAAATCATATAAAATGATATGTCATTTTTTGGGCAAACTTAGATATATTGATAAATTTTTTTTCTCAAACAAATATTGATAAGTACCCTTAAAAATATAGGTTGGAAAGAAGGATACTAACAATCAAGGATCCAAGTTCAATAACCTAAAACACATTAATTGTTTTGTTTTGTAGGTCTAAAAAAAGAAAAAGAAACGGTATATGGATAATGGATCTCAAGGAACATAATCTATGATGATCCTAATTTGTAACTCTTAGAGAAAAAAGATGGAAAATTTGGTAAGGAAGATCATATTACAATTGACAATGTTCTTTTAGTATAAAGATTAAAGATAATTTATTAAGTGTAAGCCAACTATACGACAGAGATTATAAAGTATTGTTCAAAGAAAATTATGCATTATTTCTTTAACTATTAATAATAGAATTGCATTTTTACATAAGAGAGAAGTTAATGTTTATACAATTGATCTTAATGACCTATTTAACCAAACGATGAAGTATCTAGTTTCTATAAGTGAAGATGAATAGATTTGGCATAGGAGCCTTGGACATACAAGTATGGTTCTTATCTCTTTTCTCAGCATCAAGCAACTTGTTAATAAAATTCGAATAATCAAGTTTGAGAAAGACAAGGTGTGTGGAGCATTTCAAAAGTTAAAACAAACCAAAATTCTTATTTAAGAGAAAAAATTTTGTAACTTATACTAAAACTTTGCAATTACTTTAAATGGATTAGCTTAACACCATTAGAGTTACTATTCTAGGTATAAAAAGTTATGCATTTGTTATAGTAGATGACTTCAGTTTATTCATATGGGTTTTCTTTTTATCCAACAAAGATGAATCTATAGTATATTTGTTAAGTTATCAAGAGAGTTCAAAATGAAAGGGAACTCTCCATTGCATTAATTAGGAGTGAACATGGTAAGGAATTTGAAATGAATTGTTTGAAACCTTTAACGAAGAAAATTAAAAAAATTCATAATTTTTCCACTCTTAAAACTTCTAAAAAATAGAGTTGATTAATGAAAAACACGAAATTAAAGAATATGCTAGAATAATGGTAAATGAATTTGATCTTCTAAAGTATTTCTGGCTAGAAACTATGACAACTGCATGTCATATGTCTAATAAAGTCTACATAGGATCAACTATGGATAAACATCTTTTAAGCTTTGGCATGGGAAAAGCTAAAAATTAGTTATTTTAAAGTGTTTTACTGTAATCGTTATATTTTGAATACTAAGGTTAACTTGGAAAATTTTAATTCAAAAAATGAATGAATGACTTTTTCTTGGTTATTCCTTAACTAGCTAAGCATATAAAGTATTTGATAAGATGACTCTTACTATTAAAGAATCAATTTATGTTAATTTTTATGAATCTAACCATTTTGTCATCAAGAAAGTTCTTAAAGATGATAATATAGTTTTATTTAAGGATTTTGAGAAATTGACCCCTTAAGGAAAACAAGATTGATTATTAAGGCACCCTAAAAGAGCCAATTGTTGAACCAACTGAGGGAGATAAGAAGGATGACAAGCTTTTAATAGATTGAAAATTCAAGACGAATCATCCCCTAAATGAAATAGTAGGTGACGTTCAACAAGGGGTAATTACTAGATCTAATTTTAGAAATATGTATCACCTTTTTTTTATTTCTTAAATTAAGCCTAAGAATATAGAAGAAGCCCTTAATGATGAAAGTTGGATTCTTGATATGAATTGAGAATTAAACCAATTTAAGAGAAGTATGGTTTACATTTTAGTACCTAGTTTTAGAGACCACCAAATCATAGGTACCAAGTAGGTATTTAGAAAAAAAATTAAATGAATCAAGTACCAATGTGAGAAATAAAGCTAGATCAGTGCTAAAGGGTATAATCAAGGGCATATACTTTGAGGAAACTTTTACAACAGAAGCTATATTAGAAGCTACCAGGTTATTAGTTGTCTTTGCATCCTCTATTAGTTTCAAATTGTTTTAAATGGATGTTAAAAGTGCCTTTTCAAATTTTTATTGTAAATGAACATTTTCTTTCTTCTTTTAGTAGTATCATTAAAAAATTGACGATTGTCATATTCTAGACCTTTGATTTTGGATGCATCTAGAGTGTTTATTGTTCCTATATATATAGCAATATGTTTGTTCATTTTTTGATTTTAATTTTTTATGTTTTATCATTTTTAAAAAGTTTGAAGTCTTTATTAAAAAATGGATTTTATATTACTTGGTGATTCTACAATCTATATTTATTACACTGATGTACATATAGCATACATATATTTATGAAAGTAAATGCTTGTAAAATTGTCATACTTTCCATACATACCTTGATTTGATACTTAATTGATTTTATTTGATATTTTGGGTAATTTTAGAGAAAATGCTTTGGGAGTATTTTTTAGCCAAGGATGAAGATTTCCTTTATAGTAAGATCCTTAGGAATTTAAAGAGTCTTATATTTTAGACCATTATTTTTTATTCATTTGGACTATTAATTGAAGTCTTAATTTCTAGACCTTTATTTTTGAAGCATATGGATTATTAATTGTTCTTATGTATACCAACATGTTTGTTCATTAGTCAATTTTACTTCTTCAAATTTTAAGCATTTTGATAAGTTTGAAGTTTGCATTAATGAGTTAATCTTAAATGACTTGTTGAGTTTGCAATATACATTTGGTACATAGATGTACACATAACACACATATATTTACGAATTCAAATATTTTCCATATTGATATATTTTCTATAGAAATTACCTTGATTTGATACTTATTTATTTTTATTTAATGGTTTAGGTAATTTTAGAGAAAGGTTGCTTTGGGAGTGATTTTTGGCTAAGAATTGAGAAGTTTTTAACATCAAATCAAGAATAAGATGCATTTTTTATTAAATAAAACCTTATATATAAGCATCTTAAAGTCTATGTCCTTTTTTGGAAGGAAGAATTTGACAAAGAAAATTGAACATGGCCCCAGTTACAGGTGTATGCTAAGTTGTGATCTTGTTTGAAATTAGGGTTTAAAGAAAAGGTCTCACACAAGGGCATATCAGAGCTTACTTCACTTAGTCATAAAGTTATAATTACACAACCTCATTTACAGGTATTTAAGAGCTAATGTTCCTCTTTAGATGAAATATTAAATTATAGTGATGAACATAATAGTGTTCCAAACTATGTTTTTTCATGGAAACAACTTATTTAAATAGTTTGGAAACCTTAATATAAAAGGATTTTTTGGATTTTTAAAGTTTGATTAGGTGTTTATTAGTGGAAGAGGAAAAAAAACCCTAGAGCAAGACTTATATCATTTTTAATGATAAAAGAGATTGGAAATCATTTCAAAAAAGTAAAGAACATCGACAGATTGAGAATCCCATAAAAAATATTTTCTTATGATTTCTACAGTTTTTATATTTGTGCTTATGGTTTCAAGAATGGTGTTTAACTAATTCTCAATTGATGATTAAATAATAGGAACCTTACTATTGCTTTCTTATGGGTTGATTATAGTTATTTTACAAAAGAATTTAGTAACTGTAAAATATTTTTATTATTCTTAATTTTGATTTGGAAAAAGCTAACAATTAAGTCATATCTTAATTTACAAGCAGTAGTTTGAGAAAAATTATTTGTTGATTAATCAAGCATTGTTATCAAGAGTTGCATGGTGTGCTAAAAGTAGGCTTACATAAATCTTCTGGTATTAGAGTCAAAACCTTTTATGGAATTTTACATATCTTAATGCATTTTTGGATATTTTAATTATATAAAGTTATTGATTAATCAATTTAAGGACAAGTGGCTATAATTTTTAGGAAGAAAGTTATTAAATTAGGAATTTTCTAGTTCAAGAAATAAAATTTTTGGATGAATTAAATCATGGCTACAAAGATGTTGCTAGGTAGAGTTATTTAGATGTTATATTATTATGATATTTTCTCATTAATTGTTTTATATAATGTTAGTGAAATCTTAACATGCTTTAGGAAAATTTCAGGGTTGGATTAATTCATCTTAAAACTTATAGTCAAATATGTAACAATAGTAGAATCAAACTTAGTACTTTTTTGATCCTCGAGTGGGTGATACCCTACTTGTTAATATAATACTACAAAATGATATGTGCACTTTCCTAAAATGCTAGCATTAGTGTTAGGAACAAAAAAAACACACATAACAAGTTTTTAGAATTATTTTTAGGGATCTATTAATATTAAAGAGACTCAAGAATTATTAATCTGGTTATTTTTATTTTTCTTTAATTGATATTCCATTTATATTCCTTTTTTTTTCTTGGTACTTATTTTGCTTTTAGGTTTGGAATACTTAGTGCTTGATTAGAAGTATCTAAGCTTTTTAAAGAAGATCCTAAAATTGAAAAACAATTATTTGGATTACTAGAGACAAAACAATTCATTAGTCTAAAAGATCCAAGAACTTATTAATTTAGAGGGGGAACATAAAATAATGTTAGATTATGCGAAGTTATCACTTAAGGATACAATCAAACATAGCTGGATAGGTAGTTATATCAAGATTTCCAAATTTCAAAATGATATCTCTTCCTATTTGTAGCATGATAATAAAACACTTTATAAGACATAGAAGAGATATAATGATCTACCTAAGAGGCGCTCATATTATGGTTTGCTTATATAGTTTGAAGTTTAAACTTTCTATAATAGTTTCAAGTATGCCACAAAGAATATGATAAATGCATTATTTAGGAGAACTTTGAACAATAAAACTCTTAAAGCCACCCTAAGATTGGTTGAGGAGATGCAATGAACAACTATCAATGAAAATTAAGCATGGAAAGGGAAAACAAAGTAGTAGGGCTATATGATGTAGATGAAAATACCATATTGGTAGCTCAAGTAGAGGCATTGATAAAGAAAATTGATAACCTAAGAAAAGCAGTGAGATTGTGACAAATATTAATATCATGATTTGTGTAGGGGAGGATATAAAAGCCATAACTGCTAAGTTAAAAATCCCTTAGCGATGCAGCTAGTACAGTTGACTATATGGAGAATTTTTGACAATCTTAAACAACTGTTACATTAACACTAACAATTTAGGGTGGATAAATCATCTAAACTTCTTATGGAATATTCATGTAGCTGAAAGCAACCTCTACTAAGATATTAGTAATAGCAACCGAAAAGAAATCAAGCTTGGAGAAATTAATGATGAATATATCTACAATTGAGGCTCAATTTCAAAGTTAGGAATCTTTCTCTGAAATTAAAACTTCAATCCATAATCTTAAAACTAAATTGGTCAGCTAGCCAAACTGGTAGTTGGAAGACTCAAGGGTTATTACTAAGTAGCATAGATACAAATTCTAAGGAGCATATGATGGAAATCACCTTGAGGAGTGGAAGAGAGCTAACAAATGAAAATAGTGAGAAATGAAAAGAGAGGAGGCTATTTATAAGGAAGAAGGAAAAAAAAGATGCATGGAGAAGAAGGAAGAAAAAAAAAGTAACTTAGAATTCCCTATCTGTCGAGCCTCAAGAAGGAAACATTTATAAAAAATTAGTATGCTTATTGAATTTCTTAAAAATTTTCATACTAATGTTTTGTTTATTGAGGTTCTTTTTTAAAGAATATGCTAAGAAACAAGCAAAAGTTAGAGGATTCATTATTGATAACACTAAATGGGGAATGCTCCGCTATTGTCCAAAATAAACTATTCAAATTAAAAGATCTAGGGAGTTTTACTATCTCTTAAACTATTTATAGTTTTTAAATATACAAGACATTAGCAGATACAGGAGAAAGTTTAAATTTAATGCCTTATTTTATGTTTGAGAAACTAGACTTAGAAAGCCTTAAACCAATTAGGATAAGTAGTTAATTAACTGATAGATTAACTAAATATCCTAGAAAAATTATTGAAGATGTTTTGGCTAACATTAGTAAATTCATTTTTTCCAATTGATTTTGTTATCCTTGATATGAATAGAACTATTATAGATGTTTAGGAAGGGAAACCGATACATAAAATTTGGTTTGTGCTTGTTCAATAGGGTCCTTAATTTTTATACATCTTTAGTCAATACTTCCTTTTTATTTACTATTTTATAAGTAGAAAGGAGGGGAAAGGATGAAATAATCTCTAAGGAAAATGTTGTGAATAAACTTGTAGAAATAGTGAAAATTATAACCTAAAACATAGTCTTGTTTCTCTCATATTAGATATGTAAGCTCCATATGAGTAAAAAGGGGCAAAACAACTTATGTTCCATAAAGAAAAAGGCTTTACAATTTTAAGTCTAATGAAGAAAAGAGTGTGAAACACAACTACGTGCTAATTTAGACCAGCTTAAAAATGAGGCATGCCTAAAGACATACTTGTGTCAAGCCATACAATTCAAAATTCAATTTTGATCTAAATTTCTAGTGTTTAAAGATACATATCCATATCCTAACTTGTGATCGTTTCTTATGTTTAATAACTAATTCTTAGTCAGAGAGATGAATTATAATACAATTATATTTCAGATTGTGTATTCCAAAATTTAAAACCTTGTTCGTAATCTAAAAGCCCCAAAATTACATTATTTTAATTATCTTAAATCAAATATTTTCCTAATTTTAAGCTCTCTGTCACTAAAAAAACTCTCTAGATCACTTTTTTTATTATTTTTAAACCACATATTCCATTTAACCTTAGATTAATACGTATTTTTCCTAATAATTTCAATTCTTTTCAAGGTTAGGGCATATTTCATAAAAAAATTAGGGTTTTATAATTTAGGTTAATCTTTTATCATCTGTTTCATAGTTAGGAAGGTGAAATCTATGAGAAAATAATCATCCATAAGTAATGTGAAGGAGAAGGTGAAGAGAGAGGGCTCATTACAAAGCTAAGATTTAGTTCCCTTATATAGTGCATGCCTATTTTTATGCTTTATTATGCCACCTTACCAAGAAAGGAATGATATCCTAAAAATCAGGCCCGTTGAGTGAAATTGTTGTTTTGATATGCATATTGTTGTGTTATTTTCTGCTCTTAAGTTTTCTTTATCACAAATTAATTAATCATAACCTAAAACAAGCACATTTATCTTTGTAAGTAATATGATAGTGGATAGAGTGTTAACCTAATAAGAAAGCTAGAATAATCTTGTACACTTTCCTACTATCAACTAGTCAAATGATATAAATAGGTTGATTATTGATGAGATTGATTAAAAATATAAAATAGAACCTAAATAAAGAAGTAGATCACTAAGAACAAATAAAGAAAATAATCAAGTAAAGAATACATGTATGAACAATGTCTATGTAAAGACTCTTCCTAGCATCAGCTTTACAGCTATGATTCTATAAACTTATAACGTTTTTAAGATTAGGATTGGTATAGATTATGAAATTTCTCTCTTTTAAGTTACGATCACATATTCTTTAGTTGATTAACTAAGATACTATATCTAGTTAAAACCTTTAAAAATGCATTACGTTTTATGAATCTCCATGAAAGGTTTAACCTTACTACAAGAAGATTTATGTAACCCTATCTTTAGCACTATATACAACTCCTAACATCTAAACTATGATCCATTCACGTACAAGTTCTCTTGAATCTTCCACGTGAATAATTAATATAAATATAATCATTAGATTTAATTAAACTCATTTTGTTTTAAAAATAAAAATCATTTAATAAATAAAATTGAATCAATCCTTAAAAAAGGAAATAGTCTTTACACTAAAAAAAGTAAAGTATAGAATAAAACACATAAAATTAGAAAGAGTTCTAAATGAAATATGTATATTCCAATCTCTGGTCTATTGAGAGGATTATATTTTTTCCAATAAGCTTAAATCTATTAGGATGATGCTCAATCTTCTTCTCTATTAAAAATAGTTACAAATTTTATCTAAAAAAAATTGCTCTACCTCCTAATAGTGAACCTTAAGTTTATAATAAAAGAAAAGTGAAACAATCTCCTTAGAATTAAGGATTATAAAGCTTTTATAAGTTCTTCCTATCACAAACATAGTTTGGGACAAAGTCATCTCCAGGTTGTGTATACTTCTTATCTAAAGAGGGACATGGGCTCTAACATATCATTTTTCATATATTTTATTATGAATTTTCTCCATTTGCACACAAGTTGAGACACGACTGTATCCCAAAGTCGTGTCCTTTCAAAAACTTTTCCTGCCAACAATCTCTCTTTTGCTCTTATTTCTGATTGTATATTTAATTCTAAGTTGTTTAAGAATGATACAATCTTACTCAAAGTTATGTACTAGATCATATTTAGCCAATATTTGTGTTTTCTTCACGTTTTCACTTGTAATCTTCTTCATTTCTTGACAAAACTTATCCTAAGGTAATATCTTCTTAATTGCATAAAAATATATTATAAGCTAAGCAAACTAAGGTATTTTAAGCATAAAAATAAAGTACAATATTGGTGAAATATTTGTATGCTTTATTTTAATCAAATATCTTAACATTTAATTTTTTTCTTATTCTAAAGCAAGTTAATCTCAATCACTCTCATTTTAAGCAAACTTTCAACTCTAAGAAAGTTTAAAAACTAATTAAAGAAATCAAAGGTGCTCATTATTTGCTTAACTTCATTACATCAACTATTTATTTTCTTAAACCTTGCACTAGTTTACAGTTTACTTTAACTTAAATGAACAACCCCTCAAAAATCAACTTAATTCAAATAATTTTACCCTATCTATAAAATAAAGATAATGAGTAAAAGTTTTTTTTCTCACACACTTAATAACAATATTAAAAAGAAATTAAAACACTTATTTTTAGTACTCTTATGGGAAATAAGAGGCTTATTTGAAACATCATTCCAACTTTTTAATGATAAGGTAAACTTAATGAATACCGCTTGTTATTAGTTTAGTCACCATTTCAAATGGTTATTATAACCATTCTTAACGTCAATTTTTTTATTTAGGTTAGAGTCAACGAAGTAAAATTATTTTTGTTCATTTTATTCATTTTTCTTTTTTTAAAAGTAATGGAAAACTAGGCTAATAAGTTTAACTTTAACTTAATTTGTGTTAAAAACCATACATAGCATTTCATTATTCAAATCAAGAATCAATTTAAGATCATTAAATTACATTGAAATTAAACTACTCATCAATTATTATAGCTATGGACACAACCTAGTTGAATCAAAATGTTATCTAACAACCTAGTTGAATCAAAATGTTATCTAACTTCTTTTAAGTCCTCTTAATCACTTTTCTTTTCATTGTTTATTTTTCTGAAACTTTTTATTAAGATCATTTCAACTAGACCTATTTACTTAAGAGATCCATCCCAATACTTAAATTAAACATTTTCGTTAATGTAACAATGATAAGCATAAGAAAGAAACATAGTATATAAAAGTGGATATAAAGGAAGGAAAATAAAATATTAGGAAAACTACTCTGAGCCTTTTATCTCATACTATTCAATATTAGTGTGATAAAAATCTAAAAGTGTCTGGTACCTTGTATAAAGATAAACAAAAATAAAAACTATAAAATGCGAAGTGTTCTAATAAGAAAATTAAATGAAATAAATACTCAATAAAGTAAAACATACTTTGAAAAGAATAAGGAAAAAACATAAGATAAAAGAAAATACATAGGATAAAATAAGAAGAGACACAAATCATATGTCAGTTACGCCATTATGATCACCAACCCAAAGCAGAGATGGTGGAAAAGGTCCTAGTTGTCATAGCAAACCCAACATAGTGGGAATATATAGACAAGTTCTCTTTGATTAAATTCAATTGTTAGAAATGCTTTATGGGCATCTTTCAGTGTTCTTATTACATCCTAAGCAACTTATTATAACTTTACTTGATGGACTATCCTATTGATGCTTTCCTATAATAACTATTATGGCATCAATTCAACATCCTCAATCCACTTTACTAGTACCTCTACCTCAGGTCTTGCCTCTTAGTCCACATTTTATAGGTAGCTCCACACTCTCAGGCATCTTTCCTATCTCCTCTATAAGGACTCATCCCACACATGATCTCCCTCCATTCCCTCCATTCTAGCCAACATATGTGCTCTGTCGACCTTACTAAGTAACCCTATATATCTCATTATACCTAAGTCAATAGTACCATACAACATTCCAACATCAACCTCATGAGCATAAAAAAATGCACCAAAGTTATTTTCTAATATGTTCAAGTATTACGCACCATATATGGCCTCTTCTTCCTATTGACCATTTATTCCAAATATATTATGAAACAAGAACTCAAGTTACTCAATTAGTTCCCCATTATGAACTATTTGTAGAATAAAATCTTAAGTGTAACTATATCAATACTCTCCTTTCTCCCTGAGACTATATGGAAAATTTCCTGATACAAGTATCAAATGATTAGAGATATGATATAAGTACACTTATTTCAAGTAGGGTCATACTTAGGAACTTAGGGTTGTATCTAGTTTGAGTAGTTACTCTAGTTTTAGGTTTTTATGACTATGTAAGGTTATCATATGGATATAAAGAGGGATTCATCATTATTATTGATCAATAAAAACTTTGAAAAGTGTGTTTCAACCTTTTAGAGTAACTCTTATTTTAGACTCTCCAAAACTTTAGGATTGATCTAATTGGATAGTGATTGCCTCCTCCAATTGTGCCTAAAATGTTTCTTTAAATTTGGGGTTATATTTTTCTAAAGACAATAATAAGATCATGTTCAACTTATTTAGAGAGCGTATAGTTGTTCTTGTTACTTTATAATTTCAGGGTATGATACCTTATAGTTTCATGACATACAAGAACTCCTCTACTAAAGGTTAGTTTACTATGTTGTTTTCTTTCAATAAAATTAGATGGACATGAATCTTCATTCCCTTGATAAGACATTTATAGAGTTTGCAAAAATTGTATATTTTTTCTAATTTAGCAATGTAAGCTCCATATATCTTATTGATTACTGACCATGAGTCTGCATTGGTAACTATACAGTTTATTCGTAGATGTTGGATCAATTTCACTCTATAATTTTTTTTGGTAGTTTGCCTCATTTTTTGAGGCCTTTAATTCATCATGCTTTTTGTAGTACTTATATTTAACTCCATTTGGAAACACAAAGCATATACAGACTTCACTTTTTAATTCACTGTTTCACTCACTTCCTAATTCACCATTTCACCATCCACAAACATCATTCAAACCAAACAGTTCTATAATGGGCGGTTTTTTTTAGACACATCTAAGTCACCATAAGGAATCTTGAATTCTATCAAGAAGTCTACAATTACTTTCAGTTCAGTATATGATAAGGAGACATATTTAATGTCCAGTTCAATAAGCTTTATATGTCATTTCATAATTCTTTTGCAATTTTGAATTTATGTATGATTGTTTGCAAAAGCAGCCTCAGACTCTGTACCTCAGCGGGACTTTAATTGGGTGTTGATGATAATGTTTACAAAAGTAGATTTTTTATTATAGCCTCTTTTATGACTGAGATATACAAGTATAAATCTTTTGTAGCAATTGATGTTGATAATAATAATGGGCCTCATAAATAACTTATCAGGTCTGCAAAAGCTTTTTGACACTATTAGTCCCAAATAAATCTTTAGGTTTGCCTATCTTAAAGAATGACTAGTAATGTTCTACAAACTCAACAAAAACAAGAAAAGACATGCAACCAAAAATCTTGATGAGCTTGGAACTCAACTTAACATAATAGTCCTACTAAAAACAAAGTTAAAAATGTCATAGTTATTATGGTGGGGCACTCCAACACCTAAATCAATAAATTAAAAAAGATGCAAACTCTAAATAATAAGAAACATAATCTGTATTAATTCAATGGTGGACAACTTTATATAAGGGATAATTGGACAGGTGGAATCCAATTATAAGTCAATCCCTTTAATTTTTTTTAATTATAGCATATAATCAAATTTTCGAGTAATATTTATCTAATTTTTTACATTTATGTTTTAGTGGAGAATTCATAATTTCTTATTAATATCCTTCTTATACCTTCTCTACAATAATCCTTCTTTAGTTTTGTCATTTTACTCATGTTTTCCATGCATTTTTTAAGATTATTGAACCTAAATTTTTTAATTATACAATTATTTTAAAGTTGGATCATCATCTCATTTCTTTTTTCAGGCGGGTAAAAGTTGCTTCTTAAGATGAGCTCAAAATTTTCATTTTCCCCTAATTATTTTGATGATAAATGTTAGTAAAAATAAGTCTACCTCTAATAGTGCTACTAGTGTAAAGAGTTCTTCATCTCACTCTTTTTAGTGATCTTGTATCGATAGCATCAAACAGTAGCGACAACATTCTGTTAGAAAATATTACAGCAATCAATGAGGAATATTTTCCTCCCGTAATTAGGAGCTAAATTAGAGGATAGAATATTTGACCCCTGTAATGTCTCTAGTGATTAATTGCTTAAACTCCTATTAAAGGAGTATCGTGTACCTATTGTAAACATACAATACAATGGAAAAATTCTCAAAGTCTCTCTGTCCAATTATTATCATGGTATCAGAGCAGTGATCGATCTTCGGGTCAATTCACTGTTTCATCATTTGCCTGTGTAATACCTATTCTTACCAACAATGAGTGAAACCAACAGCTCAGCAAATCCAGCAATATTCGAGGCTGCTACTACTCTGTCCTATCAAATCGCACAGTTGCTTGCTCAGCATACAAACACAAACCAAGAAAGTAATCCCAGCAGTCAACCATTGACAATTGATGTAAAATTAAACAACCACAACTACACTTTATGGGCAAGGATGATGGAAGTGGCTATTGGCGGTCGGGGACACCTCAGCCACCTTACGGGAGATCTGGCTCCACCAGAACCGACAAAAGCATCATATTCCAGATGGAGGCAGAGTGATTTACAGGTTTTTTCTTGGATCACTCAGGGTATTGAACCTGATTTGGTACAACAATACATTCATTATCCCACTTCGAAGGATCTGTGGGAAGGCCTTGCAATCACTTATCAAAGTGGGGAGGACGGGCTTCAAATATTTGATCTAATGACAAAGGCTAACCGGCTCCAACAAGGACAGCAATCATTGGAGCAGTACTTTGGCGCTTCGCAGAGCATTTGGAAGGAAATTGATAGGCGACAACCAAATCCAATGGTTTTGCCAGCCGATATCATCACCTTCAACAGGTTACAGCAGGAAACAAGATTATTCCAATTTCTTGCTGGATTGAATGATGACTATGATGCAATTAAACGTGATATCCTCAAGGAGAAACCATTTCCCTTAGTCGAGGCAACATATGCCCTTGTTCGTCGCGAATTTTCCAGGAAGAACATCCTGGGTCCTTCGGTAGATTCAGGCGGCACTAATACATCATTGGGGATTGGATTGGCAACAAAGGGACAAGCGCAAAATCAAGTGCAGTATCGAACGGAGGCACCAGGGCTATCAAAGAACAACCGGTCAGAATCAGCCAGAGGATCAGTGAACTCATCATCCCGGTGCAAAATTGACCGAACGTGTGACCATTGCAGGATAAAGGGACATCTCAAACGAGATTGTTTCCATCTCGTTGGCTACCCGGAGTGGTGGGAGCATCGAGAGAAGAAATCAGAAAGAGACAGAACAGAAAATCGAGTGAAAGGGGGTAAGGCTGCAATGGCAAGCGGAAGTCAAGAGACCATTGAAGAAATCAAGGAAGGGTCAGACGGTGAGGGTGGATTCGCTGCTGTAGGAGTTAGAGGAGCGACTGCTGGGAGAAATGAAGGAAATCTTATGCGAATCTCAGGTAAAGGATTTGGGGGAAAATTTTTGCCCCCAAATCCTTCTATTTTAAACCCTAGATACTTCAGCCATGAGTGTTTTGGTAATAATGTTTCAGACCTAGAAGTTGTTGAATACGTTGAAACTAGTTCGGAAAATATGCTTAATTCATGTTTTGACTCCAGCACTTTTCAAAAAATAAAAATTAACCCTGGAGGTTCCGAAAAAGGACAGATTAACCCCAGAACTTCTGGGAAATTACAAGATGACACTGGCAGGTTCGGGAAAATTCAAGATAGGCCCCATAATTTGTCTAAATTGCAGGGTAATCCCAGTAAATGTGAAAATTCCTCCGTATGTGTAGTTCGAGAATCGAAGGAGAAAAAGACTACTCAGTGGATCTTTGATTGCGGAGCGACAGACACAATGACTTATGATGTCTCTAACATTGTGCACAAGACTCATCCTCAAAAATCATATATTCAGACTGCAAATGGGGATCTTGCACTCGTTCGGGGAGTGGGGGTTGTGGAGTTGAACCCCACATTAAAATTATCTAATTGTTTGTTTGTGCCTTCATTATCATGCAAGCTTCTTTCTATTAGCCACGTGACAAAAGGGCTCAACTGCACTGTTCTAATGTATCCCTCCTTTTGTTTGTTACAGGATATCCGTACGAAGGAGATCATTGGGCGTGGAACTGAGTGTGGTGGACTCTACTACGTTGATGAGGTGGCTCAGAAAGGATCGACAATGCTAGCTCATGGATCGGTAGACCGACAAAGTTGGTTGTGGCACAGACGACTTGGGCATCCATCAACTGGTTATCTAAAATTACTGTTTCCTAAATTTTCGGATAATAATATTCAATGTGATACCTATGTTTTGGCCAAAAGCCACCGACATACTTTTCCATCCAATAACACTAGGGTTAACACTGTTTTTTCATTGATACATTCGGATGTTTGGGGTCCAGCTCCAGTATCTGGGGCTAATGGATTTAAATTTTTTCTATTATTTATTGATGATTGCACCCGAATGACCTGGATTTATTTCTTGAAACATAAATCGGAAGTGCCTCAGAAGTTTATTCACTTTTACCATATGATCTAAACCCAATATCACAAACAGATCTAAATCCTTCGGTCAGATAATGGGGGGGAATTTGTTAACCATACCATGAAAACCTTTTTCCAAGAGCGGGGCTTAATACAGCAAACTACTTGTCCAAACACCCCTCAACAAAACGGAGTCGTAGAAAGGAAAAACAGATTCCTCCTTGAAATTACCCGAGCTCTGATGATTGAATCCCATGTTCCCACATCTTTTTGGCCAAAAGCCGTAGCTACCGCTACCTACCTTGCCAACCGGTTACCTACCAAAATCCTAGATCTTCGTACTCCAGTTCAAGTCTTGTCAGATCATACCCAACTGCCCCCAGCCTTGGCACTATCTCCTCGTATCTTTGGATGCACTGTTTTTGTCCATATTCCCAAAACAGATCGCACTAAGCTCGATCCCTGTGCCATTAAATGTGTGTTTGTTGGGTACGAGATTCATTAAAAAGGCTACCGCTGCTACCATCCTCCTACCCATCGCATGTATACCACTATGGATTGTGACTTTGTTGAAACTGAATACTTCTATAGCCCTAATTCCACCCAATCCACTGTTCAGGGGGAGAGTGTGATCGAACCACTGAATTGGTTGCTCAGTCCATCGCTCAGCTCAACTTTGCCAACTACTGTGTCCAACATACAAGCTAGTAGGTCCGTTGAGCACACTTCTGAAGATGTGGAACGGTCTATCATGCAAGGTGACATGTCTCCACAAACTCCTTCGTCAGATATCCCGGAGGTAAGTACTCACTCAATTCCTAATGTTGCTTCCGCTACCAATTCTTCTAATTATGATAATACAGAGAGTGAGCCAAGAAGTAGTGAACAACCAGCTAGATATGTCCTTCCTCCAAGAAGTACAAGGGGCATTCCTCCAAAGAGATATATTCCAGAACATGAGCCTAGTTTGTCGAGATATCCAGTAGCAAATTTGGTCAGGGAGAGTCTATCCGAGACAGCTAAGGCATTCACCACCACACTTTATGCAGAAGAGATTCCCAGAACAGTAGAGGAGGCAAAACATAAGGAGGAATGGCGTCAAGCTATGCAGATAGAGATGGACGCTTTGCAGAAAAATGGGACATGGGAGAAGTGCAAACTCCCAGCTGGGAAGAAGACAGTTGGTTGTAGATGGGTCTTCACAATAAAACACAAGGCGGATAGAACAGTGGAGAGATATAAGGCGAGATTGGTAGCAAAGGGATATACTCAGACATATGGAGTAGACTATTCAGAAACCTTCTCCCCAGTTGCGAAGATTGATACAATTCGGGTTTTACTCTCTCTGGCAGCAAATCTTGATTGGCCGCTTCACCAATTCGATGTGAAAAATGCATTTCGGAAGTATATATGGAAGCAACCCCCGGCTTTTCTGGAGGGTTCAGACAAGGAGAGGTATGCAGATTGAAGAAGGCACTATATGGGCTAAAACAGTCACCGAGGGCTTGGTTTGGTAGATTCACCATGGCGATGAAGCGGTATGGATATAAGCAAAGTAATTCGGACCACACGTTATTCTTGAAAAGAAGAGAGGGCCGGATTACCTGCTTAATTATCTATGTAGATGATATGGTGATCACCGGAGATGATGAGGATGAGATAAACAGGCTCCATACTAACTTGTTCAGAGAATTTGAGATGAAAGATCTGGGAGGCCTTAGATATTTCCTTGGAATTGAGGTATTAAGATCGAGGAAGGGAATTTATATTTCTCAGAGGAAATACATACTTGAGCTATTAGCTGAAACAGGAATGGTTGATTGTAAGCCAGCTGAGACACCTATCGTGATAAATCATGGTCTAAGGATTGAAGATGGAGCAGAGCTGACAGACCAATAGAGATATCAACATCTGGTTGGGAAGCTGATCTATTTATCTCATACGATACCTGATGTGGCATATGCAGTTGGGGTTGTAAGCCAATTTATGCACAAACCTCAGAAGGATCATATGGAGGCGGCAATGAGGATTGTCAGATATTTGAAGGGGTCTCCAGGAAGAGGTATATTATTCAAGAAGAATGGTCATCTACAGGTTCAGGGATATACAGATGCAGATTGGGCTGGAAATCCGGTCAATAGACGGTCTACATCAGGATATTTCACTTTTGTTGGAGGCAACTTAGTGACATGGAAAAGTAAGAAGCAAAAGGTGGTCGCCTTATCCAGTGCAGAAGCAGAGTTCAGAGGGGTGGCTAAGGGTTTAGCCGAAGTATTGTGGCTCTATGGGCCTCTAGTTAATCCCAAGTCTATTATTCACAGTATGGTGTTTATAAGAAAGGGACTTCGATGATAGCCTAGAAGTGGGAAATGATGCTTGTAAACTTAGGAGGTTTGACTTCAATAACATGATAGGGAGATTTGACAATGCTGCTTATTTCCATACTTGCTACCCTGAAACAGAAGAGATGATTTGTTAGTCCAAGTCAGGGGAAGTTGGCATCTGTTAGTAACACATTTAGATATGGTCTTAGGCTTCCGCTACGTCCTATAATAGTCGAAATAAATAACCAAACAGACCTACCACAAGTCAATTTCACCGTCACGCCTGGTTTATCATCGTCAACTTTTTGGTAGCCTACTGCCTACAATATTACAAAAATTCAACACGTCCCCGGAGACTTATGCATAGGATAAGGCCTGTGGGTCATCAAGCCTCAATCTAGCTAGTCAGGCTTCTACGTTCTTCTCAATACAAACCTTTTTTTCATTTCCATCTTTATAATCATCTTCTATTTCTCATACCTGCTCTCTTTTCTTTTTATTTTTCACACATGAAGAATATAAACACATGATTACTAAAACCAAGGTTCAAAAAGAGAAGAAAAGAAGCAAACTGGCACGCATAGTGACGGGGTCACTGTCATCCCTGTTCCTACACCAACTCCCTCCCTACTTATTGTATCCCTACCGGTTCCCTATTTTTCTGTCACTGTACTTCCTGCATAGCTTACAACTTTTGAGGACTTTATTTTTGTTGTTGTCCAAATTGGCATGTGAAGAAGGAGGATTTTGTCTTTCACAAGGTTATGGTGAGGTCGTCAGTCGTCATGGAAAATTGTCACCCCTGCGGGTAGAGCAAAGGTCCATGACATGGACTTTTAACTTCTTTCGCACATCTTTAGGCCTTCTCTATGTTCTTTTATGGAATTTACGAAAATCTCTATAAGGTGATAAAAAGAGATGAAAGATAACTACCTTGCCTTGTGCAAAGAATATGGTAGGTTTAAGGAGAGGGTGATGATTGAAAAGGAGTAGGATAGTTGACTGTTGTGCAAGAGGAGGAAATCATAATCTTGAAGGCGGAGGTCTTCAATATAAAGCAAGAAATGGAGGATCCAAAGCAACCTTACAAGGGTGAAAAAATTCAAATATGAAATCGTCCGTCACTATTGTAGTTCCTAGATTTTCAAAAATTAGAACTAGATAACTTAATCAATGCTGCTTCATAGAATTCGATCATATTCCAATCCAGTTCATAAGAAGCATAGCCTCCAAAACCTGACACCATGCAGATCAAAGATCCTGACATGTGCACAGTGATGGATGATAGTGCTGAAGTCACTAGTCCTTTAGGCGACAACTACCTTCCTCTTAGCTTCCTTTTATTCCTTTTCACGGACTAACGTCTTTCTTGCCTAGTTTTAAAGGGCTGTAAATAAATTCATTATCGGGGCTTACATGCCCCTTGATTATATTTCTTTGGATGATTTAAACGAATTTCCCATTTCAGGCATTATTTTCTTAATACGTATGCCTGCTTCTTTTAATATCGAATGCATTTGCTTTCTTGATTATGTGATAATCTTAGCGCTGTAAATAATATATGATATGTTTTTAAATGTCCCATATTTGTCAACCCCTATTTTTATATCAATATTTTTTAAAGCATGCCTGTAGCATGTCTTGTGGTTGTATATTTTTTTACTTTCATTGTGGATGCTTAAAGATCTTCTTCTTAAAATTGTAAAATTTTAATTTAGGCCATAAAACTTAGGAGAATTCCCTAAGATCTCGATTGATAACCAATAATGAAGAAACTGGAATCAATAGTAGGAATAAGAATAGCAGGAATCGAAATAAGAATGAAATTATTAATTATGCATGTTAAGTATGTGTTCAATAAGAATGAGATTAAACAAGTTAATAGTTATGCTAGTATTTGACTCTAAATACTAAGCATGATAATAAGAAATTTTTACTCGTATTTAATTATTATATGATTTATTTTTTAAATAATTAATTAAAATATTTGTATTTTATAAATAATTAATCAAATCTAATTTTTAATGATTTATAAAATTATTAATTTTTACGTAATAATGAATGATTTTTGTAATAAGAATAAAATTAAAGAACTACGAAAATCTTGCTTTACTTTATAATAATATCAATGAAACAAAATTAAATAATTGTAAAAAATTAAATATAAAAAATATAAAATGTAATTTTGATAATAAAATTTTGGTCTGATTCAATATCCTAACAATATCCTGATAATATTTTAATAATATCCAGATAATATTCTAATATTATCTTACTCACTACTAATCTCTTATTTCTGATATTTGATTCCGACTTATACCCTTAGCAATAAAAGTTTAGGATTACTTAGAATTCATTCAAGTTTTGTCATTCTCTATTTTGTCCATTATTAGTAATTAAACAAGTAAAAATTAGAGAATAAAGATTGCATTCTCATTCCAGCCACTTTATTATTATCTATCCAAGAAGACCAAAGACTTTGATTTTTTCCCCTACAAGTTTTAAACTTAAGCTAGAGGGCTCACCTGGATTTAGAACTTTTTAACTTGTACATTTTTTACATAGAAAAGTAAATAAAACTTCAACTAAACATGAAGCTTTTTAACCTATAGGTTTTTAAGTTAAAATAATTCTTATATAATAACTAAAAACGTAAGGGCTTTTATTGATTATGAAGGAACTAAAATAGTTTTAAGTACAATGCTCAATAATTGTACTTCATAATATGTGTCTCATTATACAATTATAGGACCTTCATAGCACTAATAATTTCTAGTTCATATAAACAAGTTCTAATTATTTGCTTTATATTTTTGCATTAGATTGCACTTCATATAAAGCAAAGTATAAGACCTATAGTATAATAGTCCATCTATAAGTGTATTTTATTACTTAGATAATAAGCTTCCTTTCCATTTTGGGATCATGAGGAAATTAAATTTATCACCCTTCAAATATTCCTTGATATGTTAAGCTCCTCTTCAATTAATGATCTCACTTGTACCTTTTGGCATAAATTGGTTCTCTCTTCATAAAACACTTCTTTAAGAATTATGTCACAATTGTATGGTATTTTTAAAAATTGTTCTTTTATAGCTTTTCGGTCATGGTATTAGCTCAATGTTTACCCTTATATGATAGATCAGTTGTTTGAATTTTTCTTTATATTTAGCTAATTTTTCTTCTTTCGCTTTGTAGATATCTTTACGTTGTATAATCACAAGTTACAAAATTGACTTTATGGTCACTAATGATTTATAGGTATTAGGCTAGCTTCATCCTTGCCAATAGTGCCTTATATTTTGCTTATTGTTTGATGCCTTAAAATTTGAAATAAGTAGAATATTGTATAAATAAATCATGTGAGCTTAGCACATTATACTTACTCCTCTACCCTTTTTTTAAAAAGCATCATCCATATAAAATGTCCACTGTGGATGTAAATTTTTAGGGCATCCTTCATTATCTTCTTTCATAGGTTGTCATTTAAAACATAAAAATTTGCAAAAACTTGTGATTTTTAAAGAGATCCTTATAAGATAAATGACGTAAAATTCTCTAAGGTTTGTACACACATTGATTGAATGTGCTTAATATTAAGGCTTTAATTTTCTTGCACTTAAGAGTATTATGTAAACCACTTTTCTAATTTCAAGTACCTAAGTTTGAATCTTTGTAATATTTTACTTATAGGCTAAAGTTGTGATTAATTAATATTTCACAAAAGATCTAGTAAACCCTTACCGTTAGCTTTAATACCATTTTGTACCCTAAAATTACTAAAATAGTATGAATTGTATCTTAAATAGGGGTGGTAGAGATAAACATAGATGGTTATTTAGATCTTTTATAAAACATTAAGGTAAAAATCACGTCTTTAACTATTGTTTAAAGGAATCATTTTTAATATTACATCAACGTCTAATTCGTCTATATTATCTAGTTGTGACATTACGTAGGCTAAACTGATGATCTATATAATAAAACAACAAAACAAAATTTAACTTTTTTAGGATTTAGGATGCTATTGGTATAATTTGAAAATGTTAAAGTGTAATATAATACAATAATAACAATAGAAATTAACTTACTTTTTAGAAAATGTTAGGGGCAGTTTATATCTTTTGCCTTATAAAATATTCAAGCCTTTAACTATTGTCTTCTCCTCTAATTGTATCAAAGTTACAAGTATATCTATGAATAATTATGTATTATTATAGTGGCTCCCTATATTTTGAAGTGGATAGAAATTATCTACTCTTTAGGTACTCCTCAAGCTAATTAAATGCTTGTTATCTACTAAAACTCCTTTAGCTTTCATAGAATTTTAAATAAGAGTAGATAGTACTTTTTTGAACTTGATAAGAACCTTAAAAGTTAGAAATCGTTTATGTATACTTTCTACCTATTTCAAAATTGTAGCTCCATACTTAAAACAAACTCAATCTTTGGGCATTCACTTCTCATATGGTTACCATAAATTCCAAAATATTCTTTGCACCCATACTAAAGATGCATTTCCCCAGGATAAGTCTTATTAATATCTTCTTAAGGTTTGAAAGCTTTCCTTAAGGTTTACCACATGATCTCTAACCTATCTAGTTTTTACATTCATGTCATATACATACATACATACATACATACATACATACATACATACATACATACATACATATATATATATATATATATATATATATATGCCTATTTTTTAAGTCAAAAGGCATCACCTTTGTACATAATAAAGGATGTCTTCTCCTCATTGAAAGATAGAAATATGAATAAATGCCTCTCACAACAACTATTTTTTGAGGTCTTAATTTTATCATATAGACTCTTAAGGTAACAGTACACTAGTCTTATTTAGAAAGAAGATCTTTACATATTTGCAATATGAAATCCATTAAGTTTAGCAACAGTATATTGACAAATGAAATTCCTTTAATTGAGCAATGGTCATATTGGTTAATACTCCCCCTCAAGCTGAAGTGGGTATCATGGAGAGCTTGGACCTCAAATAAGTATATCGTGGAGATGGTAAGCTTTTGGTGAAGAGATCAGCTAGTTGATCACTAGAGGAGATGAAGTGAACTATCAATTATTTGTGCACAACACGTTCACATAAAAAGTGATAATCAATCTCAATATGTTTGGTTCGAGCATAAAAGACAGGATTAGTTGTGAGGTAGATTGCTGAAACATTGTCGTACCAGAGAATAGGTGGCTCATTCAAAATGATGCCTAAATCTCTTAATAAGGATTGTGTCTAAATTATTTTAGCGATGGTATTAGTGAGACTTTTATGCTTTGATTCTGTACTTGAACGAGCTATTGTACGTTGTTTCTTAGCACTCCATGAAATTAGATGTGAGCCCAGATAGATGTAGAAACCACTTCCAGATCATCGATCATCAGGATTCTTGACCCAATCAACATCAGAATAGGCATGAAGAATGGAGGATGAGGACTTTGAAAAATGAAGGCCATAAGTAATGGTATGCTTCAGATATTGAAGAATGCGCTTAACTGCAAGCCAATGTGATGTAGTAGGATTGTGCATAAATTGACAAACTTAATTAACAGCAAAAACAATGTCAGGCCTAGTAAGTGTAAGATATTGAAGTCCACCAACTACACTTCGATATTGTTCGGGATCTGAATAAGGAGTTCCATCATAAAGTGAAAGTTGTGTACCTGGTGGCAAAGGAGTTGATACAGGTTTGGAACCTTCTATACCAACTTTATGCAAAAGATCATGTATATATTTAGATTGAGTAAGATATAAACCTGTATTGGTGTGATGTGCTTCAATACCTAAGAAAAAATGCAAGGGACCGAGATCTTTTATAGCAAATTCATTATTGAGAGAAGTAATAAGATCATCAAGTGGAGCATTAGGTGTACCAGTGAGAATAATGTCATTTACGTAAACAAGTAATAAGGCCATATATGTAGATGTTCATTTAATAAAAGAGACAAATTAGCTTTAGAACCTTGAAAACCAAGAGTAAATAGGTAAGAACTGAGATGTTAGAACCAAGCTTGAGGATCCTGCTTTAGTCCATACAAAGTTCGCTACAATTTGTAAACATAGTTAGGATAATCACGAGAAACAAACCTAGGAGGTTGTTTCATATATACATCTTCATTAATCGATCCATGAAGAAATGCATTTTTAACATCTAATTGGCTAACTGACAACCTCCAGAGATAGCTAAGGAAAGAACAGTTCGAAAGGTAACTGGCCTGATAACAGGACTAAATGTTTTAGTATAATCAATACTTTCTTGTTGATTAAATCCCTTAGCAATTAATCGTGCCTTATACTGCTCAATGGATCCATTGGATTTGCTTTTAATACGAAAAAATCCATTTACATCCAATGACATGATGTTATGGATCAGGTGGAAAAAGAATTCAAGTACCATTGGTAAAAAGAGCATTGTATTCATCACTTATAGCTGCACGTTATAAAGGATCACATGTGCCTGAGAGAAGCAGGTAGGCTCACTAGGAATAGATGAAGCAATGAATGCCATAGGATACATATTGTCAAATTTATGTGGCTTAAGTGTACCATCCTTGGATCGTGTGATCATATGATGACCTTCATAAGTCGAATAACGCAAATCTTAAGGTGGGATGTTTTCTTGAGTAACACTAGTATCATGAATACAAGAACTAGATGAAGAGCACGCCACATGTAAGTTTGAGTTAACAGGTGGCAAAGAGTTAACATTTGATACATTTGAATTGCCATTTGGTGTAGATTGTGATGTATGTGACAAAGAGGTGTCAAGTGAAGGTACATTCAAGTTTGTATGTAATTCATAAGAGGACACATCATGCAGGATATTCGGTGTTGTTATGGGAGTGGTGCAAGGTTTGACAATTGGAATAATAGGTATTTTATTTAATGGAGATTAAGAGTTTAATGAATCGGACTTACCTAGATAGATAGTCTTTGGTGTTTATTGTGCATATGGAAATTTACCTTCATCAAATACGACATCATGAGATATATAGAAGTGGTTACTCGAAGGGTGATAACAATGATGTCCATGAAAACCTATAGGGTAGCCAAGAAAATTACAAAGTAGAGATCAAAAATCTAATTTATGTTTGACATAAGGGCGAAGACAAGGATAACATTGACAGCCAAAGACACATAGGAATTTATAATCTGGCTTTTTATTAAATAATTTTTCCTAAGGAGATAGAAAATTTAAAGTACGAGTAGGTAAACAATTGATCAAATAGTTTGCAGTTTCAAAAACAGTATCCCAAAATAAAGGTGGAACATGTGATTGGGTTAGAAGAGCTAGGCCAACATCTAAAATATGACGATGCTTACATTCTACAGCACCATTTTGCTATGAAGTATATGGACAAGAGAATCTATGACCAATGCCATTCTCACTTAATTGCTTTTTAAATTGGTAGGATTGAAATTCACCAGCACCATCAATTTGTAAAAATGTAATTTTTCATTGTAAAATGTTCTCTACATGAGTGCAAAAGTATAAAACATGTTACAAATTTCATATCGATTTTTAAAAGGATAGAACCAAGAAAATCTACTATAATCATTAAGAAAATGGATATAATAACAATAACCGAAATAAGAAATAACAGGTGTAGGTCCCTAAATATCTGAATGAATTAATTCAAGAGGAGCAAATGATCTAAATAAAGATGTATGAAATGGTAATAAGTGACTTTTACTTAATTGACATGACATGCAAATATCCAGAGGTTTGCTTTTATTCAAAGGTAAATCTAAACTATTCAGAACTTTAGAGACAATTGGCATTGTAACATGTCCTAGTCTTTGATGCCAAAGGGAATAGGATGCATCACTAGAGATAGAAAATGTAGCAGAGACTGACATAGAGGTATTGTCATGTGGAAAATAATAGACCCCATCTTTAACTATGCCTTTGAGTAGAATTTGAGCTGTTGTGAGGTCCTTCACAAGAAAATAATCAGAGTGAAATTCAAAAAGACAATTATTATCAGGAGTAAATTGAGAAATAGATAATATATTTTCAGTTAAGGTAGGAACATGTAATGTGTTATTAAGATGAAATGAACATGGAGTAGTAATTAAACTTATACCAATATTTTCAATAGACAAACCTAATCCATCGCCTCTAGTAACTTGCTCAGTTCCATTACACTTAGAATTGACTTTAATGTTAGAACTATTAGGTGTCATATGGTGTGATGCATATGAGCAATATACTAAGTTGGTTGCCTAGCAGCAGATAAGTTTGCTTATGGTAGGGCATTAATACCTTGAAAGAAGTGGTCAAACCTATAATTGAATCTCAATGCTGTATGTCCATGCCTCCTACAAACTTGGCAATGTGGCTTGTATTGATGTCCACTATAAAATGAATTATTATTTCGTGATTGAAAATTACCATTAGAAGGAAAATTCCCATATGACATGTTAAAGTTATTAGACCGTGTGCTATGATGAGTGGTAAAATTTCTTTGGGAAGTATAAAGTCGCGGTGTTCGTTGATGAGATTGGCTTTGATAATTTTGTGGTGCAGTTCTTTGAACATAAACTGCAGAAGGGGAGATGAATCACATAGTTGAATGAACTTTGGAAGCTTGAAGTCTCATACATGCTTCATGTTGGAGAAGAATACCATGCAATTCATCAAAGGTTGGAGCAAATCCTGTAGTGAATAATGCAGATACCAAGTGCTCATACCCTTCACTGAGACCCATTAAAATATGGTGGAAAATATCAGATACTGAGATAGGTCGATTTATAGCATTAAGACTATCAAAGATACGTTTAGCCTCTTGAAGATACTCTTCCATTGAGTGAGAACCTTTGCTGACAGTACACTGGTCTTATTTGGAAAGAAGATCTTTGCATATTTGCAGTATGAAATCCCTAGAGTTTAGCAACAGTATATTGATAAATGAAATTTCTTTAATTGTGCAACCATCATATTGGTTAATACTCATAAGCCTCATTCATCTTTATTTGGTTATATCCTGAGTACAAATCCGTGAAACTGAGTTGTGTAGTCGTCATCTATATCTTAATCAATCGGTAGTTATCCTTCAACCAAGTGTTATTGAAGTCTATGAATTCTATGCACATTCTTCATTTTTTGTTGTCTTTATAATTTATCATTATAACATTCAAAAATCAAGTTTGGATAGTCGATTTCTCTTATAAAATTTATGTTTAATAACTTATTTACTACCTCTTTAGTGGCTTATTACCTTTCAAAAGAAAATTTACTCTTTTTTATTTTACAGACTTAAACAAGGTATCCACATTTAACTTGTGAAAGATTTCCTCCCTACAAATTCATTTTTCAATTAATATGTACCAAAAAATAATCAAAATATCTAGGACATTATACGGTCATGTCTCAAAATAACTAATAAAGCAATATGCTTCAGAACCAATATGTACCAAAATAACATGCCTAAGATTACATTTTATGCATCTACAAACACAATATTCATACGTCAACATGGATTTATAAAAACAACATAATTTATGAATACATTCTTAAGGAAGTCTTAAAAAGTATGAGAATTAGAGTTTAAAACCCCAAAACAAAATCCGTATGTATAAAAAAGGAAAGGGTTAGTGGTAAAGTTCATAAGTACACATCCCATAATTTTTAAGTACAACATTTATTTATAAGCTTGATTGCTTTCTAACCATTTGACCGAGTCTTTTGCCTCGATTCATTATCCTAACTTATAGTGTACTTATGAAAATAGTTAATCAATACTTGCTTTGAGTTGTTTAGAGTAGTTCCTAATTAGTGGTCTACTGATGGAGGATGTTGATACAGGGTCTACAGCTTGCACTTACTTCAAGTACTAATTTTCTAATAGGTTAGTGCATTGTCTGATTTGAACTAATTTTCCTTTTTCTAGATCATTTATACCTTCCATATTAGTTTCCTTTTTAACAACCCTCTTATCTACCCTTTTTTAGACATATCTAAATGGCTAAATGATTTATGGTTTACTGTGGTCGATAGGAATGTAATAGTTCTTCAAATTAAATCTAAGCTAGCCAAATACATATAAACATGAAATTATAAGCATATATGAAGCAAAAAGTATATATATGTTGATAAGTAAAATCATAACGTGCAACCAAGTGTCAATACATGATTTTTTCCAACTCATTTCCCTTTTTGTATAAATAATCTAATTTTTCTTCATATTAAATTCTTTCTACAATTAGTTTAAGATTTAACTTCATTTCTTTTCTTGCAATTTAAATCTTCAATTCAAATATGCGACAAAATTATTTTAGTTTATTTAAGTTTTAAATTTTTAATTCAAGAAAGATGGTATCAAAAAATATACTTAGCTTTTTCAAAAGAATTTGGGTTCAATTAAAATAATTTAGAAAATAAAAATAAAGTATGAATGTCTTAATTATAATTAAGGGAAATATTTATTTACGAAAGAATAGGAACGAAAAGTGTGAGATGGAAAATAAAAATCCCAAAATGCATGTCCCTGCAATAATAGATACCAAAGCATAAACTAAACAAGAGAAAGTCCAAAACATTGGCTTTTGGACAAAAGGTTAAAGTTCAACTGATATCATCGCGCAGGTGAAAGCGCATAATAAACCAAAAGGATTTAACCAAAGCATATATGATGTGTTCTATAAAGAACAAACAACGTAGCAAAAAGATATCCAATGTTACGAATATTATGTCAGACTTGGTATCATATTTGGTTCTAGTATATTACAGATATAGATAAATACTAGATACTATTTATAGTAATTTTTTAAATTGCAAAATAGTCTATAAATTTAGTAAAATTACAATATTGTCCCTCAATATATTGTGCTATATAGTTTTTAACTTTAACTTTATCTCAAAAATCATAACAATATAAATGTGATATAAGAACTATCTATTTATTCCTATTAATATTACTTTTCATATAATTCTTATATAAACAATAATCACAATTAGTATAAAAAATCATTTAATTCTCATATAGATATAAAACTAAGAATAATACAAACTACTTGTTAGTTACATCAAAACATCATATAATAAGAATAATAAAGGTCCATATGCATGACAATAAGGGTTTTTGTTGAAAAACACAACAAAGTAGAAGTAAAACTAAAGTTTTATATTAAAAGAGACAAATGAAAAACATGAAACTTCACTCCTTGACATATCCACTCAAATTGCATTAGTCCCAATTTTCATTTAATCTGAAGTCCTTATCAATCATGGGAGTCTCATCAATATCAGTATTCAAACTCATTGCATCAAATTGCATGTCAATACTTCCCTAAACACGACTATCTTTTAAGTCACTCTCATTTACAAAATTTAGTTCCTTAGAAACACAATCTACTACAAAAATCAATATAGGTTAGGAAAATTATATCTATAAAACTATTTGTTCTATTAAAAATTCTAATAAGCAAATAAAATTAAATTAATAAGAAATTATATGCAAATATACTGATAATAACATACATTTCTTAGACCTTTAAGTTTTATTGACAAATACTGAATCATTTAATCTTGTGTTCCAATCTTTTGTTTCCTGAATTAGTGAGTTCATATCTGTTCTAATTCCTTTCACTCCTAATTGCACTCATACATTGAAAAAATAATTTGAATTGCAAAGTTTTGTAATTTTGGAGCACCACTTCTAAATTAGTTTCACTAAGCTACTGTAAGAAAACAAAAGTAATCTTATAAACAAAATAATGTAATGATTAAAACAAAAGTAATCTTATAAACAAAATAACGTAATGATTAATTTTAAATAAGTAACAAAAGTTAAGAAATATATATTTAGATTAATTTTATCTTTTTAATATATTGTAATGGGCATCTTGAAATCACTGCATGCATCCTTTATACCTGCATTTGTAAGCTAAAGAGATTTTGCATCATCTCATATGAAATAATCGTTGTGATATTTTTTTATATTTCCTTAGCAAAATCTATTACAAAAATCCTTACAAAAAATCATAGTATCTATAAGAAAATTAAACTAGTTGTGCAGTACACAAATTAACAACACTTATATATAATAGATAATATTATAGCAACCAGTTCACTTTAAGTTCTTGTCTAGCTAAACTTTGTTTGTCATTAGCAATAATGGCCACTCAGACCCAATTCACAATTTGCTCCTTAAGTTGTTGATTATTTATTGCTAAGCCCTTATAGATTCTACTATTTCATTCTCTCCAAATCGAATAAATGTTAGTATGAAAAATAATATTAATAACCATACCATTCCTCTGACCGTGCTTCGTACACCTTATAATTAGATTCAAGGTCTCTATCCACTAAAAAGTGTATCTAAGCAGTTGTAGCATCACCAAAAATCTACTTCAAATTGATATACTATATGTACATTCAAAAAAGAGATAGTATCTGCTCTCATTCAGCTATTTGCAAAGGATACAAATGGGGTCAAAACTCCTAAACCATCTACCTTTTTTTCTTAATCGATTCTTTATCACTAAGCAAGTGAAAATAATAGCTTTATGGTTTAAAACTTATTTCCATGTAACATTAGCCCATGGAGCCTCTTCCAGATTATGAATTAATAACTAGTGACATAATTTGTTGTTGAAAACTACACTGGAATAGGGAGTCTATATAATGTTGTCCTTCCTCTGTCCTACAGAATTATTAGGTAGATAATTTTCCATTAAATGATATCCTCTAAAGTTACTAGCCCATTCATCATTATTGTTGAATCCCGTTTCGGAGCCTAACAATCGATTCGGATACCAAACAATGTTTGACTCAAGTCTTGGGATGAATTCCGAGAAGACTATTCGGGACAGTCGCGAGAGGGTGTGGGAAATAAAAGTGAAAGACATCACATTTATATATAAAAAAATCTTAGCGTGGCAACAAAAGAGAGTTTACTGCGGCGAGCTATAGGTTTGCCACGGCGAACCCATGGAGTTATCTCCATGGACCCTTTGGGAAAAGTTCGTCGTAGCATAAGTCATTCTTCACAGCGGCGAAGACGGCTTTAAAAAGGTTCGCCTCAGTAACCCTTGGCTTCGCTGTGGAAAAACCCTTAGAAACCACAATCCACAAACATTTTATGCAAATAGATTCATTCAAATCTAACCATCTAACCTAACCACAAGCTAACATAATCATACACAAATGGAATTTCGATTCATCATTTCCTTACTAATTCAAAGAGTTTG
>JANZXR010000007.1:4289029-4305743 GCA_027575705.1 Erythroxylum echinodendron
TTCTAGGTTCTTCTACGATTTTCTCCTTATGTTCTTCCTTAACCCTCACGACTCTTCTCTTCTTTTGTCTTATTATCTTAAGACAACTTTTTGAGTTTCCATTCTTGCCCTTCCTTATTCATGAAATTCCTACTATCTCTTTCTTTTACTTTATACCACCTTACCAAAATCTATAATATACCATATTAAACTTAAAAAATTTCAACTTCATACTTTCTAATTTATTTTTCCATGCTTGATAATCTAATACAAAAATAAAAATAAAATAAAATGTAAAAATCCTAAAAATGGGATCCAACAGTCTAACTGTTGAATTCTATGGTAGTGAACTAAATGGAGTCAGTTATAGTGATCCTGCTACTATGAAAAAATATACTAGACGTACTCAATTGGGGAAATTTTTGAATTAGATCGTGCTACTTTGAAATCCGATGGTGTTTTTCGTAGCAGCCTAAGGGGTTGGTTTACTTTTGGACATGTTTTGTTTGCTCTACTCTTCTTCTTCGAACACATTTGGCATGAAGCTCGAACCTTATTCAAAGATGTTTTTGCTGGTATTTACCCAGATTTAGATGCTCAAGTAGAATTTGGAGCATTCCAAAAAATTAGAGATCCATCTACAAGAGACAAGTAGTCTGATACAACATTGATCTCTTACTTTTTACCTCTATTTTTTTTTTGAATTTGACATTTTAGAATTTGACATAGATTTCAAAATCATCACAAACCTCCCTTTTTTTCTATTGGAATTTCTGGATTATGCGATTTCTGGATTATTATATGATGATTTTGAAACTTTCTAAAAGTTATAGTAAGCTAAATATGTTATTCTATTTTACATATGTTACTTAAGGTTTGGTAACTAGGAATGAAGACATGAGAATGGGCATGTAACCTACATTTATTAATTTTGCTTGTTTGGTTGTTAGTAATGGATAAGATAAGGATTGTAAAAGTTTGGCTTTTAGTAATAGATAAGATAAGGATTGAAAAATCTAGAAAGGATTTTAAATAATCCTAAATTTTTATTCCCAAGGTAATGCGAGTGTAACATGGAATCAAATATCATGAATAACAAATAAATAATTGTAGGCAAAAATAATTTCTTTTTTCTTCTCTTTTGCTTTATGTTTCGTCTCAACTAAAACTCTCTATGTGAGAATTTAAGATTAGTCTATTTATTTATACAATACATCAGTTGGATATTATTATCAACATTGCACATTACTTTTTAAAATTTATTTAATAATTTTTATTTTATTTCAATGATTTTATATCATAAAATAAGTTCATTATGTTTTTTAATTTTATTCTTATTAAAAATCATACACAATTATTTAAAAATGAATGATTTAAATAAGAGGACCACATTTAAAATGATGTATTTTAAAAGTAAGAGGACCACATTTAAAATGATGTATTTGAGACAATTACTCAACAATGAGTGTGATGGTGACAAATTTAACAAAAAGTAACATCATCAAAATAATATAAACAACAGCCACTTACAAAGATGAACTATTATGTAGAAAGAGACTAAAAAATGAAGAAATGCAAGCGATAAACCCTAAACAAAAATAAACATAAAAAGTGATCGTAAAGTAAATTAATTGAATATAAATTCTTGTAGAATGTATATTCCACAATAATCAGTAATCAAATGCATGCGACAATTTGAGGAATCAAACAAACCCTGATACGAATAAAACTAAGTTTATAACCCAATAACTTTTTTTAGATTACACAATAAATAGACTTTTTGATGCTAAAGAGCTTAAAATACATAAAGAAATAGGAGAGAAAAAATTAGTCAACCACAAGACTTAATTTAGTAGAACCAAGATTGGAAATTAAGTTACCAACAAAAGATAAGAGCTGAAATTTATATTAAATTAGGAGTCTTTATTGAATAGAAAGTTATAGTAAGCTAAATATGTTATTCTATTTCACATATGTTACTTAGGGTTTGGTAACTAGGAATGAAGACATGAGGATGGGTATGCAACCTACATTTATTAATTTTTCTTATTTGGTTGTTAGTAATGGATAAGATAAGGATTGTAAATGTTTGGCTTTTAGTAATAGGGAAGATAAGGATTGAAAAATTTGGAAAGGATTTTAAATAATTGTAAATTTTTATTCCCAAGATAATGCAGGTGTAACCTGGAATCAGATATCAAGAATAACAAATAAACAATCGTAAGCAAATATAATTTCTTTTTTCCTTCTCTTTTTCTTTATGTTTCATCTCAACTCAAGCTCTCTATTTGAGAATTTAATATTAGTCTATTTATTTATACAATACATCATTTTGGATATTTTTATCAACATTACACATTACTTTATTTAATAATTATTTTATTTTATTTCGATGATTTTATATCATAAAATAAGTTTATTATGGTTTTTTATTTTTATTCGTATTGAAAGTCATACACAATTTTTAAAAATTAATAATGTATTGAATCATTAAAAATATTTTAATTATTTATTTATTAAATAAAAATTTTTAATAAATAAATAAAAATAAATATTTTAATTATTTCTTTACAAAATCAATGACATAATAATCAAACATAAGTAAAAAATTGTCATTACTATTATTAATATTTGATACCAAACACTAGTGTAACTATTAACTTTTATAAGTTCATTTCTAGTGCTTGTATACCAAAGATGTATAGTCTCATTCCGATTCCCACTAGTTGTTTAGGACTCGTAGAATTTTTTTTAGAATAGGATTTAAATTTTTTAGGAGCCCTTTCCTAATAGAATAATGGTTTTAAGAACTCTGTATATATGTTTGTACTCAACCCTTCAATAATAATAAGCAATCTTGAAAATTTTCTGCAAATTTGACTTTTTAAAAATATGTGATGCTTTCTTTTAAGAGTGATTTTTATGCCTTAGGAGTTATTACTAATTTTCTGCCTTCTATTCTTTGTGTTCACAGCAAAATTTCAGCAACCAAAATCCTATTTTCTAACCTAATATCAACAGCTACTAGTTAATAATTGTTCTATTTGTCCTACTCTCTTTGTTACCTTCAAAAGCCAATAAATTACCTCATCCGGACTTTTTTCCCTGATTCCCTCTCTCAATATCCAATTTTCTTTTAGTTTTCAATCAACGATAATGTGCATAGGATTCTTTATATAGGGTCTACAGAGTTTGATCTCTAAGTAAGAGGAGCACATTCAGAATTTCATGTCAGTAGGTCTCTGATGTGATAATGTTAATCCTGTTTTGATTAACGTCAACTTATCAAATTGCAGGAAAATTGTTTGATATGACATTCACGTGAGCCTCCCTCATGTCATATTCAAGTTGATTTGGTTTGTCACCTGAACCCAAAGTTAATACGAAGTACTTGATTTGAAAATTAATAGCGTTGAAAATTTTAACTAAAAGATTAATACAAATGTTTGATTAAGAAAATGCTATAGTAAGAAGAAAAAAAATATCGTAATTCCTAATATTACAGGTTTGGTAGTTTTCCAGCCGGTAAATCTTCCCATGCTTAAGATATCCAATCTGCTCAGGTGAAATAAAGTTGAAGGAATCCCAAAGATGAAGGGGGTGTTTGGTAGATAGCTTTTTAGCTACATTTTAGCTGATTAGAGAGGATTAGATGTTTGACTATGTCAAACAGCTAATTCACTTGTTTGGTTAAGAGCTGGTTGGGTTGGCTGATTCAACCCAACCAGCCATTTTTTGAAAAACTACTTAGGAGGAGCTTTTCCACCAACCAGCTAATAAAAATTTTACTGAAAGACAATTATGCCCTCAAACTTATTTCTAACCTATCTAAAATGTATGAGATTAACTACAACTCTTATTTATAAACTCATCAAAACATCTATATGGTAGTTCATAGAGTATAAAACTAAAGATGAGATTTGGATTTTATTGTTGTTATTGTTATTGTTATTATTATTATTATTATTATATGTTCTATATTTTTTATTAGAGTTGTAAACTTAATTTTTGTAGAATTAAATATTTAAAATTTAAATTACTATAAGAATATCCAACGAAATACTAAATTTATACCCTTATAATTTTTTTAATGTCATGTCTTTATAAGTCATTTTACACATAAACAGCTAATACTAAATAGCTAATTTTACCAAACGTCAAATGACGAACAGCTAATACAATCCGTTGGTCAAATCAGCTGATAGAATCAACTATCAGCTAACAGCTAATAGAATTAGCTAACAGCTAATGCAATTAGCTGATTGCCAAACAGGGCCGAATTCTGTCAAGCAACCAGAACCTGTAGAATCACTTTGTCAGCTAAAACCTATGTTTCGCTGGTGTTCAAAATATATATATATATATATATATATATAATGTATTACTTTGGCAGCCTAACGCAATCAGACTAACTGAATGGCCATTGTAATCTTGTATTAATATTAATCAACAGGTCGACAGCCTTAAGACCCAATTTTGGTAGAGCAAGGAATTACATACAAACATATCCTTGGCTTTAACACCCAACAGCAGCATAGTCAAAATGAATCATGTAAAATGATGTTACATTTACATGCGAAGACACAAAGCAAAAAGTGGGTCTCATATTTCTTCAATTTTTACACTGGACCAGAGTCACCATCGGATGTAGGAAAGTTTGCAAATGGAATATGCATATTTGTGTCCAAGGACTGAAGTGCTCTTAGAACTTCAAGCATAGATGGCCTTTTCTCTGGCATGACAGAAGTACAACGAATAGCGATGTCTAATGCGCCAAGCATCTCTTGTTGCGGCAAGCTGGCAATCTTAGGATCGAGGACTTGGAGTGCTCCACCGGCAATGTTGATTTTCCTTCGAACCCACTTCACAATATCAAGAGATGAACTTGAGTCTGCTTGATCAGCTTGTCTGCCAGCTATCAGCTCTAGTAGCACAACACCAAAGCTGTAAACGTCCCTTTGTTCAGTTGCTTTCTTATCGTATACATTCTCTGCAATCAAGCAAACAGCTATTTCAGCTGCTACAGAAAATATGTTTTCTTCAAGCAACTGGACAAATAATGATTGAATTGATTTAAGCAAAAGTGACTGGAAGAACAAAGAAGATAGATTACACACGTCATCCAAACTTTCATATGGAGAGGAAACATCATCTTCAAAAAAACATCCAAGTAATTGACATTCAGCAGTGAACTAATAGATAAACTTGAGAAAACCAAAGCTAGATTTAAATCTACTTTTAAGATATACATATGCAGTTTGATCTGAAGTAACTAGAGTTTCTATGAATGCCAAGTACTGTTTCACAATGTGGAGCTGGCGCATACATGGATCACGCTGTCTGAATTCTGAAAGTATCAATTTGGTGTAAAGAAAATTACCAGGAGCACTGTAACATGAGCATGTAAGTTCTGAAGAGATTGTGGACTGAAATGCAGCTTCACCCACAACTCGGTCTAGAGCAAAATCTGTCAGCTTAGGATCAAAATTCTCATCCAAAAGAATATTTGTTGACTTGAGATTTCTGTGAAGTAAATGAGGAGTGTAGTCCTTGTGAAGATATGATAATCCTTGAGCAACTCCAATGGCAATCCTCATTCTAACACTCCATGGCAACTGAAAATCTGATCTCCCTATCATATCCCCCAAGCTTCCCTTCTGTAAGTAGTCATATATTAGAAAAATGGATTCATCTGAATGACAAAAGCCAAGAACTTTGGCAATGTTTTTATGCCTGATCTTAGCTAATGTCTTCACTTCAGACTTCAAAACTTTCCAAGGTTGGCTCCCTATATTGACTAGCTTCTTGACAGCAATCAGTTCACCACTAGGTAATGTAATGATGTATACTCTACCAAAAGCCCCACCCATTCCCACAGCACTTTTCTCATCCATATGAAAAATCAGATCATGCTCAGTAACTCTAAGAGGATAGAAAAACACTGAACGCCAACCATCCATTTGTGCCATTTGAGATTTCCGTTTAGAGGATCGATGGAAGACGAAGAAACCAGCAGCAACAAGCAATATCCCAACACCAAATGCTACAGAAATCAGGGCACATGTCAATGTACTAATGCCACCAGAACTCCGATCTCTTCGTGACTCATCAGAACAGGAATTGGGCAATCCAGGACCACAAAGACCAGGGTTTCCTTCCAAGTATGAGGCAGGGAGACCCGAGATTAGAGCAGAAGGCACTTTTCCAGATAGATGATTAAAGGATACATTAAAGAGAGCAAGTTTCAAATTTTGAAGCTCTTCTGGGATTGAACCAGTAAGATTGTTATCAGATAAATCAAGGTAAGTTAGTACTGGCAAATCAGCGAGTGATGATGGAATTTCCCCGATAAGACTATTGCCTGCCAATGACAATGACACCAACTTTCTGCATTTCTTCAGCTCAGGAATATATCCAGAAAGGGAATTGTGGGAAAGGTTTATGATACTCATAGCTGGAGAATCACAAAAATTTTGAGGTAACTCACCGTAGAAGCCATTAGCAGATGCAGAAAATCTATATAAGCTCTTAACTAAACCAAGACCTTGGGGGATTTTACCACTGAAGCTGTTGTTATCTATTTGAACTTGCTCCAACTGAGATGCCTCAGATATTGTATCCGGTATTTGACCTGAAAATCTATTGTTTTCAGCTCTGATAAGCTTAATTTTGGTTAACGACCAAAACCCAGCCGGTAAGTTACCAGAAAAATCGTTGTTTTGAATTTGAAACCTCTCAAGACTCAAGCATTCTGTAATTGAGTTGGGAACTGAACCATTGAAGAAATTGGTGTGGAGACTAAGGTTTATGAGACCCTGCGAGCTACATATACCATTTGGGAAAGCCCCCGAAAGTTGGTTCTGTGAAACGTCGAAAGACACTAGTTTCTTATTGAGAGAGGACACTAGTGTTTGAGGAATCGTACCACTTAGATTGTTCTGTGACAGGTCCAAAATGGTTAAACTTTGCGAACCCACGAGTGAATCTGGAATTAGACCATAAAAACCAGAGCTTTGCAAGAAAAGCTGCTCAAGTTTCTCTAGCTTCCCAATATCATCAGGAATTTCACTCACCAAATATGCATTTTCGGACAAATCGAGAACAATAAGTTCAGTGAGATTCCGAAAAATGTGCGGAACATTACCTGAAAGCAAGTTGCTTCCCAAGTTGAGTACTTGCAGGTTAACCAGTGAGGCAATCCCTTCTACTATCTTTCCTTCGATGTGGTTCTTGCTAAAATCAAGAACCTTTAAAGATTTAAACTGAGAAATCTGATCTGGGATTGTACCCCAAATAAGGTTTTTGCTCAGATTCAGACTCTCCAAGGAACTACATTGAGAGAGGTGAAGAGGAATGGGCTGATTAAAAAAGTTGTCAGCTAGATTTAGAAGAGTCAAATCTGTAAGCTGACATAGTGAAGAAGACATTTCACCAGAAAGATTGAGACTTTGAAGTTTAATGGAAGTTACAGAGAGTGAAGGTGCAGGAGTGCATGTGATTCCAGTCCAGTTGCAGTGATGCATGTTGGAGTCATTGGACCAGCTTGCAAGAGAGTTCTGCGGGTCTACTATGGATGCTTTGAAGTTGAGAAGAATATCTGCTTCATTAGCAGCCCCACTTCGTATGTAGAGTGTGAAGATGATAGAGAGAGCAAGGGTGTATCTGCAAGTGTCTGCAGCCATTGAAGGGAGAGAGAGAGAGAGAGAGAGCTTTGCTGTGTTTATTCCAATCTTCTCTATATATCAGTGAAATGAGACTGAAAAGGGTCAAAAGCAGGAGAAGAGTATGCCTAGACGATGTCAACTGGTTGAGAGCAGAGCATACATGTGGTATCGAAATAAGTACGTACCTAAAGATATTAGTGTTAATTAGTTTCTCCTTAATTTTTATCATTCCGCAATTAATAATAACGTTAATTTAGACTCAGTTGTCAGTACGGTATTGACATTGGTATCAATAAGTCGTCATCTCACACTATAGAAAGGTTGTCTCATCTTCTTAGTCAGATCACTTGTATCACTCTTTACACATTTATATTTTAAATGAGTTGTCTCTCTTCACTTCACTGGTAATTGTTTCACCTTAATAAGTAGAAATACTTCCAAATCCATGCTAATCGGACAGACGTTCGTTTCTCAGTCGATAAATTTAATATTAGACGAAGAAAAGTGCCCGACCTTTCTGTTCATTGAATGGAGATCTTATAATACATGCAACAGCGCAGTACTAACGGCTTCATAAGTTACGCTGTCTGTATATGTCAATTAAAGCCAGAAATGGCCAACCTAATGTAACCCGCAAAAGTTCCATTATTGGAGTTGTTCTTATCTCATTGTTTTCTGTTTCGTACATAATAATAAGCATAAAAGTCAACTTGATTAATGGCAGAAGCAGTTATACCAAGTTCTTTTTCTACGAATCCCAAAGGCTAAAGGTCTCTGAATCAGTTGGCATAGGAGAGAAATCAGTATCCATGTAGTTCAGTTTGTAGGCAGCTAACCTAATCTCAAGTTAACAAATTCACTTTGTCCACTTGTTTAAAATTTTATGGTAACCTGACCTGGCGATTAAGAAAGTATAGATAACAAAATCTGAGCTTTGAAGTTGGGACAAAAGGGGGTGCAGAAAAAGGCTCCCCGTGAATGAAAAGGGCGAAGACAAAAAAGGAGGCGGAAGAAAGAGACATTAATCTACGTACCACGACAGGAACACCAATTACAGCACAGGTCAACATAAGATGCCCTTTTGTCTTTTTATTTCCCAAGTAACTTAGTAGGTTTTGATTTCGCGCTTGTGTAAAGGAATAGAGAGAGAGAGAGATAGCAATGTAATGTCAGTGTATAGTCACGGCATTCTGCATTCGACATAGGGACTAGAGATCACCCGCTTTCACCGCAGAGGAGAGGTTAGTTGGAGAGTTGCTGGCTCATCTTTTACTGTAGCGGCTAAGATCTTATTAGGACCACCTTTGACTTTCACTAAACTCCAACAGACAACAGTGGTCTCCTCCTCCTCCTTCCATACGATGGGCATATTTTCAAACAAGATGGTGGATTTTGTCAAGGTTAAAAGAAGATTAAATGTATCCTATGACATTGTTTCATGCCACCTATCGAATTGTAATTCCGCAACTGGAAAGTCTTAAAGTATTTTCCCCGGGAGAAAAAAAAAAAGGCAAAAAGTGAAAACTAGGATTTGACTTTGAAATTTTGGAAAAAGAAAAAAGTGGGAAGGACGACCATAATTGCATGCTCTGCCAAAAGATGGAGTGAAGACTGAGGTCTGCATCAAGCAGCATCCCATGTAACTTGTCACCCAGTGAACAGAATTACAAAAACAGAAAGCACCACTCTGTAAATTTGAAAGAAGAAATTACATAGGAAAGTTTTATTTTATGAGTTTTGCTCAACATAATAAAATAATGAAACAATCCCATTTGATTAAAAAAATTAGACTCTCATAATAGGTCCAATTGAAATAATGACGTGCTGAACATGGTCAACTAATAATCACATTCTGATGTTCAGTAGCCAAAATAGGTGCTTGTCATGATTTGGTATCACCGTGGGATATGACTCTAAGATTTACAAAAAGTTATCAAGGAATTGCATAAAATAGGTCTTTTATTTCCGGATTTTCTTTCAAGTAAAATAATAGAGCAATTTAATCAATTATGATTGATGTAAATAGTTTAGTATTTTCATCCTTTAATTAGAAGTCTCGAATTCGAGTCTTAAAAATAAAAAGACTTTTTTGATTAATATTTTACTCCTTACGAACTAATCTCATATGAACAAAGATTAGTACGAATGTAAATGACTTAAAAATATTTTTTATAATTAAAACTCTCTTAAAATATATTGTAAAAAAAAAAAGAGAAATTGAGTATTTAAAATAGTAATCTTGGTCAAGTGATTCAATTGGTCCAACTCCAATTCACCATACAACAGAAGCCATAAATTAAAACACAGATCACCATGTACATCTTGGGATTATGATCTTTAATTGTCCTTCAAACGTAGTTTCCTTAATCCCACGAAGATGTCAACAACTACAAGAAGAGAAGCTCTTTACGTTGCCTGGGAAGCATAAACAATGGATACTTTGGTGCGCTTCCTCAGTTTCACCTCACCATATCCAATAAAAGTTGCATGGATATGCCCAATAGTCAACGATAGAAGAGGCTTATTCTAAAGTATCCAGGCTCAAGAAAACATACACACACTCACACGTGTGTGTGTGTGTGTGTCTCAACATAAATATATATATAAATACACATTTGTATTCGACGATTCGACGAGGTGTTGTTTGTTATGTTGAGAAGCACCTTGTATTCGACGAGGTGTTGTTTGGTATGCTGGGAAGCACCTTGTATTCGACGATGTATATATTGTTTGTTATGTTGAGAAGCACCCAAGTCCCAACAAGGAATTGGAGGAGGTCCAGACATAATGACTGTGGGGGTTAAGTGATCAAATTCCACTTAATTGCGTTGAAGAAAAAGAGGAAACAACACAATTATACACACTCAGTAACACCAGCAGCATTGCTTTCAGTAGACGGTAGGGTGGTGGGGACGATGCTCTCCATATTTTTTTGTTGCGTTGGCCCATTGCACTTCATTGCTTGTTAGTTGTTTCGCAACACATCTTTATACGTAACAGGATTCAATCTAATATGCATTTACTTTTCATGTCAATTTATCTTCTGCCATTTACTTGAAATACAAGTTTTTAGCATCATAAAATTGTCTCTTTAGAGCATAAATGACCTTTGAAACTGTACGTAAATGTAGTTTCAATTCAACTATTGTGTAATATGTGATCCTATCCTTGTCCAAAACATGACCAGAAAACTGCACAAGTTGCATAATTAATTGAAGTTTAGCTGAAAGATATATCAAAGTCCATGATTTCAGTTACCTCAACAGCTTACTCACGCATAACCATCGTTCCAACCCCAGAAATGGTGTAAGTTGATCTGACACAATTCACATACTTTTCATTTCCGGGACTTCAAGTCATTCTTCTCATCGGTTCAATTTTATGCAAAGATTGTTCATTTTTCCCTTCGTGGCCTATGACAAGACACACGTGGCGCGCTTGTCCATCAACAACCTTGACACCTATAGTCTGCATCCCTGTAGGCTTAATTCCAATCGACAGAGAGAACTTATACACGCAATTATATCACACATTCAATTCAAACCCTATTTAAGTTTTCTTTATAAATTAAATAAAGTTTCCATTAACCATAGTAAAGCTATCCAAAATTACAACTGAGTTCACAAAAATGGTACAAATGGCTAAAAACAAATGACTAAATTACAATTCAAAAGTTGCAAGTTCTATCTATTTCTAATCTAGTAGATAGCTCGAATTCAGTTTATGATTTTTTTCAGCTAATTGATGCTTGTTTACTTCCTCACCTTTATAGATTCTCTTGTTTCTTTCTTTCCTTGGGGAATAGAGTGTTGTTGTAAAAGCTACTTTATAAATTGCTCTATCTTGCACCTGTTGTTGTGCAATACATGTAATTCAATTTAGAGTTATTAGTCATTCATAAGAAAAACAATAATCTATTAGCAAATGCGGGATTCTGCTCCACATAGTTTTGGAATATCTATATTGGAAGAACGAGTGTTCCTCGTCTTCTTCTGATTCTTTGCATAACACACATATTCGGCCAAATGAGCCAAACCATCTTTTCTGATCCTGTTCTTGATAACTAGCCAGGTGAACAATGATGCTTTCAGGTGCAAGGAGCTCTTCCATAGGAGGTTGAACCAAAGAACATTCTTTCCTTTAGCTTGCAATGCTTTATAGCATGACTTGTTGGTGAATAATCCTGTAGAATTTAGTTTCCAGATGACATTGTCCTCACTGTACCAGTGGGTGATACGAGGAAAGTATTCAATTAGGTAGTTGAATCCTTTAAAATTGCCACTCTATCTTCTATCGTACGTTAGTGTAGATACTCTAGCAATAAGAGGAACTCTGTTGGTTAGTTGGGATATTTCACTTCTCAGGAAAAGAGGATTGTACTCGAACCAATTGTCAAACCACTCCCAAGTATCCTCTCCATTACCTAACCTGTGCTTGATCCAAGGGTACACATCATTTCTCAATTTCAGCATATATGTGAAGATTCATGAGTATTCCCTAGTAATTGGCATTTGCAAGAAATTTTCATTCCTAAGATAAGTTTCATGTATCTATTTTATCCAAATAACATTCTTGTCTACATATATGCTCTAGATTCTTTTACACAAAAGTACTTGTTGCATCAGAGGAAAAGAAATTATCCCTAATTGTCTTTGCTTTTTAGGAATTGTCACTTCATGCCATTTGACTATAGCATTCTTGGAATTATCTATTTTTCTATACCCTACAAATGCTTTCATGACAGAATCAATCTCTATGATTATTTTTCTTGGCAGGATGACGTGAGTGATCTGGTGAATATAGAGATTTCCAAGAGCTAGAATAATCAAAGTGACCTTGCAGCTAGTGACAGATATCCACTTTACCAAGCATTTATTTTAGTTTTGAATATTTCAATAAGTGAGACACAATCTGAATACTTAGGATTTGCATATGAAATTGGGACTCTGAGATACTAAAGTGGAAGAGCTTGTAACCGTAGCCCTGAAATCCTACATAACTCATCAAAATTCCTTAAATCTTTCGAACAAAACAAGTTGCTTTTGTTTATATACACTTTCTACCGTAACCAGCTTGAATACGACTTAAGTTGATCCTTTAACACATTCACATGATGAGCTTTAGCACCTAAAAGAAGGATTAAATCATCTATAAACATCAAATGGGTGAGCTTGTAATCTCTACATTTATGATGATAATGAAACCTACAATTGCATTCAATAATCTTGTTGAAAATTCTAAATAGCCTTTCCATAGCTAGGGTGAAAAGATAGAGGGATAGGGGTCTCTTTTTCTTGTTCTCCTAGCACAATTTTGAGGCTAAGTACGGGCTCAATTGAAAATTATACTTATTGAAGCAGATGTAATGGACATAAAGATCCAATCTATGAAGAGTGTAGGAAATTCAAGTGCTTTTAAGCAAGATTGTATAAAATGCTAGATCATTGTGTGGAGTGCCTTATAAAAATCAAATTTCCAATAGTTGTTGATGCTTTTCCTATAATTATATTCTTTCAAATTCTCTTGCATTAGGGGAATGTTATCTCTTATGGATCTCCTCTCAATGAAAGCACCTTGTGCTAAATTCACCACTGTCCTTAAGGTTATTTTTAGCCTATTAGCAAGAAGCTTAGCAATTACTTTGTAAATCATATGGCAATATGAAATTGATATGGAGTCCACCAAGGAAGCAAGAATAAGTTTCTTGAGAACTAGGAAGATGTAAGTGTGGTTAACTCCTTTAACATTTTGCAAGAGGAAAAGGATTCTTGTATTGCTTCTGTGAACAAGTTGTCAGTTATCTCCCATGTTTGTTGGAAAAAATAGGTAGTGAACACATCAGGCTATGGTGTAAACCAAACATCACTACTTTGATTCTAGGTTTGTGAAAGGACCTATTAAAAGCTCTTTTGTGTCATGAGTTAAAGGAACTTCAAAGAACCTTTTTATATTTTTTAGCATAACTAGAATTCTCTACTACACCCATCAACTGTATAAAAAAAACCTCTAGTGAGCTTTAATAAAGAGGATAGATCATTGATACAGTTACCAGAATTGTCATTGAGCTCCACAATCTTGTTCTTATTTATCCTTGCTAATACGGAAGCATGGAAGAATTTAGTATTTGAGTCCCCATCTCTTAACTAGGTCATACAGTTTTAAGATGGATTTATGCAGGTTGAGGAACTTATGATGTTCTCTATGTCCTTAAGCTTCAATTTTCTTTAAGTGATTATTGTATGGGAATTTGTAACAATCATTTTGAGTCTATCTTCACTTCCGTCAGGTCTCCCTGATCTACTTAGTATTAGAACTAGTAAAACTTTTGATAACTTTTTTTTTACCTTTTTCATTTTTTGTATCATCTGAAAGGATTTATAACCATTCACATTCTAGTTCTAGCAAATATCCATAAGTTGTAAGAATCCTTCTTGTTGTCTAAACTCATTGAAGAATATAAAAGGTACCCCTAACATCTTAATAACTTAGAGATTATGGATTAGTATGAAGGAGTGACCTGAAAGGAACATTCACCATAATGTGCATAAGAATGTGAGTACAAGTCTAACCAAGGTTGTTGACTAATGCACGATCAAGCTTTTTCCTTCCTAACATATGTCCTTGTTGTTTTATTGGACCAATTAAGCAGCCTCCCACTAAATGTGAGATTAGTGATTTTCACTTTTTGGAATAAGTTAGCTAACTCTCTCCCCATAGCAATATGAAAAACCTCGCCTCCCTCTACTTTATAATATGAAAGTATACAATTGTAATCACCAACTAACATCCAAGGGTTGTTAGTAGTAGCTTCAATGATCTGCAAATTATTCCAAATGTTTTCTCTTTGGAATTTAAAATTGATGCATATACTAATGTGATATCAAAAGCTAAGTTAAAACCTACTGTCTTAAATTTCAAATGGATAAACTAATCACTTTCTCATTCCACTTACATTGAGGCTTTGTTTGAATTAAAAAAGCATAGGATTCGACCATTGTAATGTGAAATGTGATTAGAGATAGCTTCCCATTCTACACCCAAAAATTTTGAAACACCTAACATATGAGGTGATTTTTTTTTTGGTTTCTAAAAGCCTTACTAAGTAAGGCTTCTTCTCCAAAACGATCTCCTTTACCATTTCTTTTTTAATAGGGTCATTATACCCTTTAACATTCCATAATAGAATCACTAAGAGGTGTTTGCCTTATGGATTTATCCTGGCCCTTCTTCTAGTCGATATTCTGTTTTAGTTAGTTGCTGATTCTTTAATTTCAATAGGGATCTCTAATACTTTAGTTTCAACTGGGAACTTATTCTTAAAGTTTATATCATTTACAATCTGATTGTTTGTGATCGACTTATTTTGAGTTAGTCAAAATTGTAATAAACTGTAAGTACACGACGTAGCTGTAGCTAGTACCAGTAAGTATGGGTCAATTCCACGAAGATTATGAATACTATTAATTAACCTTCCCTTATTATTTAGCCTCTGAATTGATTTTATACTTTTAATAAAAAGAAAATAAAAACTAAAATAATTAAAGAAATAGGAAACGATAATGGATGCAAGGATAGTGGAATTCACTTTAAAAATTATCATTATCAGAAATTCATGTCTAGGTTCGAATCCCCTTAAACCAAATTGATCTTTTGTTATGCAATTGTTTTGTTGATGTATTGGACTGTGGAGACTCCTATGATATGCTAACAGTTTACTTTGAGTCTAATAACAACTAATCATAAGGTCTCTAACTGAATTACTCAAGTTAAATCTTATAGGATTACATTACCGATTTATAAATCCCTCTATTAAGTTTGACCATAATCTGGAAAATTTAGTCATCTTATCTCTAGGGTTACAATAAACTCCTTCTAATTACGATGGAACTATTCACATAAGGATTTCTCAATCTCTACATATGAAATCAGATTATGATATAATATTCTTGGGTTATTAAAATATCAATAAAACACGTAATCAAATCACAATAAATCAAACAACCAATTGCATTAATAAAAGAATCAAATCATATCAAGGTATTAACATAAGGTCCATCTATCCTAAATACTAATTGGACGTTTAGTTTCACTTGATCGAATATGAAATCAAACATACATAAACATAAAGACAAATAAAAAATAATGGGTTTATAATTCTAATTCTCCCTGATTGTCTTCTATAGAATGTTCTGGTGATGTAGAGGCTTTATTTTTTATTTTAATGGATATTTCGACAATTTCTTTGTGTTTTCCACTTCTTTGGACCAAAATTACACCTAGAGAACAAGTTCCATATATGGAATTGCCTCCCTATGTCTGCTTTATGAATTCATACCAATTGCCTTCTCTTTCACCTCCCAATATATCCTTTTATCACCAAATTTAGTTTTCGTAGATTCACAGTCTCTTGCACGACTATGCATCAGACCATGAATTACTAGAATTCTCTAGATATTGTGAAAGTGCATAGGCTTATACATGATTGTGCATTTCTTCAGATTTTTTGATTCTTCATTTTACACCGTACTTTCATCCAAATTCTTCTTCTTTAATTCTATAAAGGCAATTATCATCCGTATACACACTCGGAGTGAATCAAGTACCAACTATATGATAGAAGTACAAAATATCAAGTAAAATGCATCAAATATGGTTGTAAAAATATAGTCAAATATCCATCTATCAGTTTGCCTCTTTTTACTTTTTTCCTTCAGGATTAATAGGAATATGCTTAGTTTCTAGTATGTTAGTAGGTTGAGTTTCAGTCAAATCCATAGCTCCATCAACTTCCACTAGTCTGTATTCATTAGGTTCATTTAAGTTCTCTGAAGTTATCAACCCCATAAGCTCATCATGCTATCCTGTTTTGAATAGGTTCCTAATTGGTTTCCATCTTTTACTCACTAAATTAGGATTCCATAGATAAGTTATGGGTCGTTCTGTTGGACCCCGAACTGTTCTTAGAAGACTAGAACTAATAAATGAGAAATGTGTAGAAGTTCGTACTTGTGTTTTGGTGTTTTAAGTGGATAAGAGATTTCGAACTGAAGAGAATTAGTTGAATCTATGTA
>JANZXR010000007.1:4320915-4332196 GCA_027575705.1 Erythroxylum echinodendron
TGTTCACAAATGCATGAGCATGAGATGTGTTTTTCCTAATTTCTCTGATTCACCACACTTGGACCCGTTTCTCTGGTTCGACCCGTTCTATGGAAACAGGATGTTACACATATAATGCTCCATATGCAATGCATCTGAAGAGTACCAAAATATATAGAGATTTAAAAGAACACTTCTGGTGGAGAGGAATGAAGAAAGATGTTGCAGAGTATGCTAGAAAATGCTTCGTCTATCAACAAGTTAAAGCAGAACATTATACACCCGCCGATAAGCTTAAGCCCTTATCTATTCCTGAATGGAAGTGGGAGAAGATTACAATGGATTTCTTAATGGGATTACCAAGGACCAGCGAGAAGCATGACACAGTATGGGTGATTGTTGATAGGCTAACCAAGTTAGCAAATTTCTTGCCAATTAGATAGACAGATTCTTTGAATGCCTCAGCCAAGAAATACATAGATGAAATAATTAGACTTCATAGGATTCCAAGTTCTATAGTCTCATATATAGATCCCATATTCACCTCCAGATTTTGGGAAAGTTTGCAAGAGACTTTATGAACCAAGTTGCATTTTAACACAACTTTCCATCCACAGACTGATGGCCAATCAGAGAGAACAATAAGGACATTGGAGGTAATGTTAAGAGCTTATGTTATGGACTTTAAAGGCTCATGGGATGAACATCTACCTTTGATTAAGTTTGCTTATAATAATTCCTACCACTCAGGAATTCAAATGAAACCTTATGAAACTTTGTATGATAGGAAGTGCAGAGCTCTGGGACGAGGAAGGTGAAAGAAGACTTATAGGACCTGAGTTGGTATAAGATAAGGTTAACAAGATTAATTTCTTGAAACAGAGACTCAAGGCAACTTAAGACAGGATGAAGAGCTATACAGACGCATATAGGAAGGAGATGGAATTTAAAGTTAGAGACAAAGTATTTCTTAGAGCCTTATCATAGAAAGGAGTCTTAAGATTTGGTAAAAAGGGTAAACTCAGTCCGAGACTTATGAGATTATTGAGAAGATTGGGCCTCTCGCCTGCAAGTTAGCCCTGCATCCAGAATTATCCAAGATTCACAATGTCTTCTATGTATCAATGCTAAGGAGATATAGATCGGATCCCTCGCACATAGTCCAACCATTAGAGGTTCAATTAAGGGAGGATTTGATTATGAAGAACAACCAGTAGCGATTCTAGATTCAAAGAAAAAGGACTTGAGAAACAGGACTCTGAAATTGGTTAAAGTTTTATGGAAGAACCATTCAAGAGAAGAGGGAATATGGGAACCTTTAGAAGCCATGAAGGAGAAGTATCTACACCTAATTGTAGCTTCAGGTAATAATCTCAAGGATGAAATTCTTTAAGAGGAAGAGAAATGTTGAACCTCGAATTTTTCTTAGAATTTTTTTAATAAATTAGTAAGCATGAATCGAAAATTTAAATTCTTGAATTAGCAATTTTTAAAGTTTAATTAGGTATATAATTAATTATGTGTGGTTGCATGGATTAAAAGGAAGAGTTAGAATTAAGTTAAGGGGTTAGAAGGCATTAGATTAAATATGGAAGAGTAAGCTTGGAAAGACAAAAGTTCTTAAACTAATAAGAAAAGAAGAGAAGAGAGTTGTCTATAGTAAGAAAGAAAAAGAGAGAAAGTCGTAGAAGAAATTAGACGAAGAGAAGGAGAAACCAAAGCATAGAAAGAAGAAGAAGGAAAGAAAGAAAAAGGAGGAAGAAGAAGAAAGAAAAAGGGTTCAGCTGAAAATTTTTAGGTATTCCCTATCTTTTCTTCTTGGTTTAGTAGAAGAAGAAACTAGTGAAAGTAGGTTTTATGTTGAATATGAAAAGAGAAAGAAGAGAACCAAGAAATTGGTTTTCTTACATCTTTATGGATTTCTAACTACATCTTAGTTCTTCTAGCCTAGATAAAGCTCATTTTTGGATAATAGAGCTTTACGGAAGTTCTATTCGTATATGATGTTTAAATGAAAATATATTTGTTTGAAGGGAACCAAGAACTTCAAAATCAAGAGTGAGAGGAAGAACAAACTTGAGCTTGGAGTTACAAGTAAATAGGTAGGCAATACGTTTATAATCGTTTTGTTGATGAGCTAAATTATTTACTTGTGTGTGTACTTAAATGCTTGCTTTTATTCATTGTAAATGTGGGAAAAATAATCTATGATTTTAAATCATGTTTGCTTTGAAAGACTCTACTGCTTTTGGTATTAACGAGAAGAAGAAAAACACAAATTTCATAAAAATTTCATTATGATATGAAATATGTAAGCATAAAAAATTTGCTTGTGTGGGCAAGAGAGAAACCATTTCATTGGTCACGTGCATGTTGACCTATAGCCTTCTCCCGGCTGTCCACTTATGGCATATGTGCTTTAAAAAAATGGACTCGTTTCATTCATGGTGTAAACTTCGGTTTCGCCATTTTGTTCTATGGGATTCTCTCAAGCCATTATATGTGTGCACTTTGCTTTAAATTGCTAAACATGACATATAATTGAGTGCTATATTTTGATGATTAAAAATTTTACCTGATTCAACTTGTGTAAGAATATATTTATTTATAAGCCTAAACCGTGGATAATGTATATTTAAATATGATATAAATTTATGTAAATGTTTGGTTGTGTGTGTGTGTGGTTCATCACTAATGGCTATAATTGTATTAGCCACTTAGCTTCTTACCTCACCCCACTATCTTTCCACTCTTTAGGTGTAGAAATAGCAGATTGACATTGACCCTTGCAAAAACTTTGGCTGACTCCAAAAATTTCTACTTTTGTAACTAAATTAGTTCAGAAACTTTTGGTACTTCAGAAACATATCGAGCATGAGCATCCATGTTGTATTTTTGGATTATGCTACTGTTTTGACTCTTCATATGTAATTCAAGTTATGTATACTTAATTGAGGGATGAAGCTCTGTCTTGTTGTGAAAAGAATGAAAGTAGGGTTGAAGAACTTCTCTTTGAATAAATGCAGAAATTTTCTTCTCTATTAAGTGTCAATTATGTTGGGAATAAATTGTTAGTTGTAAAGTTTTTGGATAAATTCTTCTTAAGTAAATTGTTAGGTTGGGAGTTTGTTATGTTAGGAGTCTTATATGTATGAATTGTGTTCATTGGATTCAGGTCTTTTGTTTTTGTAGAAATGTATATTGACAGTGGAGAGAAAATAGGGGATAAAATTATGTTTTGAATCTTTAATGAATAAACTATATGTATCTAGGTAGAATTAGACAAAATTGTCTCATGAAAGTTATAGCTCTTTTTCTTAGCTTTCTAAAGAAATAAATTTTATAATTTTTTGACTTCAGGATTGAAAGTTATGATGATTTGAAGTAGGAGTGTGCAATTAGGGTTGCACGATCGTGCACATGCATGATCGCGATAACCAAAATTTTTCAGTGCAAGATCACTACGAACCGCCACTGTTCATCAAAAGTTGCGATCATTCACAAACACTATCGAGATCCCCCCCTCTCAAACCCTTGACTTTTTAATTGTCACAGCTGTGACATTTTCAAATGCATGGTCATGAAAATTTTCTTATTTATTTGTTTATTTGTTTTTACCCTTACCAAGAATTTAATTCTTTTTATCTTAATGTTTGTTTTATGTACATATATTTATTTCAAAAGTTCCCCAAATTTTTGATGCCTTGTCACCGCAAAATAAGAACCGAGGCCCGGGGCCAACAGATATCTACTTTTTAACTACAAGTCACGATTCGTATACTTACAGTTTTTAAGCGTAAAACTAGTAGACTGTTTTGCAATCAATAAGTTTTTGACGCTGTTGCCGGGTATTGTATATTTAACATCTTGTTTAGTTAGATTACTTTAATTTAAGAGATTTTGATACTTTTCCTTGTATATTTGTAGGTGCATGAACATAAGGAACACGTGAAGATCGACATAATTTGTTAACAACGAACTATTCGATATTACAAGACACATCAAGACATCTGAGAATGAGGAATGAGATATCTGAAGAGCCAGATACTGAGAATAAATAGAAAGAACAATGATGGATGATAGTTATTATAGGGAGCAAGGAACTTTTGCAAATTACAATGAGGCATAGTATGGTTGGGGAAGTACCGATCCTTATTAGAACATGTACACTCTGGGGTAACAGAACCACCCAGCTTTTTATTAGTCCAACAATACAAGTGCTCACATAGGACATCAAGACCTATATGAATTTCAGCAAGATGAGTCCATTTCATGGGATTCCAAATTTGACAAAATCATAGAGAAGCTAACAAATATGGAAGAGAACCAGAAGAAGATGTTTTCCAACCAGAAGGAATGTCAGAAGAGAATGGAAAAGAAATTCTATCAAGTTTTTAAAAATCATGCCGCTTCTATTCACAACCTAGAGATTCAAGTAATATAGCTTTCTTGTGAATTTTGTAAGAGAAGTGTGGAAGACTCTCTGAGCAATATAGAATTATATCAATGAGAGCAATATTAGGCTATCACATTTAGAAATGGGGAAGAATAAGAAGAACCAATGGAAGACCATGCTGAACCTTACTTTATAGAAGACCAAGAAATCAAGAAAGAGGATGAAGAAAAGGATGAAAACCCTCCCTATTATTCACCAGTTCTTGATATACCATATATGAACATACAAAAATCTTGGGTAGGTGTTTATGAAAAGAACTCAATCTTTTGTATTGATGATGATCAAGTGACATTCAACATGAATGATGTGTTTAAGAATCTGAAGGATAATAGCTTATTTAGGATAATTGATGTGTTTGAATCATCTGAAGAACAAAAGGACGAAGAATAGATGACAAAAAACATCGAGTTTTAAGAAATTATGAAAGTATCTGTTTGGAAAGGGGAAGAAGCAGAGGAGACGAAGGTGATTAAAAAGAAAGAGAGCAACTCACCTTCGTACAGGACAAACTGTTGGATTTAACAGAAGATTCAGGAAGCTTTGTTATTCCCTGTTATATTGACAGCTCACTCGAAAAAAGACATTATTGAGCTTAATTGGTTTTCATAATGTTATCCATATTGTTCTTTTAATTATTTTGAAATTTGTAACTTACCTACAAGCTACAAACTGAGGTTGAACGAAAAGGGTGAAAGCAGGCCGCTCATAATTGATCCAGGCTAAGTTTCCAATGAAAGAAGTGCATCGAGCTACCTAAGTTAAAAGAAAGCACTGCATGGGAGGCAACCCATGGAATTTTATTTTCTTTCGTTTGTCTTTGTCTATTTTTGTGTTGGATTCCTGTACTACAACTATGTTTGATTTAAATTTGTTTGAAATTGATTTAGATTTTGTTTGAATTTTAATTTTTTTTCTTTTCAAATTTCTTGTTTGTAAGATTATTTTGATGCGTTTGTAGGTTGCAGGACTATTGAGAATGCATGCTAGGCTTGGATGAAGGTTTAGAAGTGGAAGAATTACACTAACCCACGATCGGAGGAATATGAATCTTACGATCGTGGGAATCCCATCTAAGGGAAAGTTTTGAATCTCCCTCTTCTTTTCTTCTTTCATCATTCTTCAACTTTTAACACATTCTCTCTCTATAAACACGAAAAACTACTCTCCCACTCTCTAAAATCCTTCATCTTCTACTAACTATTGGTATTTTCTTCATTTTTCCATAAGTCTTTCAATCCTTTACACTTATTATACATTAATCATTCAAAAATACATGGATTTTGTGAGATTTGTTCTCTCTCTCTCTCTAAAAAATGAACTCATCTTTCTTTCCCTTATTTTTTATAATTTATCTTTCACAATGGCTCCGAAGAAGATGGCAGCTCAGAAACCAACCAAAAAATTTCGCTCGCAATGGCTCCTGTGAAGGTAAACTCGATATGGCGGCCACTTTTCATGCCTCATTTCCCATTTATTTGGAAGATGAAGTTATGTGCTTTAGGGACTTTAGAGATACAGAATTAATTACTCCTAGATATTTTGACTTGAATTATCAAAAACTATAGGAGTGAGGTGTAATATTGAGCGGTTAGCTGTGAACATTGGTTGGGATAGATTCATTCATTGTGATGTGCCTATTTACCCTATGATGACTGTCAAATTTTTTACCACGATGTGCTATAATCCTAAAATGGATGTATTCTGATTTAGGATAGCTAGCGCTGTGTATAAACTTGATTATCATGTCATTCGTGAACTTTTAAATTTATCGGAAACAAAAATTTTAGATGATCACGACGATTTTGATGTGGATAACTACTAGAAAATTCTAACGAGTGAAGGTAATTTTGACTCTAGAAATGCACCAAAACACTTTAATTCATAGCATGGAGCATTTACTTATGCATAAATTTATGTGCTTAATGGTTTTCAATAAAACTGAAAGTAATAAATGCTCGGCCAAGGAACTTTTCTTTCTTTGGTGCATGGATCGAAAAATCAAAATCAATACTCCTTATCGGATTTTTCGTTTTATTGTCAATTGTGTTAATAAGAAGAGCTCTTATTTTGGCATGTCTTATATTGTTACTGCTTTGGCTTTGTTTTACAACCATAATGTGGATAGTGTAAGTACAACTCAATACGATATGTTTGAAATATCTTATTTAAGGCACTTTGAAATTTTGGAGCTCTGAAATCCTCAGACACACACTGCAGTTAAGAATAGGAAGGGTAAGTATACAGCCGCTTCCCAATCATCCACATCCCAAGTGGTCCCGGAGCCACAAGAAGAAGCAGTGGAAGAGGAACCAACTACACCAGCAGAGGTTGACAGATTTTAGCAAATCCTTGACCAGATGGCCTTTAATCATTAGCAAATGACATTGTAAATTAATGAGCTCGACACCCAGATGAGACAAATCCACACGGAGCAACGGTACATAAAGAAGAAATTCCTTAAGTTCTTTCAGAGCAATAATTTTGAAACCCTTTCACCAACACTGTCGCCACCACAATCTCCGTAAGCCCTTCTTACACTAAACTTTTAAATTGGGTCTTTTTTTTTTGGTTTAATGTCTTTTGTTTGGTTTTATGTCTTTTTTTTTTGGTTTTATGTCTTTTGTTTGGTTTCATGTTTTTGTTTGGTTTTATGTCTTTTGTTTAGTTCGATGTCATTTTTCTTATTTTGTGGTTGCCTTGTCACATCAAGGACAATGTGTTCTTTAAGTGTGGGGAGGTGGCACTTGTTTTATCAATTGCATTATTTTAGTCACTGCTTACATTTTTTTAAAATACGATGCATGTTTAGGTATATCATGTTATTTTGTATTAAGCAATACAACTGCTATTAAATCATTTTGATTTATTTTGTTATGAGATTCTATCATGCTAGTGGAATTAGATTGAATGCATGCTTGAACTTGGATTAGGCTACTTGAGTAGAAAGTGAACTATGCTGAGTGATGAAAAATAATTGGTTACATAAGCTTATTCACAATTTGACATTTGAGGTAGTATAGAGATGCATAATGAATTTTCATTTGAGCCAATATGACTCTATCAATAGTCATTCTATTTCTTTATTGTGTGATGCTTCCTTAGGTTATTACCTTCAGAACTTGCTTTGAATCGGTTTGAGTCTACTGGATGCATACTTAATAAAGATGATTAAGGACCTTTTGTGTTATTAAAGGACCTACCCTTAGATTATCCCTTGCTACCCCGTTGAGCCTTAACCATTTTGTTTCTTGAAAATACCAAAAAATTAAAAAGCCCAAAATGCCATTAACCTACCCATTCACAAGCTTAGTAGAGTATTAAGTAATGCATTAGTTGGGATTGTTGCGAAAATTTTTACCGATATGAGTTAAGGATATTTCTGCTTATAAATTACAGTGTATATAGTTGCTAGTTTATTCATAGTTTCTTAGATTTATAAAAAAATTAAATATATATATATATATATATATATATATATATGTGTGTGTGTGTGTGTGTGTGTGTGTGTGTGTGTGTTTGTGTTAAAAAGAAAAAGAAAAGAAAAGAAAAGGGAATAACACTTGAGTAGCATTAATAAGTGCAGGTAATAGTATACTTACACTTTTGTATCTCGAAATTATGTTTTGTTATCCCTTTTATCTTCTTTTTACTTTACGAATGCTTGTTTTAAACCCTTTTCCCTCTTTACCCACCTTAACCTTTACCACATTACAACCCTAAGCAAGTCCTTTTAATTTATTTATGCATGCAATAATTGTAAAGGAAAACTAGTGTATTAGCAAGCCTATGGTAGTATAGTTTCCTATAGAAAGTTTGATCGAAACACTAACCATCAAACACTTGAGAGAAATGAGTGAAACCGTGAGGAAGATTCATTTTGCATTTATACTTATCTTTGAGTGATGGTGCCATATGTTGAATTTGCTTATGTACATTAATTAGAAGTAGTCATGATATGTGCAGTAACTTGATATTTAGGTTGGATAAAATTTGAGGGATTGTATGTTTTAATCTTTATGAAAATGAAATGATGGAATTGATCCAGCTAACCTTCCACTCGATGTTTGTCTTAAGCCTTCTTTTGTTCTCACGTCCAAATCTTGCATCTTGTTGAAGATTTCCACCAATGTGCACTAATGCATGCCAATGCTTAATATTGCCCCATTTTGTCCTTGGCTCTTCGTAAGTCCTTGCCTTATTCTATTGTTCTGTATGTTAATCACTAATCAAGGCTTGCCAATGCTTGCACGATTCTACTATCTCAAACTTAAGGGTCTAGCAAACAATTCCGCTATCTTAAACTTAAGGTCTAACAAACCACCCTTGCTAGAAGAAATTGATGCCTTTGTTTAAATAATCTGTGGAAACTCCTCCAAGTGTGGTTTCCTCGAAGACTTCTTAGCCATTAGCACATCTCCCACGTACCATATTCCCTCTCCATCGGATTTCTCCTTGCTTTTGTTCGAATGGTCCTTCACAAGGCCCATTACGCTAAACACATCAAAACTGTTGAGGTAGACTTCTTCCATCGAATCATCTTCTCCCTCTTCTTGATCCTTTGCAACCATGAAATTTACTTAATCCTCACCCTTCTTCCATCTTGGGAATTCTCGAGCAAAATGCGACCCTTCATAAATGAAATAAGCAATATCCCATTTTGATTATATCTTACCTTGAGAAGATTTAACTACCTTCTCTTTGCCTACCTTCAGAAGATTCAGCTACCTTCTCTTTGCCTTTCTCCGAGCTATTCGACATCCCACCATTCTTCTTACCCTCTTAGCTAGTTTAAATTGGTGATGACATTTGCAAATCCACCAAGGCATCTGCAGCCACTATCGCGCTTAGGAGGTCCTTCACATTCTACCTTCGAAGCTCCATTTTTGCCCAACCTTCCAAGCTACTTATGAAGTTGAACAACTTCACCTCCTTTGACATATTCTGCACATCCAACATCAAAGGTGTAAATTTACTCACATACTCCTTCACTGAGTTGTCTTTCTTCAACCTCTTCAAAGCTTTCCTCGCGAGTTATGAAGTGTTGTTGGGAAGGAACTGATCCGTTAGCTCCTTCTTCATCTTCTCCTAAGTGTCGATGGGAGGTTTACCTGCAAAAATATCGTTAGAGGTTCTTGTTCTCTACCATAACTTTGCATCCTCCATTACATACATCTTTATGATTGACATCTTCTTCGAGTCAGCCACCTTTGTCACTGCAAAGCACTGCTTCATATTCCACATGAAATTTTCGAGTTCTTTAGCATTATGGTTATTGTCAAAAACTTAGGTTCTCGTACCTTAACCAAAGTGCTTTCTACTTGTCAAGCGTCCTGTGTTAAAGCAACCCACTTGAGGACTGCCACCTTGAACCTAGAATCCTCTTGTGCCTTTATTAACTCCATTTTCTGATGATGCAACTGTTGGATTCATACCTCCAACATCTCAAATCAAGTGTTATAAGAAGTGACCTCCTCCTCCCCAACAGTAATCGACCTAATGAGTGCCTCCACTTGGTTGACACGTTCTGTTTCCTACTTCTTGTCATATCTAAATTTGTCTCTGATGCCAGTTATTACAAAGGTTTTCCTTCAAGCACAAATTTGTCACACAAGATGCACCAACCCCTTTGCACAACAATCTCACTTAGCTCTGTCAAAGTAAGATTCAGCCTTATCTCATGATCGTCGACCAATCTATTTATTCTTAAACGCCTCACGACCCTTGTAGTATTTCACTCCACACCCTTGCAAGAAAGCTACGAAAGAACTAAATATTCATGGTAACAATAAGAACATGAGAAAGAGATATAACTAACGCCATCCTTCATTACTTCCCTCAAAGTATACAAAGGAATACTCTCTCAATCTTTAAGTGTCTTCACCACTCACTTGTTATGAAAAACAAGGCTCAAATGAGCTATTTGTAGGCACCTCTAGATGGCTAAGTTAGAATCATAATAGAACTCTATTAGCTAAAATCATTATCTTATCCTTATCAGATTACATCAAACTAACCAATTTATGACATCCCATCCAATTAGGACTCTATCTAATAGGATTAAGCTACATCATAATAACAAGATAAAAGATTACACTATTAAGGAATGATTATCTATACCCACAAAGATTTCCTTTATTTTCAAATGATCCTTCCATATAATCTTTATCTCTTAGAGCTGATGTTCAGCCACTATGATTTTATCTGCCACATCATCCAAGATCTCCTCATCTCTATCCGTTGATGACGATTCATCCAAGCCAATAGCATACTGGTCTCCCAAAACTCGCACTCATGCTTGATCTACTTGCTAATTCATCTTGGAACTCTCGCATATTCCCATCATGCACATGATCCAGCTAACCTTCCACTGGATGTTCGTCTCAAGCCTTCTTTTGGTCTCATATCCAAATCTTGCATCCCATCAAAGACTTCCACTAATGTGCACTAATGCATGTCAACGCTTGACATTGCCCCATTTCATCATTACCTCCTCGCAAGTCTTTACCTTGTTCCATTGCTTCACATGTTGAACACTGGTCAAGGCTCTGCGATGCCTGCACGTTTCTGCTATCTCAAACTTAGATGTCTAACAGAATGCTTCCATATTAGCAATTTTGGTTTTAAATGACTGATTGATATAGGAGCATCTTATCATTTGTTCTGAAGATGGAGTAATTCTCAAACTATAAGATTGGAGATTTTGGAAGTGTAAAGATAGCAAACCAAAGTTTTAAAGATAGTAGGTACGAGTTGTAACATCCCGTCTCCATATTAAGGGTTACGACCCGAAATTTCAGTACATAAGAGCTCAAAGAGAGATTAAGGAAATGCATTTCTCATGCTCAT
>JANZXR010000007.1:4341068-4381069 GCA_027575705.1 Erythroxylum echinodendron
GTATGGATTCCGTATGTTATGTTATAAAAAAAAATTTATACCTACTTTTGAATGATTGAGTGCATTAGCACGCCACCCTCGGGGGACACGGACTCGGATACCACCAAAGATGTCGGGTTCGGGTCTTGCGGGAGTGGGGTGCTACACGAGTGATATCCAAGTTCAAACAAACTTCAGATGCTTACTGACTTTAAGAGCTATACGAAATATCCCCAATTTAAGGCCAAATATGTCATCAGTTAATGTGTTGGACCAAGAAGGATTTCAGCACACTTTTAGGGGTAGGAACTGGAAAATGTCCAAAGGTTCCATGATTATTACCCGATGAGAGTTGTGTTGCTCAATATACAACACACACTAAAAGGTGTGTAGTGGTGAAGTATACATAGTTGAAGAGGAATCTTCACTGAATCTGTAGGATCGAAGATTGAGACATATGAGTGAGAAGAGATTAAATTTTCTAGATGAAAAATCCCTTATCCTAGTTAAGAACTTACAAAAACTTAATTCTTGCCATCATTGCTTAGCTAGAAAGCACCATAAAGTCTATTTCAAGAGAAGATCGGAAAGGAAGTCAGAGTTATTGGAGTTAGTGCATTAAGATGTCTGTGATCCTATTAAAGAGGATTCATTAGGAGGTAAAAAATATATTGTTACATTTATTGATAATGCTTTGAGGAAGCCTTGAGTGTACCTGTTGAACCCTAAAAGTAGAGTGATTGAAACTTTCCATAAGTTTCATATTCTGGTAGAAAGGGAGTTGAAGGGAAGCTAAAGTGCTTATGAATCGGAAACAGAGGGGAGTATACTTCCAAAGTGTTGGAAGAATATTGTACATCGCATGACATTAGACATGAGGAAATCAAACCAGGTATTCCACAACATAAGGGGTTAGTAAGAAGATGAACATAACCGTTATAGAGAAGGTTTGTTGCATGCTCAAGATGTCTATATTGCTAAATATATTTTGGGTATACGCAATTTGAACTATGATCTACCTGAATAATGAAACTCCCTCAGTTTTTTTGGATTTTAAGATTCCTAAGAGAGCATGGACTAGCAAGGATCCCACTCATCTTCATTTGAGAGTTTTTGGCTATAATGTATTCAGACATGTAACCAAGGATTAGAGAAAGAAGCTTGAATCAAAGTCGATACCTTGCATTTTTGTTGGATATGGTGGTGATCAGCTTGGCTTCATACTTTATGACCTAACAAAGAAAAAGGTGGTCAGGAGTAGGGATGTGATGGTCTAGGAGCACAAGAGAGGAACTAATCATCTGGCTGGGGATAAATCATCATACTGTAGCTCATCAAATTGTATAGTTAGCTCTTTACCAATTCCTTTAACTATTGAGTAGTCAATAATTAAAGAAGATGAAGTTTTTGACCAAACACACATTAGTGGTGATCAGATACAATATGATAATGATGAGCTATATAAACCACATCGAGATAATACTAGAGATAAATCCATTGAGGATGGTGAGTAGGGGAGCAATTGGATCTAATAGCTAGTGAAACATAGCTTTGAAGGTCAAAAAGGGAGAAAAGGCCTTCTATAAGGTATCTAAGTTATTTACTACTATGGGGAGCCTGAGAATGTGCAAAAGGTTGCATCTTGTGAAGACAAAGATCTTTGGCTTGTAGCTATGAAGGAAAAGATGGATTCTTTGAAGAAGAATAATGCATACGAGCTTGTAAAGCTTCTAAAAGGCAAAAAGGCATTAAAGAATAAATATGTGTTCAAGATAAAGAGAGATGGAAACAAGCTAGTAAGGCACAAAGGAAGGCTAGTATTGAAATGATTCTGTCAAAATAAGGGTATTTACTTTGATGAAATCTTTTCATTCATAGTCAAGATGACCTCAATTTGCACAATTTTAGGTCTACCAACCTTTTTGGATCTTGAACTCAAACAGTTGGATGTTAAAACAACCTTCATATATGGAGATTTCAAATCAGAGCATCCATAAGGTTTCAAAGCTAATGTTAAGAAAATTTTGGTATGCAAATTGAAGAAAAGTCTTGATGGCTTGAAAAAAGTTCCAAAGAAGTAATATCAAAAGCTTGATTCATTTATAAAGGATCATGGTTTTAAGAGAACTTATGCCAATGCTTACGTGTATTTTAAGAGTTTCTCAAGTGAGAACTTCATCATTCTTCTTCTTTATGTAGATGATATGTTGATTATGGGTTAAGATATTGGAAGAATCCAAAAGTTGGAGTACTTGTCTAAATCTTTTGATATGAAACATTTGTGACTTGCAAAGAAGATTTTAGGCATAGAGATAACTTGAGACAGGAGGGTAAGCAATTGTGGTCGTCTTGGGTGAGATATATTGAACGAGTGCTAGAAAGGTGCAATATGTAGCATACCAAGCCAGTTAGCACGCCATTGACATCTCACTTCAAGTTTTATAAACGTGCATGTCCCTCAACAAAAAAGGAGAAATATGATATGTCCTTTATTCCATAATCATCTACAGTAGGGTCTTTGATGTATATAATGGTGCATATAAGGCCAGATATTGCTCAAGAGGGATAGTGAGTAGATTCTTATGAAATTTAGGGAAGGTTCACTGGGAAGCAGTGAAATAGATTCTAAAATACTTGAGAGGCACGTCGAAGTAGAGTTTATGCTTTGGTGAGGGTGAGCTAATTCTTGAAGATTTTATAGATGCAAATATGGCTGGAGATCTTGATGAAAGAAAATTCACTTCAGGTTTTCTATTTAAGTTTACAGAGGGCCATTTCATGGCAATCCAAGATACAAAAGTGTGTGGCTTTATCTATGATTGAAGCCGAATATATAGTTGTAGTGGAAGCTTGTAAGGAGATGCTATGGCTAAAAGGTTCCTTCAAGAGTTTGATGTGAAGTAAGAAGACTATATAGTATTTTGTAAAATTCAAATTGCTATTGAGTTAAGCAAAAATCCTATGTATCTATCCCATAAAATACATATAGACACCAAATATCATTGGTTAAGGTCCGTGATAGAAGAGTAACAATTAATATTGAAGAAGGTTCATATAGATTTGAATGGTGTTGATATGTTGACGAAAGTGGTTCTTGGAAAAAACATGAGCTTTTTTGTAAGCTTGTCGGGATGTATCTCAAGTATATGATGGAGAATAACGTGTCTTCCCCATATTTAGGCTAGAGGGGAAGATTGTTGAGTGTCCAACACTAACTTTGAGACTTTCAGTGATTATAGACAGCATTATGGTTTGTCAGAATGAAGAACAAGTAAGACAAGATGGAAGAATCTCTTTTAGGGAGCTACACAACCCTGTAGAGTGCTACACATCCTTGTAAGTCTCTGTAAAGTGTGAAGAGGCGAATACATACACAATCTTGTACACACCTGTGTGTATGCCCGTGTGAAGATAAACTACCTTGTGTAGAGATCGTGTAATTTTATGTGACCATTCATGCTTGTGATTGAGGCGGTGTTGGAAGACATGATTGCATAAGTGACCATGTAAGTTGCAGAAAAATTTATTTCATGATATAAAAGAGAAAAGGATGTAGGCTTTTGAAGAGAGTGCGGCCACAACATCTAAAAGTGAGGAAAAATAGAAAGAGCGCAAAGAGTGATTTATTCTTATATTTGTTTGATTGTTTTAGGAATTGGTTTGAGTAATTGTTGATTGTAACATCAACTTTGGTTTCAATCCTAAAACTTTGTGAGACAACTTGTTGTTAGGGAGTGAGTGATCAACTTTTTTTTGTAAATCCTCGTTGAGTTTAGTGGATTTATTTTGTCTATTTACCGAATAGTTTTTTCCTTCACACTTATGGATTTTTGATGTACATTTTGATGTTTGTTTCATCATTTAAAGTTTCTTATTCTCATATTATTTTGCTCCTGCAACTTGAAGAGTTCTTTCTTATCATTGATATATAATTGATATTTTAGAGAGTTATGTTGTTTGTCTCCTAATATTCTTATTGTTAATCATAATAAATACTACTTTATTTTGTATTTTTTTTACATTTTAAGATTCATAATTTACCTCTTGTACTTTTTGTTAAAATGATACTTCCAAATCCATTCCTACACTATCTAACAAAATAATATACCACTATTTTTCTAAGTCTAATTCCTCCAACAAAAAATATAACTTTATAGAATAGTTATGATTCATATGGAGTGTAAAAATATATATGTTACGATAAAAAAATGGTACAAGTAAAAGAAATTATAAGGTATATGACAAACTAATAATTTACATTTTTTATTCTAAATTATTTCCTGATTTTGGTGATCTTGGCATTTGGTCTATGTACCTTCTGTAGGGATTTTTTTTTCAATTTAATACTTTTATATTTTAAATTTTTTATTTATGTAATTATATCCTTGTAATCATACATATGTCTCAATTATAAGTTAAATTTATGAATCTATTATTGAAAATTTTATAATAATTCAACCAAGTCTTTAAAGTTTTGATATTTATAAATTAAATCTTAAATTAAACATTTACGCAAAATAACTTTTATAAACAAAATTTTATTAAGATTTATATAATAAAATTTGTTATGCAAAATTTAAAGATTAATTTATAATTAAATATTATATATTTATTTAATTTTTATGAAAATTTTAAAAATAAATTAGATATACAATGCAGTATTAGTCTCCTTCTTTTAAAATTAAATTTGCACTTATATGACGGAATTTTGCAAATGAAAATTAACTTTCGATTCTGAACCTTACTGAGCATAACGTTTTATATTTTGATTCCTTAGTCGTCTGAATAGACATCACTTATAAAGAAAAGGTAACAAAATTTTAATTTGTGAACGGAATACAGAAAAGTTCTAAAGAAAGAGTACCAAACGAAACTGAAGAACATATAGCATTAAAAAGAAAAGACAAGAAGACGATATAAATAAAAACATATAGCATTAAAAAGAAGATTTGCAATGGATGGAATGGAGGACGTATGAGTTTGATATTTCATAAACTGATCTAACACTTGTTTCCTGTAGCACTGCGGCAGCTTTAACAATGGGGTGGGTTCAATTTGCTGCAAATTCAAGTCTTGTTTCTGTTACAATCGTGGGTTACATTACAGCTATTGCTCTTACTTGGAACAAAATCACCATCCACGCTATATCGACCCAATACCTCATATCTTCTGTCTTTGGATGTAAGCAATAAGACCAGATGTGACAAGCAGCACCCTTTGATACTTGAAGCCTTTTGCGATGAAATCAAAAGAGCCCTTAATATTTTTGAATATTGACTTGATAAAACTCAAGTAAGGGTATTAATATTATTCATAATCTTTTAGTTTGTAATATACTCTTCCTCGATTTGAAGTTTGGTTGTCTATAGTTACTATGTTACCCTCCATTCAAGAGATACATGAACTAATGGCTTGGCTATTTCTCTTGATGGCCGTCGTGTGTCAAATGTTTGTATATGGGCCGGAGGGACTCTACAAAATCGATGTTAGCAGATGGTTTCGATGGCACGCTGACGTCAATGTTGTCTGAAACTTAATTATGTACAAGGCAATTAACTTAAAACTAGTTATATGTGAACCTAAATCAGCAATTACAGAAGTAATTGCTTTGCAATGTGGACCCATCAGAAAAAGCATTTCCCACACCAATGATTATACCCAAAGATGTACAAGACATGTTCTTTTTCTAGGTACTTTGGGTCTTAAAATAAAACAAAGTTTAATGAACTAATCAAGTGGCTTTAAAGCCAGACACCAACCTCCATTTTGAAGCATCTTAACATAGCAACACGAGACTATCTGGAATGTACTTGTAAATCTAAAAATTCAACATAGTTTCTCATTTTATTTGTGGGTTTATGAGGTTATAGGATTATGACATAGTAACTATGTGCTAAGAAACATTCCCCTGTAACTTGAGAAAATCTCTTCACCTTTGTAATGAATGGAAAGGATGAATCTTTAAATGTAAGCAAAGACTGGCTTTCCTTCAAGGCTCCCATATCTGTCACTTGAACCCTTCTGATGTTCTATATCTATTGCTTTCTCTCATTTTCCAACTGTCAGATAATCACCCACCAAATAAGCAAAAGTCTTTTTTTTTTATGCATGCTATGCTATTTAATGTACTTCCCTCTCTCCCTCTCCAGTCTCCCCTTTTGGTAAGTAATTAAGCCTTCAATTGAATATCATCTCAGTGATGTGTCACTTTTGCTGAATTTGTCCTCCCACCTGTCTCTCTGTATCTCCTTCTCCCGCTGTGGAGCAATGTTATGATTGTTTGATGTAGCTTTACTCTCCTTTATACACCTCCTTTATAAGTCCTCTGGTTCATGTTTAGTTCAATAGTCTCTTATCAAATTCACTCCCCATCAGTTCTTTCAATTTGTGTTCACAGAAGCTGCTAATGCATGCCTTTTCACTTCATAGCTTGGGTTTCGAATGGCAATTAGCTACAAAACCCTGAAACTGTTTTCTTTCTTTTGTATGTGGATTATTAGGTTTGTGAGTTACTGTGATTTGGTGGTCTTTTCCTGTTTCAAAGCTTCCAATGGCGACAGATAGTGGAGAAGTTAAGTCAAAGATGGAAGATTACGAAATTATAGCACAAATTGGGCGAGGAGCCTTTGGTGCCGCTTTCCTTGTTCTTCATAAGACTCAGAAAAAGAAGTGAGAAATTTTTGCTTTTTTCTTATCAAGTTTGTTTCTTTCACCAATCTTCTTTCTACTTAGATGTTTGAGTAACCCATTGGAAATTTCCGCGTGAACTACCATTTCGTTCAGTTATTGGGTCGATTCCTAGAACAGGTTTCTGGGTGTTGGTAGGTTGAGGAAGATGGATTAGCAGTACCGCTCTTACCAATTCTGTATAGAGAAACTAATGTTAAGTTCAAAATTTTTCAGGAAGAAGATTTCAAGATTCTTTTGTTGATCATCTAGATATGGTCTTAATTCTAAATGACAGTGTTTGATCAAAATTATGATTTTGGGTTTTTAGTGGTAGGTGGCTGCCGTGTCGGCACGACGTTTTGTCTGTTACCTATCGCTGTCTTTGAAGTTCTAAACTGTTGATCTTTTGAGGTAACTTTTTATATTTACACCTGTTTCCTTTTTGGTAGGTATGTATTGAAGAAGATTCGTTTAGCTAAGAAGACAGACAAGTTCAAGCGCACAGCTCACCAGGAGGTCAACTTCATTTCCTGCTTCAAATATATAACTTTTATTTGTCTTTCCCTCTTCAATAAACAGATGCTTTATTTTCTTTTGGGCGATGTTTATCCTTAGTTTACTAGAATGCCGGGTGGCATGTTCGTATCAATATGAGAACTTGAAATGTATGCTACTGAGTCAGTACAAGTTGTGCTGAGTTCATTTCATGACCGTATTTTGTCGTGACTTCCATGAAAATTCTAAACATCATTAAAGTGAACTCTGTTCCAGCATGACAACATACTGTTCATTGTCCAGCTGGTGTCCATTGTGGATCCTCCTTTTTGCCTTGCTTTCATAGTTATCGGAGGAGATAAATTCATATATGTCCAATTCTGATGCTTCTGATATCTTTAAGCCTTTAGTTAGGACTCCTTAATGTATCCTCTTGAGCTGTTCTGATGACAAGTTCTTGGATTATTTTGTACTGCAGATGGACTTGATTGCAAAACTAAACAACCCATATATTGTGGAGTATAAAGATTCTTGGGTGGACAAGGTAACCACTTCTTTTTTATATTGGGACTTACAACAATAGATGTTTACTGGCTTACCCCAAAATGTTTATGCATCCTTTTCTTTAATGTAGGGGGACTGTGTATGCATAGTAACAGGTTACTGTGAGGGAGGAGACATGTAAGTTTCTATTAACCCAATATTTTATATGGGTAAAGTGGTGGAATGTTGAGTACCTGATTTGTGGTATGCCATTTTCATTTTATCTCAATCAGATAATGCTATCATGTATCTATAATGCTGTCATGTATCTATCTTCTGAGGCTTCACATATTATTTTCAAATGCTAAAATTTCTTTGTCATTAGATGAATATCTAATGATTGTTAAGAGCTTCTCTTCATGAAGAGCTTCACATGATTGTTTTTAACCAGACCCACCAAGTGAGATCATCTGGGACAAGTTGTTCTCTGTAATTTGTAAAACAGTTTGTTCTATATTTTTCTATCATCTAGTCTTCTTACCATATATTTAGCAGAAAATAAAACATTACATAATAAATTGTATAAGGAAATTAATTAAAAAAATTTAATGACTCCTGGATCTCAATGAAAGGTTTAATTGATCTTATAGGAACAATAATAGGATTCAAAGATAAAAGACTAAATTGAGATGACTGTAAAATTGCAATTTGTTAGGCTAAAAGTATGTTATAATGTTTCCACGAAAAGTTGCCAAGGTTTGTAAGTTACCCTTAAATAAAAATGTAAATTCCTGGAGCTGAATACGATAGTCCTACAGTCAACTGGATGATTGAACACTTTACCCTTCTCATTTGCTCCTGTCAGGGCTGAGATTATAAAGAAGGCTAGAGGAATATTTTTCCCTGAGGAGGTAATTAGCTAGTTCTTCATGTGATTTAAATTATCCAACCGAACAAGTATCTTATGATGACTGTTTATACTTGTCAGAAAATTTGCAAATGGCTCACTCAGTTGTTGCTAGCTGTGGACTATCTGCACTCTAACCGCGTCCTTCACAGAGATCTTAAGGTGTATTTGTATATTTATCTGTGTTTCCATGGGAAGTTTGGCAATTGATTCTCATGTTCTTGACTTGCAGTGTTCCAACATATTCCTCACTAAAGAAAGTGATGTCCGTTTAGGTAAGTCACTTATTAGGAGGACTTTCTTTCTTCTCAGATTTCATTCCATGTTCAATATTCTGTATGAAGTGATTGTTTTCTTGTACGTACCAAACAGGTGATTTTGGGCTTGCTAAGCTTCTGAATGCTGAAGAACTTACATCCTCAGTATGGACAATTTTATAGTAACTAGTTTACTTTGCATAATGTCTGAAGTCAAATTAAATTTCTGAAGTTGAAGACCTGAAAATAGTTTATAACTTGTACAAATTTATGGTCTAGTCATAATTAGTTATACAAAACACATTGTGCTAACTTCCAAATACCAATTCTTGCTGTAATTTATAATGCTGCTTACTAACCTATTCATTAAAGCTTATTCTCAACATCTTAATGATCTCAAATAGGTTGTTGGCACACCTAATTACATGTGCCCTGAACTTCTAGCAGATATACCATATGGTTACAAGTCTGACATTTGGTCTTTAGGTAAGAATATGCAGATATGGTGTAACTAGTGATTAAATTTTCTTTCTTGGTACTAATTATATCAACTTGTTTCAGGATGCTGTATGTTTGAAATTGCTGCACATCAGCCACCTTTTAGAGCTCCTGTGAGTGCACAAGAGTTATTTGAATACCTTCCTTGATGCTATTTACAGGGAAGAACCATTAATTGGTTTGGTATGAATCTGAATCACTGTAATCATTTCAACAGGATATGGCCGGACTTATCAACAAAATAAACAGATCCTCCATTTCTCCTCTTCCAATTTTGTATTCTTCCTATCTGTACGTATTCTTAATCTCTAGAATTTATTTCTTTCCCTAAACCATATAACAGCTTTTGTACTATTTTTCTTACTCATTGCTGTTCACATGGCTGATCCACATTCATTTCCTATGCATACGTATTCTCTCAAACATTGCAGGAAACAAATCATTAAGAGCATGCTAAGGAAGAACCCAGAACACAGACCAACTGTAAGTTCGAGACATGAGCTCTTGTCTTCACTCTTGACATGTTATTTCATTCTTATACCTGGAATCTGTCATGTATCAGGCTGCAGAGCTACTAAGACATCCACATTTGCAGCTGTACATCCTCCAGTGCCGTAATGCATCACCTGTTTTTCTTCCTGTAAAGCCCATAAACAACATGAAGGAGAAATCACCTAAAAAAGTACTGTCTGGCAGATTTGGTGGCACGGACAACAGAGACATGAAGGCTGGACTCCTAAACCAGCAAGGAGAGAACCGTGCAGTTCTGAGAATTGGTGATGTGCAATCAAATTACCTGCCTCACATTGACAATCCAACATCTACGTCAAGTGCAGAAGACAATCTTGAGACTAAGGGGGTTGATCCTACCAGTTATACTGCAGAAGTATCTGATTCCATCAGTGGTCCAAAAGAAAGTTCGACGGATTCTGAAACAAGTTTTTCCAATGGAGACAAGCAAGCTGATTCTAGCAATATACCTCAGAGAGATAGTAGTGATGTTGATTTTACCCCAGATATCAAGGAAATCTCAAAGCCTGAAGGAGAAAAACACACAGATGAGAATCTGCAGGAATTGCAAGAGGCTGATGCCAACAATGGTGGCATAGAAGGTCAATCAACATGCTGCAACCAGCAAGCTGTCGAAGAACTTCACGAAGAGCGGGGACAGTATACTTCAGCAAGGGAAAATGGGAAATTGGATATGCCTAGTCTAACCTCTCTCACAAGTGATGCATCTGATAATGTGAAAAGTTCTATGGCAGCCATGGAAAAAACTTCTGTAGAGCCACTGTGCATACAGAATCCAGAAAGTCCTGATGATTGTGTGGCTGCTCGTACTGACAGCAACCCGCCTGAGGACAGCAATGAGAAAATTGTCTGTAAAGATGACGTAGAAGTAAAGGAAAAAGCAAGTGAGAATAATCGTGGGACGGAAGAGAAAGCTGATGATTGTCAATTAACAGAGGCAGAGCATACAGCCAGTGATGTTTCATTGTTGAGAACACTAGCTGCATTAAGTGGTGAAGAAATAAAGGGTGACTGGCAGAATCCAGGTCAGCAAAGAGCAGATGCCTTGGAATCTTTACTGGAAGTATGTGCACGGCTACTTAAACAGGAGAAAATAGACGAACTTGCTGGTGTGCTAAAGCCGTTTGGGGAAGAAACAGTGTCATCTAGAGAAACAGCAATTTGGTTGACAAGAAGCCTTTTGTCTCAACACAAAATTTGATACCAGAGGTGACTGCATCTAATTTAATGGAAGAGGTGGTGTTGTTCTTTTGAGTGTGTTTAACGTATTTTTACACATTTTCGCTCAACATTATGGAACATAATTGTATATGCTGCCTCTAACCTCTTTTTGTTTTTCCTTTTCCTGCCATGTTTGTTCGGAATAAACTCTTTATTTTCTTGTTTGTTGCAACTTTTTGCAGCTTTTTATTGCATTCTGTAGCTTATTTGGTTTTTAATTTTTATAGTAAGATTATGAAATCTTAGTCCTTTGCAAACGTAGAAACCGATATATACCAACGTGGAGAACATGCAGAGGAGTAATAATAGACTTATGCCTCTCCAATCTATCCATTCTTTTTCTCTTGAGAAGGATGAAAGGAAATATACTAATGGACATGCCAATCTAGACAGAAGACTGTCTACGAAGTTAGGACCAGCTTAGACGGACTTGAATTATTCGGGACTTGTATAATTAACGTGGTGCAATACAATAATACTCTTTTTCTTGATTATACAGTTAATTAATTCCAGAAAACAGAAAACCACTCGAGCGAAAATGAATTCTCCAATGATCATAAAAGAGAAGGAAAAAAAAAAAGAAAATCAGCAGCAAGCCACTCGAGATTCAAATACATCATCACAATCTAGACCATAATTACCATAAATCAAGGATTTCCTTTTAACTCTTTCCAATTCTTTTTTTATAACATTGTTACAACTTTCCTTTCGTTTGCGGGTTTTTATATATCTTGCGGGGCTTACTACTGCAAGTAATAGGCGAAGAATGAGACAAAGGAAGCACCAAGCAATGACCCAACAACCGGCAAAGCTATGGAAGCGGCACTTGAAGGGCCAGGAGCTGGAGCTGAAGAGACCTGTTCGGCGGCTAAGACCGCGTTCATGGAGGCGGCGGTGCCAACGAGGATGGCAATGGATATCTTCTTCATGTCCATGACGGCTACTTAGACCTGGCTTGAAAGTTTGTACTTTTTTTTCTTTGGTGGCCTGAATTATGACAAAAATGTTGAACTGGGATTTTAAAGGGCAAAATTAAGGCTATACTTAGCAGAACACTGTTATTTCGATTTGTTTACGGATCTCGTATTTTGCATGGCTGTCAGGTTGGCAAGGAAAGCGTACGTCGTGATGGATTTGTGGAACAAATTTGTAAATCCAGTTTCTAAAATATCAAATTATATCTGTTGTTCCTAGGATTAAGCCATATCACCAAATTATCAGAAATTGGCAGTAAATAGCAAAACCCATGTTCCTCGGAATCCTACACCGTTGACTGTCATGGCTCCTCTAGTCTAGCCGGGCAAGCATCAGCACCAAGGGAGGTTATCAATACATTCACATGAAACATCCATCGTCTTCAAAAGGGGATCCCTAATCCAACTTTCTATTACATATGCATAAAACCTCGAGTTCATTGTAAAATTCTTATGGTAAGTTGTATTGATAAGAACTGGAATATTACAAATATACTTGCATTAATTTTGTTATGTAATTGATAAAACCACAAACTCTAGATTTATTTCAATAACAAGGGAGTGCGTGATATTTTATTTTTAATCATCTTATTTATATTACTTTTATTTAGTTCCCTTTTGTCTTTTTCTATTTTAATTAGAGAAACTTCCTTCATCAATTCTATTGCAAAATTTATGAACAAAATGTTTTACTAAAGAGGTTCATAGTATTTGTTTAAATGATAACAAAACACTTTGTAATTAATGTTCTACTTCATATGAGGAGAACAAACTTCATTTGTTAGTTTACCTTTAAGAATAAAATGAGATCAATCATGAGGGGATCACTTAAAATCATGATAAAGATCTAATAATGATAATTAAGTTGATATTCTGGAGAACATATTGATGATTGTACAAGGAAGTTTGATTATGTGGAATATTTTAGTTGCTTCAACCACAAGAAGTTTGAAGAATCACAAATAATTAAGGAGCTATCCATAGATAGCAAACAGTTGGCCACTCTTTGGTAGATGTCCACAAAAATTGTTTTTGAAAAAATGGGTGCAATTGAGTATCCAACAATCTACTAGTCTCTCCTCAAGTGTTTCTTTACAACAGTATCTTCCATAGTTTGGCCCTAACAGTCACAATAAGGTTCTAATAATTAGTATGATGAATTAAAGTGTAAAAAAGATTCTTTGGATAAATGACTAGCAATAATTGAAGTGAAGAAATACATAATTTGGATTAGAAACACTTATATGATCAAATTGAGAGCTTAATTACTAATTGTGTTGAGATATAGTTCTTAATATATTAACTGAGTAAGCTATTGCTAAGTTTTTACTTATTTGGTTACTATTAAACCACATGTGTTCATGCTAATGACTTTGATGATAATAATATATTAGATTATTAATGAAGTTATTTACATGTTGATAGGTAATATTGGAGAGTAATATTGCAAGGAAAAGTTTATTCTAACTTTGAAGTTGATGCTTGGATCCTTAAGTTGACGTTTAAACCTTTGGCTTAATGGAAAAATCTCGGAGGTGACGTTTCAAAAATTAATGTTCATGATGAGGATGTCAAAGTGATAATTTAAGTTTTGAGAAAGTTACTAGATATCATTAGAATTTTGATCAAATGTTAGGAAGTTATAGTAATAAAGGAGTATCACTAGACTAAAAGGAGTCTATGATAGGCTACATATTGGTTGGTTAACTGTATCATGTAGCCAAATTTAAGTTCATCCAATCTTAGGGACAATTAATTAAATAATAATTTGTCATATGTTCAATTGAAGATCATAAGAAGAACTCACTAATAGTCATATTTTCTCTAAAATAGAAGGGAGAGGTGTTGATAGAATGCTAAGAAACACTTTAAGAACGGCTTCTAAAACTTGAACAAGTAACAAAACCAAGAGACAATAAGAACATAATAAGAAATCAAGTGATTACAATAACAAGTACTATAATTAGTTAAGAGAATTTTATTGGGTTCTTGAGTGATACTTCTTGTGTGATTACACTTTAAGAAGTTATTTGTTTAAGATTAAAGGTCTAGAGTGTTTTGTAAACATCTTAAGTTTGGTTGTGGTACTATATACAAATGGAGAAAGGTTCATATGAATTGTTACTTTTTATCAAGCAAGAATATTCTTGTAGTAATTTCTTTTCACCCACTTAAAAAGAGTTCTTAATATATTCAAATTTTCAAGAAGAGTTTAGAGAGTGGACATATGTAAAGGAGGACCAAACCACTATAAATAAACGTTGAAGTTCTTAATCCTTTTACTTATATATTTCTTGATTTGTTCATGATTTTATATTTTTTATATTCTTTGTTTGCTTTTAATCTTGACATCATCAACTTACTTTAGTTTTCATTAATATATCATTTGGAAATCACTCTTCATCTCCCTATTGAGTGCCTTTGGGACACTAATCATTTTATTATTCGATAAGTTAGGGTTGGGTTAGAGATTAATTGTATGTGATGAGAGAATCTAACATTATGAAAAAGGTTTGTTGTAATTTCTCTTTATGTTTAAAAAATATACAACTTGGAATTTAATTCTCAAGTTGTTTGATGACTGTAGGTTCAAATGAGAGCCTTGAGCAATTATTATACCAAATAAGCTTCTAAACCATAACTTTTATGAAAAAATATATGTTACTATTAATATTGTTTTTCTCATTGGTGATACTAATAAATTAAATATTTAAATCCTTAATGAAAATATTAAAGAAGAAATTCAATGGAAGGAAGAAATGATCAAAGGACCAAATGAGCAAAGTGAAGAACCAAATATAACTTACAAGAGAGATTCAAGGTAATTCAAGTAAACTGGACTAAAAAAAGAAAGAATAAAGTCATTCATATGAAATAATCATTTTAGTTTTTCTTATAATTTTATATTAGTCATTGAAATGAATAATGTTTTAAATCATCATATGGTTATTTATATATAAGTCTTAATGTATAAATTCTTTCATAATTTAATAATAGTTCATTTCAAAGTTGAATTTTCAAGAGGTTTATTAATAGGTTGAAAAATCATTCTTTGTTTATGTGGATCAATGTATAATAATATGTATAATTTCTTTTAACTTTTATTTGGAATTAAATTAATTAATCACCTTTTCCTTAGAGGCATTCCTAGGATAAAAATCACTTAGATTTTTGATTTGAATAAGCTTCAATTTAAGTAATGATTTTCAAATAATTTTCTTTTATATTTAGTGTGGATACACAAAATGAAAAAACTCAAATCTTAAAAACAACCCAAAAAATATTTATTATTTTTTGTTTCTTTGTTTAAATTGTCTATAGTTTATGATTATATGGTCAATTGAGGATGTAAATAAAGAGAGAGAATTTAATTTGTACAATAAATCTAATGAAGAGGATGGTAAAGTAAAATTAGACAAGTTAGGACTATTAGGTGAGCATAGTCCAAAGTTCAAGTTCAAATAAATACTTTTTATATTTTTGGGTTTAGATTCAAACGATCCAAAATTTAACGAGTTTAAATAATTTAGAAGCCCATCGCAATATATTTTAAGAAATTAAATAAAATATCATTAAACCAAGGATCTAAAAAGGGATTACAGATAACCAAGTAGCTAAGAAGTTGGAAAAACCTAGCACATAACCTTCTAGGTAGATACAATACATTTATTTTGAATCTGGACTTAGAATGTTACAAAGATATGAGAAAAAGGTTGGAACAACCTAGTATTCAACCTTTTAAATAGTTATAAATTAAATGTAGAGGGTGAGGAGTAGCTTGAGATGGATAGAAGCAACTTGTTTTTTTAAATCTCAGTGGACATTATTGCTTATATTAAACCTTCATGTATAGCCATGTTTGCGCTGTAAGTAAGTTGGATTTTCTAAACACAAGTTACTCCCTTATGAGCATAATCAATTCCTTTAGTATAAATTCACTATTCTTGGATTAATGTTGAAAAATTCAGATATTCCTTTCCTTCCAAAGTGAGTAGATGGTGATCCCCAAACTTATCTTATAAACTATGTGTTCTCCTTCACTACGATTGACAAGATGGCAGGACCTGCTCAATAAGTCATTCCAACTTGAAGAAGGGGGATGAGAAATAACCTTTTTATAGCAAACCATTCCAACTGAAGCTAAAGTAGTTACATTATTAAAAATAGATTATCTATGGATTCCTTTTCTTGTCTACAGATAAAGCAGGTGATGGGAATGTTTAGAAATCTGCTAATCTTATGAACTGTAGGTAATTTCCTATTGATTGTGTGTTAAAGGATGGTAAATGCTCTTGGATTTGAATGCTTAAACAAGACTAGTTTATCTTAAGAGAACAGGCCATTATAAAATGGAGAGCAGGCTAGGGTCTGAGGATCTTTCTACATAATAAAGTAGAGAATAGGCCATTAGAGGAGTCTTTCCACCTGATGACATCTCTACTACTTGATTTTAGTGTTATATTTGATAAGATGTTTTCTTGTTTAATTAATTGATATTATATCCGTTTTTGGATTTATTTTGGTGTTTAAATAGGAAAATTAATGTTTTTCTTGTTTTAGGAGATGAAAAGTGGAGATTGCATCAAATTGGACACTATTTATAATAATAAATTTTTTTGGATAAAGTGAAAAGATAACCGCAATGGATAAGGGGAGATAAAGATAAATAACAAATTTACTTTAAAACTTAAAGATTATGTAGGAGACTTCTTACTATCCCTATTAGAAAAGGATTGGGATTTGTTTTATATAAGCATCTTTGCAATATAGGATAAGATTATGCTTAAAGTAGGAAAACACTATAAAAGGGATGTTCTCAACCTCTCAAGAATCATTAGTTCTTCTTCTTACTTTCTCTCATCATTCCATCTTCCTTATATATTTGGTTTTGAAGCAAAATCCATATGTGGTTAAACTCGGTTATTCTAATTCAAAGGGATTTAAGACTCTAGTTGTAACCTTATGAGGTATTGTTTTTAATTTTTATTGATAGGCTCCTATCCTGAAATGATTAGGTAGCCTACTAGGCACACCACAATAGCCCTCTAGTCAATATCTGAATCAGCTAAAAATTTCCCGTGAAGCTAAGCATATTGCCCTTTTATGAAAAAGCTTCAACTCAATAATAAGAAATGTAAACAGTGGAGTTTTGTTTTTCAGTTTATTAAAAATTTCGACAACACAATGACTGTATTTTGACATCCAAAAAATTTCAAAGTCTCTTTAAATGTTTAAAGCACTTATATTATGACATCAATTTCTCAATCATAAATTGTGGACTTCAAATCTGCTCAAACATAATCTCAAATAGTTACATCAATGAACTTTGAAAAGCTAAAACAAAATCATGCATTTCATTTAAAAACCTTTATACACATCCATTCTTTACACAAATGTACATTCCAAAACATGTTCAAAGATATGCAATAGTTCTCAAAAGTATGTACAAGGAAAAGATGCCTATAAAGCATCACGTGACCAAGTTAACTACTCGAGAGGTGGAGTATCTGCTGTTGAAGCCCCTGAGCATGCATCTGGAAGGTTTTATTTAAAAAATAGAAAATATAGTGTTAGTTAAACAAGATCAATAAGTGTAAATAAAAATTTTTGCAAATCATTTGTAATCATTGGCAGCTCCTTAAAAGAAATTCATTTCATTTAGTATAAGATAATGCCAATATAAAACATATAAGCATCTTGAAACCAAATTTCTCAATAAGCATCTTGAAACCAAATTTCTCAATTTTACTTTTAAAGCAAATAGTGGTGACATTATTTATTGTCATGAACTTCTTATATGATATAGCCAACAACAAACTTCTTTGCAATATGATTCCCTTAGGCATAAGGTCACGAAACTGGTTTTGTGCTTACCCGTGACTGGTTGACCATTAGATACATAGTTGATTCTGCATTGCTTACCTATAATAGGTTAACCACTATAGATTAACAATTATAGAGCTGGTTCTACCTATAAGAATTTTGATTAGCACTTTATATACTTCATATGTGTAGAGGGTGACTTACTGGACTAGACTACAGATAAACACAATGCTACCCATTGTTAGTAACTGACACCCCCTGAATAATTCCACGTACATTTGGAATACTCTTACCAGTATAATATCATGTAATAAGCCTAACGGTGTATCATATGATATAAAAGAAACCACTTTTCTTAGCAATTTTACTTGTGGCATAAAGCTTAAACCATTTTGTAAAGTAATTTATACAATTTTGAAATAAAAACAAATGGGAGGTGTCTGGAGCTTGTCATGATCATGATAAAGGTGTCACGATCATGACACTACCTTTGGCCCATGTACATTCAAAATTTTCAACTTCTTCCAATCTCATAATCAAATAATTAAACGCATTATATTCAAATGAAACAATTAAAATGCACTCACCGTTTTGTAAATTTATTGCCAAGCACACTAATATGTTCTGTGCCTTTCCTTTACCTACACAAAGCGAATTTTTCTTAGGCATTTATTTCTAATTCATAAACAAGGCATTAACACTATATATTCGGCTTAATCAATCATGATTATTGCGTCACGATCTTGACCCTTGCCTAAAATTTAAACCTCCTTTTATTCCATAGTTTTCACATAGAAAACGTTTACATTAGGTTTTTAGATCTTCTAGAAATTTGTTTTTCTATGTCTTTGGTTTCCATAGCATCAAAAATCATGCCATTTTAACTTTTAAATCATGAAACATGTACCAAATATCACAAGCTACTTCAATACAAGGGTAGTATTAGGATACTAGTTTCAATCTCAAATTTCAATATCATTCAACTAGAATTAGGTCAGGGTCTCTTTTAGAGATTTTTAGTAATATGTCTTAGGTTTCATTTCCAGTTGGAATAGCCTAATTTGGAAGTATTTAGGCTGAGTTATAGCTAAAACAATATGATTGATTCAAATGAACAGAGAACCTAAGATAAAATTTCACTAAACATGGCTATCTTTCTTATCATCTTCAACCAAAATTGAATTTTGGATTATATCACAATAAAATCCCTACCCATTATAGATTCTCTCAAGCTTGATTCAGTTTATTTTCTTGATTTCAACCCCTAAATGCTTCCAAATTTATTATCTACATTATTGTATGTCAAAATCACCATTGACCTTACACCAAAACCATTCCATGCAAAATCCACAAAACTAGAAATTAAATCTAGCAAACTTACTACTTTTCCTTCAATTTTTACTTGATCAAGATCTCTTCAATTGATGCTCCAAAACCATGAAAAATCAGTTGCCTTTTTCTTCCTTTTCTCCTTGGATAAAATCACCTTTGCTCTTCTCCTTTTGTTCTTTTGTTTTTCACTCACGGCTAACTCTCCAAAACAATGAAGCATGTTGCCTTATTTTACTCCTTAAGTGCATGGCACATGTCATCTCCCTTAATGAGCCACTAATCCACTAATCAACATGTACAAAGACCAATTTGCCCCTAATCACTATATAAAAAGACCAAATTATCCTTTAATGAATTTAATTCATCAACTTACCTAATTAAATTTTGAAAGTTTTCCACAACTGTCTTCCCATCAAATTGACCATGAAATAATCTAATTTGGGTCAATATGTATTAACTTGTTAAAAAATTTTAAATGGATTTAAAAAGCATATGTATCCATTATATTTCCAAAATGGGCATTTTAAATCTTAAACTTTTGAAATTCCTGAAATCCATCTAATTGGAATTATTTTCTATCTATTAAAGTATCATTAGACTCTAATACCTATTCTGGATATTTTCAATTCTTTTTCAAAATTTGGCCCCTAAAATCACTATTCAAGTAAAAATACTATTCACTGAACAAAACAATTTGTATTCAATCACAGGAAAAGGTTCGGGGTTTTACAATCACCCCTTCTTAAAAAAAGTTCTTCCTCAAAATTTAACTAAGCATATATGGTTAAAACAGGTAGGATATAAGGTATGCGTTTACTGCTCAGGCTCCTATGTAGCTTCCTTTATGCATGATTCCTCTATAGTACCTTAACCAAAGGAATGATCTTGCTATGCAAAATTTGTTCTCTACAGTCGAGGATCTATACTAGTTCCTCTTTAAAAGTCAAATCTTCCGTTAGTTTCACTGATTGTTCTATGATTATAAGTAAAGGGTCCGCTAGGTACTTGCAAAGCATAGATACATGAAAGACATAGTGAATCCACACGAGCTTATCTGGTAGCTTAAATCGATATACCACTGACCCAATTCTTTTTTTGATCTCATATGGTCCCATGTAATGCAGATTTGGCTTACCACATTTCCCAAATAGGAAAAGGTTCAGGATTTTACATTAATCCATGTCTTAATTCAAATATTTCTTGTTTTGAGTTATTATATTGATAAATGATTAATATTGATTAATTTGAAAAATTAATATAATGTTGATTACTATATCACTATCTATGAATTCAATGATCCATAATTTTGATGAAGGACTAGTGCAAGTAGCAAATAAGATATTTATGAAATTGCATATTTAACTTACGATAAATACGAAAATTAAGTTAAATCATAAGTTAAATAGTTACAACTCTCTCAATTATTTAATTTAGCATTTAGTCTTTTTCATTAAGCTTATTTCTATCATTTGTTTAATATGGAATGTTATTACACCTAGTCAATGGATGGTAAGTTTTAGTTTGGATGCTGAGTTTGAACCAATTAATTTAGAAAAATTTGAGACTTATTACGACTATCCTAATATGTTTCAGACAACTACTTAAATTGTAATAAATATTTTTTAGACCAATGATCAATGTTATAATTAGATGAGATATTTCACTTAAATAGAAATTTTGTATTCTTGAATTTATCTCTTTTATATTTAGTTGATTTATTTTGATTCCTTATTAATTTTAGTTAATTAATTAATTAATTAATAAAAACCCCCATTTTATTTTATTACTTAAAATTACAAAACTAGTGTTTAGTTCTTTAGAGATTCCACTTAGTTTCATGACTACTACAAGAATTATGGAGAATCATAATTATTTTAGGGGCTTTGATAACCTGATCAAAATTTGGTGTCATTGCTAGGGAGCTATTTCAGTTTCTTAGTTTCTTTGCATTTTTTTATAGTTACTGTTAACCTCTTTTCTTGTATGACTCATGCTTCTTGGATAAGTAAATTACAATATAATCAAGAAATTAGAGAAGACAGTGCGTTGTTTGAGAAAAGAGGCTAAGCAAGGAAACTATCATTCACCTTCAAAAGTAAAAGTTGAAATATATCTAATAATTGATGAAGAATCTAATTTTCAAGAAGCGGAAGAAAAGATGAAAAATCTCAACCATATAACATTAAGGGAGTTAGCAGCATTGAATTTGAATCAACAGCCTTTATGCATATAATTTCCAAATGTTGAGGTAGATTTCGAATTAAATTCTAGTTTAATTCATTTAATCCTTATTTTTCATGGTCTTGCAGGTGAAGATCCACATAAGCACTTAAAGGAGTTTCATGTTGTCTGCTTTATAATGAAGCCATAAGGGTGATAGACTAACAAATTAATCTCAGGTCCTTTTCGTTCTCATTAAAAGATATGGCAAATGATTGGCTATATTATCTTCCCTCTGGCTTAGTGACAACATATAATGAGATGAAAAGAACGTTTCTGGAGAAGTTCTTTCTTGCATCACGAGCAACAAATATCAGAAAGGAGATATGTGGGATAACACAAATTATTGGAGAAATATTATATGAATATTGGAAAAGGTTTAAGGAGTTATGCGCTAGCTATCCACACCATCAAATTCCTGACCAACTCTTGATTCAGTACTTTTATAAAGGACTATTTCCAATGGATCGAAGTATGGATGATACAGCCAATGGAGGAGCTTTGGTAAATAAAATACCTGAGTAGGCCAGATAATTAATATCAATTATAGTTGAAATTTCTTAACAGATTGGTAGAAGGATGGATGGAGCTGTTAAACATGTGAATGAAATAAGTAATGCACATTTAGAGGATAAAATTTCATATTTAACTGCTCTAATTCGTTAAATAGTTGTAGGTCAATTACAATCAGCAAAAGTGTGTGGAATATGTTCATTCTCTAGACATCCTATGGATATGTTCTCTACATTGCAACAAGACTCCCTATAAGAAACTTATGCAATAGGGAGATTTCCTAGCTAACATCAACAAAATATGATCCATATTCCAGTCACTATAATCTGAGATGGAGGGACCATTCCAACTTGAGTTATGGAAATTAAGAAGGGAAACAACAATATCAACCTAACAATTTTAAACAACATCAAGCCCCTATATATGCTCAACCTAATTCTTCAAATTTAAGTATGTTTTTACATAAAATTGTTAAGGCGCTTGCTGCTAATACTTAATAATTTTAACAGGAAATAAGGACAAGCCTTCAAAACTTAGGAAATCAGATCACTCAATTAGGCACCTTTGTAAGTAAACTAGTAGCGCAAGGATCAGAAAAATTAAATTAACAAAAAAAGTGAATCCTAAGGAGAATATGAGTGCAATGACTTTAAGAAGTGGTAACAAAATTCAATCTAGAACTTGCTTACCAATGGAGGTGGAAAAGCACAATAATAGAGAAAAGAAGGAAGAACTTCCAACTCAAGAATCAATAAAGGTAAGAAATGATTTATCTTCACCAACATCAATTAATGCTATTGTACCTCCTTATCTTAGCAGGTTGGCTTGACAAAAAGAAGATGAACATGGAAGAGAGATCTTGGAAACCTTTAGAAAGGTGGAAATTAATATACCACTTATAGAAGCCATCAAGCAAGTTCTGAAATATTCCAAATTTTTTAAAGAATTGTGCAAAAAGAAAAGGAAGTTAAAGGACAAGGAGAGAATAATTTTGACTAAGAATGTATGAGCTGTGATAAATAGAAAATTATTAGAAAAATGCAAAGATCTAGGTAAGTTTATGCTTTAATGTATTATTAGTAATAAGAAAATTGAGCATGTCATGCTATAATTAGATGCATCTATTAATGTCATGTCATACTCAATTTACCAAGCTTTAAATCAGAATTCTTTGCAAGAAATTAATGTGATCATTCAATTAGCTTATCGATCGTATGCTCATCCTATTGGCGTTAATGAGAATGTTTTAGTCCAAGTTAATAGTTTAGTATTTTCAGTGGATTTTTACATCTTAAAAATGAATGGAGATATTGTTAAACATTTAGCTTTGATTTTATTGGGTAGGTCATTTATAAAGATGACCAAGACAAAAATTAATTTGGATAAGGTACCTTTTCTGTTGAGTTCGATGGAGAGATAGTGAAGTTCAATACTTTAAAGCATTAAAATACCCTAATAATTTCAATCCGTTTATTATTTGGATATTGTGGATTCATTTGTGGGGATATGTTTAAAGAAGAAAGTGTTAAAGATGAGTTGGAGTTTAAGGCTAAATTGGAAGTGAACGACTAAGTTGACGAAACTTGTGAAGTTATAGAATCATAATTAATAATGCTAATAGATTTGAAAATTTTGAATGTTGAACTTACTATAACTCATAAGAAAATCTTACTTTCTGTTTGGCAAGCTTCGAAGATAGAATTGAAGGTGTTACTTGGTCACCTAAAGTATGTCTATTTGGGTGATGGAGAGTCATTACCTACGATCATTTTAAAAAGGATGACTATAAAGCAAGAGGAAGGGATAATAGCACTACTTAAGGGGTATAAAATTGCAATTATGTTGAAATTTGAGAAGAAAAAGTCACGTCAAGCAAAGCGACATTAAAAAATTGTGTTTTTTGAGAGGTAACTCATATTATGATTGTTTTTATTATTATTTTTAATTATATATACTTTGCATTTGTTTGTTTTTTAATAATAAGTTTATTAGCCTTAAGAGAAAAAGAGGTCTTATCATTTTAGATTGCTAAATTTATAAGGCTTGATTACGTCCTATGTAATTTAGTTATTATAGCAGAGACCTTACATTCCATAATGTTAAATCTCATAAGGTGAGATCTTGCCTTATATGATTTAGCATTCTTCTAGAAATGTACCTTAGTTTTTTCTGCCACTCCAAATCTTGGAAGCTAGACTAAAATTGTATTTCCTCCTGCTAAAATTGTAAAGTGTTAACAACGACAACATTAACTAGTTCATCTAGAGATGGACCTAAGTTGTAATAAGAAGTTTCTGTTCTATACAAGAATTGTTTTGCATCTTACAAACTATCATGGAAGTAATTCTACTAGTTATCCTATCTACAACTAAAGTTAGTATGATCATTCCAAAAATGGTTATAAGATTGAGAATATAAGTTATAGACAAAATTACTTCTGTCTATGTATATTTTTGTAAAATTATTTTTGAACATACATTCACTAAAAAAAAGTGAAAAGATCAAGAAATAACTGAAAGGAAACTAATTACAAACAAATATGTACAAAATACTAATTAAAATTAAGAACAAAAACTTAAGTACCACACTCCTTGGCAACGATGCCAAAATTGGCGTAGCACGTCGTAACACTACTTAAAATAACTAAATATACTAGCAGTGGTGAGTCTAAGTTGATCCTACAAAGAGTGTGTGTAAAGCTTTTGAAATTAAAATAATTGGTGTTTAGGTCATGGGGGTTCGGTGTAAGAGTGAAACATTGTGAGGGTTATAAGGCATTCGAGAATAAGTAAGTTGGTCGATTATTATAGGACAAGGTAAATCTTGCTTTGACAGAGCTAAGTGAGATTGTCACGCAAAGGAGTTAGTGCATCTTGTGTGACAAGTTTGTGCTTGAAAGAAAACCTTTGTAACACATTCACACCTCATCATCTATGTTTAAAGTAGTTACGATTGTACTCTTATCATCACCATCATTCTAATGATCTTGCCTTTTCTAGTCCATCTTTTACTTATAACAGAACCTCTTAATGTATGCTGGCTTATCATAATAGTGGCATGTCTTTGTTACCTCTAGACTTTAAACGATTCTTAGACTTGCCATGACTTTTGGGACCCCTACCCTATTCCTTCACCTACTTTCTCACCAAATCTTTTACTTGTCAACTCCAATCTCCTTTCTTCTGATTTCTTCATTAAATTTACTCTGTTCTATTACATCCAAAGAGAGCACACTTTTAGGATCTGAGTCACTAATCGTCACTACTAGCGTTTTCCAGTTATCTGGTAACTAACTCAACTAGAACAAAGTTTGAAGCATATCATCAAGAATGATCTTTATTGTAATAAGCTTGTTGATTATGTCCTAGAAATCACTTAGATTCTCCAACATTGATTCCCTAGCTTTCAACTTCAAGTTCATAAGCCTTTTAATCAGAGAGGGCTTATTATAAGTAGTCTTCCTTTTATACAGACCTTTTAGTTTCTTCCATAAAATGATCCATTTTTTGAGATATTGTTTAATATGTTAATATCAATCCATTGTCTAATAGTGCTCAGAGTTTTTTACTTCATCTTTTCTTATTCTTTGTTTAACATCTTTTCAGGATTTTAAAGAACGTCATCCTTCATACCTTTGTCTATATCAATAGGACTAAAGAGATTATTGCAATACAGAAGGTCCTCTATCATGGGCCTCCATATCGAATAACTTTTCCATAAAGTTATTTCCACTTTCCATTACAATGAATTTGATATCACTTGTTGGGAGATAAACAACACAACTCTCTAAAAGATTAATAAAACATTAACGATAAAAAAGTACTCATCAAGTTGCAATAGTAAAACAATATAAGAATAAGAAACTTTAAACGATGAAACAAACACTAAGATTTATGTTAAAAAAACCTCTAGCGTAGAGGGAAAAACTATAGGGTAAGCTGACACATAAATCCATTAAACTTAATAAAAATTTACATATAATGTTGATCTCTCATCTCTAAAAACAAGCTGCCTCACAAAGTTTCAGGATTAAAACCAAAGTTTATGTTACAATCAATAATAACTTAAACCAATCCTAAAACAATCAAACAAGGATAAGAATACAACACTCTTTGACCTCTCTCTGTTTTTCCTCACCTTTAGACATTATGGCCACACTCTCTACAAAAAACCTACGTCTAAATTTTTCTACACCATGTATCATCCAACATCGTCTCAGTCGCAAACATACACAGTTACAGAGAATTACACGGTCTCCACACACAGTCGTGTATCTTCACATGAGCATGTACAAGACCGTGTATGTCTTCTCCTCTTCACACTTTCTTCACATATTTAGAGAGACTTACATAGTTGATCCACACAGTCATGTAAGTCAAGACATGGGCATATAACACTCTACGTGGCTGTGTATCTCCCTAGAAGAGATTCTTCTATCTTATCTTCACTTGTTTATCATTCCAACAAAACATAAAGTCATCTATGATCACTATGTGTTTAAGTATGGCAACAAAGAATTATATTAAAAGTAATTAGTCCAATGCCTAACAGGGAATAAGCAAAAACAAATGGTAGAAAATGATTGACGAGGAAAAGGAAGAAGTAAGACAAAAAAGTAAAAAAAAGGGTGACTATAAAAGGAAAGTTAGAAAAAGGAGATAAGAGTGATTTGAAGTAAGCAACCAAATGCAGAAGTAGGTTTAAGAGAAAAACTAATTGTTAATAAGCACCATGCACTTCGTGTAGCTTATAGAGAGAAGCTTCTCGTATTAATAAAAAACTTGTCATCTTTTTAAAGTCTAAGAGAGTTTTCAAATATTTAACCCTGTTTTTCATGTAGGATGTTATTCATTCAATTTATTTAATAATATTTTTCTTTAAACCTTAAATCCCCCTATTTAATATTTGACTCTTTCTTATAGTTTGATTATAAAATCCTTTCCCATTAGATAACCATTTTTATAGTCAAATGTTTGTTGATCTTGTTTCTATTAACTATTAAAAAAGTTATGTTGTTTATTCCAAATAAATTCAATATATCCTTTGCTTTCTGACCCATATTATAATTTTCTAGACTTTCTATTTTTGAATTGAAAAAGGATAAAAATAATTTATTAAAGCAAGCTCCTTTACCAAATTTCTTTCACTACTTCATCTATATAATATTTTTTAAAGCTAACCATAGGTTTTCATTTTCTTTTTTAAACTTTTATGCTCCAATTCTTTCTTTCATTTTGTTCTTTTCATAAGTCATTTATACCAAAAATTTCTTCGAAAAGAACTTGTCAAACGTATGTAATCATGTAGATGGATAGGGTATAATGTCTAACACCTTCTCCATTTTGCAATTAGATTATGAACTCAATTTTCTAGTTAGGATTAATTCCTCTAATTTGGTCTTTTCTATCTTCCCTTAAATTAGATAGCTAATAACTTCCTTGATTAAAATTTATTTTTCATTCTTCTAGTTACAGTAAACGGGTTTCCTTTATCTAAAAAAAGATGATATATGAGGGCTCCTCTTTACTCAAAAGAAGAAGTATGTAAGAAAGATTTTATTGGTTCCTAATGGCTCCTATGAGTGGGAGAATTAGGTATTTGAATTTAAAAATGTTTTTCACTTAAAATTCAATTTGATCAAATTATAATAGATATAATTTACGATAAAAATGTAAAATTAAATCAAAAATAGAAATAATATAAGTATAATAGATATGAGAGAGTATGAAAATGATTTTATAGTTCTTTGATAAAAAAAAATACTTACATATACTCTTTAAGATTTACTTAAGATTTAATTGAACTCTTATTTCAACTTGGTAAAGAGGAACTTTCTTATGAGAATCCTTATTTGCCTTAGGCAAAGATGAGCCCTTTCACAATCCTCTTTAATACTAAAAAGTGCGCAGAATTCTTCTTAAATCAATCAAGAATAAGAAATAACCTCCTTCTCCCCATATAAACTTTAAGACTTCAATAACCCTCATTTACTCAATTTAAAGACATAAAGTTCACAATCAATTAACAAAAATTGTATGTATACATAAAATTTTGAAAAAGTCCTAAATATGTTCTCGTATCAACATAATATCATAAAGTTATATAATGATTAAAAAAACCTAGTGTTTATAGGCTACAAATCTTTAAATAATTATATATATAAACAAGTTGTTGTAAAGATTAGTTTCTAAGCAAGTTCGGCTAGCTAGTTACTTACCTTTTGTTAGCTAGTTACCTACCTTTGGCTAATTAGATAACCCTAGTTAGGTTACTAAATAGTCACACCCTTAGCCATAAAAAATTCAACCTTTATATAACTTCTAAAAATGACCATCAACTAGCCAATTGTAACCCTTTAACTAGTCAAATTTCCAGTTAGTTGAAGTCCAACCATAATATACCTTTCTAAAAACTTGTTTGATTAGCCTATCTAAATTCTTAAACTAGCCAAACCATAACATATATCAATATTTGAATGCACTTTTAAAAATGAAATTGAATGCTTTTTCTAAAACCTAAAAATATCTCATTTTGATAAAAACTTTACTTTCAAAAAATTCTCATTTTTTTAGGGATCAAGAGATTTTAATTGAAAATAAGAACCATAATTTGTCTTGATTAATAAGAAGCTCATGCATTAAAATTGAATATGAGATGTATATGTTTGAAGAACCTTTAATGTATTTAAATAACCAAGTTAAAGGTATAAGAAAGATTACATTGACTTCACATAATAAAAAATTTTCAATCTTCCATTTTGGCTTCACAAGTCACTGGATAATGCACTTGGATATGTAACATGTCTTTTGAATTAATTGATCCATGTATTCAGATAATTTGCTTTTCCTTTCTTTAAATTACCAAAAACAAAACAATAGTAATAAATTTGTTTTATTATCAACAAATTATAGAATGTAACATCCCTTAGTTCAATAATCTCTCTATTCTTGAAGATAGAAAAACATAGTGAGATTAAAAATTAAAATGACTAAGATTTTCATTTAAGCTCTACTAAGATTTTCATTTAAGCTATATTCCTCATATATCAAATTCATATTCATTAACTCTCCCTTAATATATTGATCATTAATTTTATCAATTTTATCTCTCCCTTAATATATTGATCATTAATTTTATCAATTTTATCTCTTACAAGGATTAGGAATTAGTTAAATTTTTATTCAATCATCAAATTTAACCAATCAAGTCAAAGATAAAAGTGTTTATATGGGAATCAATATCTAAAATATACTCATATATATAAACATTAACTCTCCCTTAATCTATGTATCATTAATTTTATCAATTTTATCTCTTACAAGGATTAGGAATTAGTTAAATTCTTATTCAATCATAAAATTTAACCAATCAATTCAAAGATAAAAGTGTTTATATGGGAATCAATATCTAAAATATACTCATATATATAAAAATATATAATTTCATTTTAAGGAGCAACATCAACTTAAAACCCTATATTTATTTTTAAAAAATCCAAAAACATCAATGTCATATATATCCCCATTTTTGGCAACATCAAAAAGGTCAAAAAGGGACTTACAATTGATGTAAGATATGAAGAAAGAGATAGAGGATGTTTCCCTAAAATATGGTTGAGAATCTTAGTAACACACCATTTATAATGGTTCAAACTCTGTGGAAACAAGTTTAACTCACTAGAAATAAGTTTTAACTTACCTTATGAGGCCTTTTAAGTGTCAATAAGATCTAATAACTAAAAAGTGGTGATGCAAAGGTATTTTATAAAGGTATGTTAGTGGGAGCTCCTCATGGTTGGTGCCCTTGTCATCTAAGTGTAGCTCTTTAATATGATTCTATACTAGCCTATATGCTACAAATGTTAAGCTGGTGCTTCAAAATAATCTCTATAATCAATTCTAAGTGATTACAAATACCTAGGATAGATCATACAACCCTTAAACACCTTAAATCCTATTGGATTAAAAGAGGAAGTATCCTAAAAATAATTATAGTAAAAATATCCTTAGTAAAAGGAATGTAAAAATTATTAAAGAAGAATCACAAATTAATAATATACTGCATATTTTAATACTTCTTACTATATTTTAATACTTTATATACCCATCAGTGGCTAAGAATTGTAGATAATTAAACCATAAATTGGTCTTGTGGCTAGTTGAGGAAAGAAAATTGAACTAGATGTCATTATGAAATTTGTCCATAAATGAGAAATTTATAAAGTCATTAGGCTTGATGATAGGATGATAATAGTTAGTGATAGAAGTGTTAAAAAATGACCATAGAACATTTACAGATGGAATTTTATCCATCCTCTGGTTAATCATAATGAGCAAATTACTTAAGAGTAAGAATTTCTAGAATGTAATTAAGAATATACAAAGTGAGTATAATCTCAATATCATCGACTCAAGATATAAGTACTCTTTGAGTGACTCTTATATCACCCCTTATATTGTAATAAAATAAAAAACCTTTAGCAGAGATAACCCTACATTTCCTACATAGAATACACTCCCAACCTTGATTGATGAAGTATTTAATCAGTTTAAACTATTTGACATACTTTGTATGATTTTAGCTGAACAACTCTATTGAAATGATAAGATCTAGACCTATAATCCCAAAAATTAGGTAAACTCAATTCTAAGGCAAGTTGCTCTTTAGTGGGACATAGAGGAGGTGACTAGGAAGAGGAGTAGGTGACCTTACTATATAAAGCCAACTCTTAACTAACTTCTTGAGTATATGAATACTAGGCCTAAACCTTTCCTAAGCTCTAAATTTGAGGACATACTATTACCTTTGGTTATACCTAAAAAAAAAAAGGATTCTAAAGCCTTTTAGAATAAGAGTTAAAAAAGGATCAATTGTCAAAATTAACCTCTTTAAGTCCTCTACTATAGTGTTTTGGTTTTCCCACTCCTTTCTCTATAGTTGTCTCCTCTTTACAAATCCCTAGTTTTATTTGTGGTCCTAATCTTTGTATTTTTTATCCTATCTTTACTTCCTTTCCATATCCCTGTTATTTTAATTTTCTTTTCTATGCTACTTCTCCTCTCCTTTTTGGTCCTAGTGTCTAGCTTTATACTATTTTGAAGGTTTTGCTTCTCTTTGCTTGTTCCATGTTAATTTAGCACCTACTCACCTTTATATCCCTTGCTCCTAGTCTTTCCAGCTATTTTTTAAGGGCATTTTAGGGCATTTTCTTATTTTTATGGCCTTTTATCGTTACTATTCCTAACACTAATTTAATATTTGTCTCTTATTAGCATCAATTTTTTTTCCTTCTTTAGCTTAAAGACGTAAGTTCCTTATCTCAAGTTTAAGCCCCTCCTCCCTGCCCTAGTGACTTTTCTCCTTTGCTCTCTAATCCTCTCCCTCTCATAGTCATTCTTGAGCTTTTCTCTGCAAGTCTCCTCCTTCCTCCTAAACACCATTTCCCAAGTTGTTTAGGTCCTAGCCTCTAAGATTCAACCTCATTTTCCCTTTAAGCTAACTCTTAACTGGAAATTTATACTCGAGAAGTCTTTAAAATTCTCCCTCCATTAATTTCCCCTTAAGGTAAGGGCTAGTATCCTATTTGTATCTACCTCTTTAAATTTTTTTAAGGAGCTAGCACATAGACAACAATAGTGGTCAAGTTCTTTTAAGGATAGAGACCAACGTTCCTGGTAATCAAGCTATAGGCTACTAGAAGGGTAGAGGTCTTTTGGAACTGCTAATAAGTAAATGCCATATATCTATATTCAAATATGTTGCCAAAGATAAAGATTAAGAAGTTATAAAAGATAAACCCTGTCATTATAATAGTATGCCACTTTGTTGCAATATGTAAAAACCTATGATTAAACTTAAGGATATTAAATAGAAGAAAATGCCTTTATGGGTTAACTTTTATAAAATTCCTCTTAAGTATTGGTCTATTAAAGGCCTAATCCTTCATAGGTAAACTAGGTCCTTTTGTAGAAAATTCATTTACTAAGGTTAAGGAGGATGATTACCTGGTGGAGGACTCTATTAGAGTATCTTATTTAATGGAGACCTTTATTTTTGTAACAAGGAAAAACTTGGATGTCTATTAGTATAAGGTTTTAAAAAGGGTGACTTTAAGGAGTTGATGAGCTTAGAGATCCAATTTGTTCTTACTTAGGTCTTATTATTTTCTTCAGTTGTGGATTCTCTTTATGATGAGGTATTAGTCGAGTAGGAATTGACTTTTAAGGCTCCTACTATGGAAGTTTCAATTGTTCCTTAGCTTGTTATTCCTCCTAAAGTTATCAATAAGAATTTTCTTCCTATACAAATTGCTACTCTTTATATCTCTAATCTACTATAAGCTTTTGCATCTCTAATTGTGATACTAACTATGATGAGTGATGTTCAACAACCTTCTACTATTTTTGTTTTAGAAAATGTTAGCTTATAATGTGCTAAAGAAAGTGATGGATTGATTAAATGGGAGAATGTTAAGTAAAAAAATATAAATTATGGGTCTTTGTAGGGCTTCAAAACTATTAGAAGAAGAAAGTTGAGTCAGAAATACAGGAGTAAGATTGTTAAATCCTTTAATTAACTAATAAATACATTTTTCTTAGAATATGAAAGGGATTAATAGCCCTAAAAAACATAAAATAGTTTCAGATTATATTAATTAAATAAAGCAAATCTTGTTTGGCATTTTAGACACTAAACTGAAAAATGATAAATGTGTTAATATATGATTGTTAAAGAAGAAGTAGAAACTCATAACTAATCATGACAAGCATCATCTTTAAAGAATAGTAGTGGCTTTTGATCCCAATAGTATCAATGTCACTTGAAAATTGTCTTCCTCTCAATGTATTCATATACTAGTTGACATCCTGGGCATGGGGAAACCCTAGTTCATATTTATATTAGCTTTAAATTTGATTTTTAAGGAACATCCTTATGGAATGAGCATATGGTGTTTATGAGGTATATCACAAAACCATGGATCCTTTTATATGATTTTAATAGCACTATATTTTCATTAAATATAAGGAAGCTATATGCATTAATAAACCATAAAAGGAGTTGAGATCTTATCTTATAAACCTAGGGGTAATAGACCAAATCTAATGATTGTTTTTTCATATAATATAATAGGAAAAAAGGGATTTGGTTTATGAGGAAGAAATTAGACAATGCACTGGTTAATTATAAATGGATTTTGAAGTCTTAGTGGAGTAGTGTTCACTTTAATAACTCTCTAAGTTCCAACCACCCTCCAATAGAGAACTTAGATCTCTTTAGGGCTCATGGAAGATCTTCTCCATTATGATTCTTTAACTTTTTGTGTAATGTTAATGATTTCTATAAGGCATTATATGAAGGCTTAAGCTTAGATGTAAAGACTATGCATCCTAAAATTCAATAGGAAACTTATAAGAATCAAGAAAGAGAATGCTAGGGAGACTTATGCAAATGTAGAGGGATCTTTATTATTGTCCTACTAATTTTTCTGTGAAACTTGAGGAAAATTAACCTTTTCTGATCACTATAAGGCTTTAGAAGCTCATACATCATTGGTAGCTTATAAGGTATTATGGTTTAAAGAAAGGGAATGTAACACTAAATTCTTCCATAAATCTCTTCTAGCTAAAAGGAATTACAATAGAATCTCATACTTAAGAAATGATAAATAGATGGTCTTCACTAGGTATAAGGACCTTCTTTTCCATAGTAGGGTATATTACAAAGCATTTTATGATCTCCAACTACATTTGTTTCCATTATCTTTTCTATTAGCTCCATTGTTCTTAGGCTTTTAACAAAGAAACAATCTGAATTTCTCACTAGGCCTTTCACCTTGGATGATATTAAAAAGTTTGTATTCAATCTTAATAAGGTCCTAGGTTCTAATGCATTCAATGCATTTTTTATTATAAATTGTAGGACTACATTAAATCTTATGTTTTTTATGCAATTTTGAAGTTTTTCTCCAGCTCAAGGTTAGAGTTAGATTGGAATAAAAATCATTTATTTTTAGTTCCAAAGACTCTTAATCCCTCTTTATTGAAAGATTATAGGGCTAATATTTTGTTTATAAGATAATTTCTACGATTTTTAGCCTTAAAAATCAAACACATTTTGCTTTCCTTTGTCAATCACTTGTAAGCAACTTTCATTGAAGGAAGAATTATTAGGGATAACATAATGCTTGCCAATGAATTTTTCAAAAAATATTACGTAGAAGGTTTAGGTATCAATTGTGCCTTAAATATTGATTTTCACAATGCCTTTGATATGGTAGATTAGGACTTTATTCATCATTCTCTTGAAGCACTTGGCTTTCCAACTCTTTTCATCTATTGGATAAACCAATGCATTTCCACCACTTTATTTAGTGTTCTCATCAATGGTAAAGCCTCAATATTTTTAGAGTTATTCGAGGTATTAGGTAAGGGGATCCTATATGCCTTTACCTATTTGTTATTTATATGAAAGTCCAATCTCGTATCATCTATAAGAATATAATCTTAGATAATGGTTTCAAATTTCACAAGGCTTGTGAAAATTGAAAAATTACTCATCTAGAATTTGTAGATGATCTATTGTCACATAAATGTAATATAATTCTTTACATTAAAAAAACACTCTATTAACTTTCTTTAAGTACCAACTTCACCAAATCCAAAGAATAACCAATCTAGAAAAATGATTAAAATTCCAATTTATGCATAAATGTTCAAAATATGTTAAAATTAAAATGTCAGGAACTGTGCAAAGTTAACTAAAAAGTTGAAATTTATCAAAATCAAGTGAACTTAATTATGCAAAAGATAAATTGAAGCTTTATTTTCATAAATTAGTAGCTAAATAGGTTCAAGTTAACTAAACATCATTCAATTTGTTGAAACCAAAAATTGGCATTATGCCTAAACTGAAAACTTCGAATTTGAGAATAAACTGAGAAACTTAAGCAAAATTGGTTGCTGGAAAAATTCATATATGCTTATAATTATGTTACTTAACCATTAATTTCATATAACTGTTTATAACTTACATCATTATATGCAATTGGGAGTTCAACAAGCTTAAACAAATTATAATTTCATTAAATAAGCATACATTTTAAGAAAATGTAAAAAAAATTCAACAAATTGCTTAAATCCAATTATGAAATTCTAAAACATTGGAAATTCATTTGGGAGTTCAACAAGCTTAAACAAATTATAATTTCATTAAATAAGCATACATTTTAGGAAAATGTAAAAAAATTCAACAAATTGCTTAAATCCAATTATGAAATTCTAAAACATTGGAAATTTAAAATTGAAGCAATCAAAACAAATATTGATGGCAATGTCAATTGATAAAAGATTTCAAGAATTTTTTTAATGGTTAGGCATTGATGGAATCAATTCTAGTGACTTAGTAGGATCTTCTTGGGTGTTTGATATGTCCTAAAACATATTAAAGATGAATGAAACTAATGGATAAAATATTCTCACTATAAGAGAAAAATGCATAAAAATCTAAGAGAATATGACAAAATGCCAAAAAAATTAAGGGGTTTAATCTAGGAAATCAAAGGGAAATAGGAAAATCACTTTTTGATGGTAAACAATTTAATAAAAATAAATTACTTCAACAAAAATTTGGGAGAAAAAGTTTAAGTAATGTCTAATGGCTGAAAAGAGAGAATCTAGAAGTTAAAATTATAGAAAATTCGACCAATCATTGGTTAGCAAATATTTATTCGAAGAGCTGATTAAAGGTTTATAGAACATTATGTAACTTTGCAATCCAATCATTATTAGATGAAGGTGCACATGACAAAACATATAATATTTAACAAAAACATTCTAAATTGAATTTAAACAATAATAAGTTGACCTAAATGGTTAAATATGCATACAAACATGTAAAACATAAGTATTCACAAAGAATATGCTTCAATAATGCCTAGTTCCTTTTTAATTGTGTAAAATCTATCCTCTTAATAGTTTAGTAAAGATATTGGCTAACTAACGTAATGTTTCAAAAAATGCTATCACAACATCACCATTTTAAACATGAACTTTGATGAAATGATAATTGATTTCAACGTGTTTGGCTCAAGAATGTTGAATAAGGTTCTTTATGAAGAAAATGACACTAATATTATCAGTTTATCACACTTCATGTGCTATCTTTTGTAACCGAAAACAAAACCTTATTCGTAAAAATAATATAGTAGTGGAATTAAAGGCTGATACTGTGAGAATATCTAGCATTGTGTTGTGCCTATAAATAAGAATAAAAATGGGTTTTTCATTACAATAAATCAACTGTAAATTATAATAAAAGGGTAATGTACATTAAATATGAAATAACAATACAAGATAAACCTTGTTCTACTCTATATCTACCTTAAGAATTGTATAGTGATTATCGATACAAGAATGAATTAATTTATACTTTGAGTATTTATAGTTAGAAACTTATAATTAATTCATATCTCTCATTCATCATATATAATTAAAGAGAACAATAATCTAATTAACTCTAATGACTGAATAACCCTTATTCAGATCTAAAGATTTAATTGAGTAGTCGCTTAAAGATCTAGAAAGATCAATAATGCGTACTAACATAAATGTAAGTAGTTGTAGTCAGTTCAATTCTTTATTCTCCCTAGGATCTAAGAATTCTAGCACAAACATTGACTAAAAACTAGTATCTCTGTAGATTAGAGTGATTAGAAATCATAGATTTAATATCTAATCTAGTTGTAGACTGAATTAAATAACAAACTAGTAGGCTTGCTAGCAATTAAGTGACAAAATCATATGAATAATGATAAAAGAAAATCTAATAATCAATATATAAATTGAATAATAAAAATAAATAAAATCTCATAGGTTAATACATAGTAAAGTATTAGTGTTCTTCATCCAAGTGTAAAAGATTAGTCATACAAGACCATGGACAAGAGGAAAGTAGAAGAAAAAGAGAAGTAGGATAAATAACAATCGAAACCCCTATAAAAACTTAAGACTAAAACTATCTCCCAAATTTAATATTTTTTCTTAATTTTTTAAATAGAAGACCTGCTTAATTTTGACTACGAAAGGTAGTATAACATCATTTTTCTCCCTATTTCTTATTCAAGAAATTACATAGATTCAACTATGCTTATGACTTATTCACCGTTTCTTTTCTGCACATTGACACGGGCACCAACATACCCTTGTCGCAAATGTTTTTTATGCTATTGTCAACTTATATTTCTAGTTAATAAATGATCACAAGTATGTGTTTATCTCGTCTTCATGTGACACGACTTCCATTTACCTGTGTATTTGCCTATGTTTTCACCTATTAGAACATATACTAGCACAAGAACGGATTGTAATTTTTGCCAAAATTGAGATTTTTAATTTTTTGCAGAACTCTTAAATTCTTGACAAAGATCATCCCTACGACAATATGAGGAGTAACATCCACGTATCTTTATTTTACTTGACAAGCATCAAAATGCATCATAAATTAAATTATAAAAATAATTCGATATAGGCATAAATTAGGTGTAAAAGACTAAATGTTAAGTAAAAATAACATATCATTTTACAGTCTTATCAAAACCTAATAACTATCTTTATAAGTTTTGTGCCACAATCATCAAGTTGCTACTGAAGTTGACGAATGTATTCAACGATTATCAGTTGGCACTTGTTTAGCTTCCTTAGTTGATAAGGCAACTGAATTTTGTTTCCTACCAAACAATGAAATTAATCCATTGCTTAGGAATTGACAAGTAATAGATGTTATCTTTCCATTTTATGAATATAATCTGCATTAAAGTAGCCAATCAATTGGAGAATGTATACTTAGGATATCAAAGTTCTAATGACATGGTGCCGCACAAATATCTAAGTATAGGCTTAACAAATAAAAGATGAGAGTCCTTAGGACTTTATTGAAATCTACTGCACTAGCACACTACAAGAAAAGAAGCCCTTCTATGACGTTTTAAAAATGTCGCAGAAGGTGGAAAAACGTTGCAGAATATCTTCTGAGACGTTTTTAAAAATGTCACAAAAAACGTCACGGAATGTGGTGTTGGTAAAAGGTTTTTACGATATTTTCGGAAAAATGTCACAGAAAATACTGACATTCTACAACGTTTTTAAAAATATCATTGAAAGATTGGACTTTCCGCGACATTTTCAAAAACGTCGTGGAAAGTCATATTCCGCAACGTTTTTGAAAACATCGCGGAATGTTTTCCTCGACGTTTATCTTTTAATTATTATTATTTTTAATTTTTTAAAAAATTTAATTTAATAATTATTTTTTAAATAAAATTTTTATAACTCTTATTTGTTTAATAACTATTCAATATTATTTATAAACTTTATTTATTTAATTCTTCAATTTTTTTATTATATCATTAATTTTAATAATTATTCATGTATCACGAATCTTATACGTGCAAACAATTTATTATTTAATTGCAATTCGCAAACATATCATAATACAATAATTAATATAAAAATCTATAAGAAACCAGGTTTATTATTTCTAGAAGTAAATTGAGCATGTATACAAAAAATTGAGAATTGTTCTGTATTATTAATGCCATTTTACAAAAGAAAAAGAGAAAAGAGAAACTGGTAAATCACTAATTCTTGCTAAGGTAGTGATAAACCAATTGAAAATGATTTAACAGTACGCTCTACTCATTTGTAGTAGCCTGCCAATGTGTGGGAATTGGCAGACGCAGATGTACTCTCAAACTGCATGTGAATGCCTACATGGAGTGTGCTTAAGAATAATAGTCTCACAAGCATAGGCCAGGTTCTTTCTCGAACAAAATAAAGACAGGTCTTGGTGGTCAACACATCATTTCCAACTCTTCATCCTGAATCAGTACCTGTAAAAGATAATCATGTCCCATCGTCAGTATATTTGGTCAAAAGTTTTAATGGTATGCCCCAATCTTGCCCACCAATCAATCTAATTGTCTCCGTTTCAGGACTCCTTAGAAGGAGACTAGAAGATTGATTACAATCTGTGACCCGTTCAATACAAATTCATCTTCATAACAAGGTTTAAACACGAACCATCACAAGTACTAAAACAAGGAGAATAACAAGTTGCATAGAAAAATCTTTCGAAAGAATAGTCTTTGAGGTTTCTCCACCGCCTCTGCTTTTAGAAGCATAAGCTCATCTAGCTGACTCACTGCTGTACAACAAGATCTGTGTCTGAGGACATTAACTAGGAACCTAAGCATTCTAGAACTTGGACTAAATAAGCATGACTTCACCCTTTAAATTAACAATATTTAATAATGCCTTAATAAAACTTCCAACCCTAAACTATCATTGACATCTTCTAACGCAATAATCCCTAGAATAAAGCATGGAAGATGATATTGATATAAATATATATAGTTTGTCAAGGCTCCTCAGCTAAGAAAAAGCCAAAGCACAATGAAGCATGAAGACCATTCAAAATGGTTAGTAAGTGTAGCTAATTCTGATTCGCTAGCATCCAAGTAAATCACCAATGACTATAGCCAAAGAGATTGAAAATTCATAACTGCCATTTAACAAGCTGTAACACCAGCAAGCAACTTCTGTTACGTTTATATCCTTAAACAAGATTCTTGCAAAGCTTTTCAAAATGATGAAGTCTAAATACAAATCCTTTCCTAGCAAGAAATTAAGAATGCATTTATAAGATTGTTTCGAGTCTTCCGTGAAAGCATTGACTAGCAAATAGAGTTTTCCATTTCAACTTCAAAATTCAAGTAATTAATTTTTATCTCCGACCCGCCAACTCAGAAGTCTTTCAAATGTGCTCCAACGTGATTAAAGCTTTACCCGTAACTTGCAAAAAACAAGCAAGGTTCCAATAATACATTTGAAAAATCTTTGGTCATTTTAAAGGAATTGACAAGAGCAGTGCAAAATTGGCTACCAACCTTGCATGAGGAAAGCTATCAAAGACATAACGTTAAATTGGAGAATACAACATCAAATATTATAGTAACACAATTGGAACAAATAAGTATAAAGAATGGCTAAATCAAATTGGTACACACATAAGAACAAAAGAGGTTTGTGTGCATTTATGAAACGT
>JANZXR010000007.1:4381169-4420675 GCA_027575705.1 Erythroxylum echinodendron
AAACTATTTAAAATCCATGCAGGAAACAAAGTACGTAACAATCTAATGGCTTCTAAAATACTTACTAGTGCAAAAGTAATAAGTATAAAGAATGGCTAAATCAAATTGGTACACACATAAGAACAAAAGAGGTTTGTGTGCATTTATGAAACGTAAATGACAACTAAAAAATAGCAAGAATATCAGTATCATCCATCTATAATTTAGTAAATTTAACCATCTGATCTAAGATATCCAACAGAACAACAAAAAAAAGTCTGGAGTTTCCTATTTCACATGTTTTCTTGATAACCCCATATACAACACCAAGTAACTATCTCTCTCAAATTAACCAGTGCAGAGGATGAGTTTTGAAGGTAATACATGTAGGCAGAAACTGACAATTCTTCCTACATGCATTACCTCCAAAACCCAATTTGATCTTTTAGTAATTCACTAAATAAAAAATTACCAAAATTTTCTAATTTTGTAGATTGAAATTGGAACTAGGTATTTACGACATGGCCAAGACAAACGAATATTACCTTTAGGCCAATCTGAGAGAATTCGTTGCTTAAGTATGTCGATGATTGATGCCGAGGAGTAGCGGAATGGGCCGATGTTGGAGCCATCGAAGAGCCTGAACTTGATGTCAACCAAATCCTCGTCCGGTATTTGAAAGAGAGTTGACTACAGATTTTTTCTCCGGTATGGTCTACCCTATCAGCGATTCCCAATTACAAGACTTTGATATTGATTTGACCAACTCATCAAATCCCTAAAAATCTAACCTGTTAACAGATCTAAGCTCGATTCAATTCAACTCAGATCGTTAAGCACTCAAGAGTTTAAGGGTTTTGGAGCTTCTTCTTCTTCCTCCTCCTCCTCTTCTTCTTCTTCTTCTTCTTTTTTCTACAGAGAACGCTGTCTTCTAATCGTGTTCGATTGGAAATCCCAAACCCAATTTTGGGTGGGAAGAAGGCAGAGAGAAGAAACGAAAGAAAAACGCGCGAGAACCAAAATGTTTAATTTAACAAAAGGGAAGCGTCTTTTGCAACGTTTTATTCAACAAAACATCATAGTTTTTATTTCGCGACGTTTCATTGATAAAATGTTGTGAAAGATATTACAAATTTGTGACGTTTTTATAAAACGTCGCAGAAAATACAAACTTTTTGTGACATTTTTGAAACATCACGAAAAGTCTTCACAATTCGCGACGTTAAACGTCGCAGATTGTCTTATTGTCTTGTAGTGGCATATATATGCTAAACGTAATAATGAACCAACTCATGATAAGGTAAAGTAAATTATCAATCATACGTTAGTACATCTTTACATCAACCGGCGTCCTTATTCAACATAGTTATGACACATATCGATGTCCCCAATGACTTGTCTTGATCTATTGGAACATATTTGATTAGTTCCTTGGTGTACTTGGCTTAGTTGATGAAGATGCCTTCCTTCATTCACTTGATTTGAAATCCAAGAAAGAATAAGTTAGAGCTCTTTCTGCATGCTCATCTCAAATTCTCTATTCATCTCAAATTATAAACTTCATTAGGTGCATAACGAATTTCAAACCCAGGAGATTGATAACCATAAACTTCTTCTTCAGTTAAGCTATTTAAAAATACACTGTTACATCCATTTGAAACTATTTAAAATCCATGCAGGAAACAAAGTACGTAACAATCTAATGGCTTCTAAAATACTTACTAGTGCAAAAGTTTTCTTAAAATACATACTTTCCTTTTGACTGTACCTTTTAGCCATACATCAATCTAGCGTTGTTTTCCACAATGACAATTGTAGACACTTAAATACAAGTCCATAAGAACTTTGGATACCATAATAATGATATATCACTATAGAAGGATACTATTAATCCGTTATAAATTAAGAACCGGCTCACTTATTTCTTTATATTCCTTTTCCTCAATTTGAATGGAGAACCGGAGGATCCGGTCTAGAAACCAATCTTGGGATCTTTAACATTTTCTTAATCTTGGAGGTCTACGAATTTATACGTATATAACTCTACAATATATCTATATATAAACAACTATTTAAAAACTGTTGCTTGGTTGCTTTTCTATAATGCTAGCTGACCTTATTATCGTAATGTGTAAAATCGGACACTAACAAGCGAACCAAATGAAGTTGAGAAATGATACAGAAAACGGACGTAGCACCTCACCTCCTGACGTTTTACCTCTCTTTTCGTTTTAGTCTCAAATTATTTGAAACCTCTAATTCTGGAAATTGAAAGATAAGTATAAGAACATTTTCCTGTCATTTATGACCAATTTTCTCAACTGCGAAAGTGGTATGCCTTCGTGCTGCAAATGAAGAAACATTCACAATTCATGCCAAAAAGTAGCAATAAACACTGACGGTGCACCTAGTTTTTAGGTATGTGGTCCCCTATAAATCTTAACCAAAAAGGCAAATTAACATTTAACATATACAAACTAAAATAAAAAGTTAAAAAACACTTGCTCATTCTCTCTATAAATTCCATAATGTCTCGAACTTCTCCGGTAACCTTGTAAACACACCTTAATTCCATCACTCTTTTGAATAATGACTCAGTTTGCTCACATAGTGACGGTCACCGTTGTTGCGGTATTACTATTGCACGACTGTGGAGTAATGGCACAGGATATTTCTCCAACGCCGCCGATGGACGCTGGAGCTGCCACACCAATATTCCCCATCTCTCTGCCTCTTCTTTCTTCTTCAGCCATTCTATCCATTCTTGCTTTTATATTTCGCTGAATTCATAAACGTTGCGACGGTCCCTACCCCATTTCCTCACTTCTTGCTCTTGGTGACGTCTATGGTAAATTGTCTTAACAGCTGGGCTTGCATGGTTCAATTTGATGTTCTTTTCCCTTTTGGGGTCGTGGAGATTTTGATATTAATGTAATAGCTAGAGTTGGTGTGTTTGAGGATTATACTAAATAAAATGATAATATTTTATCATGTTTTATTTACTTATGTTTTTGCACTTTTTTTCTCATTTTAATTTAAAATCTTCTAATTTAAATTTTAAGGGAGGTTTTAATTGTAGTTTAGAACTTGTCTCCTTAGTAATAATTTAATAAACATATACCTCATAAAAAATCTTATTTTTTAAAAAGAACTTAATCTTATATTTTCTATATTGGATTCTAATTTAGATTGAGTGCATTTTAAAGGGAAATGAATAATTGTCTAATAAAATTATATCTCCCATATAATTGTCTAATAAAATTCTTGTGGATGTCTATCCATTTACACATTGATGTAACGTAATTTCTCTCCCGTAATCTTCCCTCCTATAAAAGACCAAGGCGCCACTTGATATCAAGAATGAGCGATTATATTAAATTATTATTAAACTAACATAACATATCTATAAAAATAAAACTATCTCATTATCTACCACTACAACATAAACCACATTTGGCTACAAAAAAAATCGTCACTAAAAATTCCAAAATCGTCGCTAATAGTTATAAGCAATGATTGATATTCATCCCCCAAAATATCATCAAATTCCCGTAGCTAAAAACTATTGGCGACATTTCGCTAACCGACACTAATAATTTTTTCCTATACTTTAATTTAGTAGCAAAAAACTATTAGCGACTTTTTTGAAATCGTCGCCAATATCTTTTGGCTATGTTTAGTTTTCGTAGTTAAAAATGATCAGCTACATTTTGAAAACCGTAATCCAAATTTTTCAACTTCATTTTGAGAAATATAGCTAAAAGTTTTTGGACCAAAAACTTTTACCCACATTCTCAAAAATTAAGCGAAATATTTTTAGCTATATTTTATAAAATATAGTAAAATTTTTGATATACATTTTAATGAAATATTATACCATATTAATTATAATTTTTTGTGACATTTTAATTCATATTATTGTATATAATATTGATATTACTGTAATAGCTAGAGTTGGTGTGTTTGAGGATTATACTAAATAAAATGATAATATTTTATCATGTTTTATTTACTTATGTTTTTGCACTTTTTTTCTCATTTTAATTTAAAATCTTCTAATTTAAATTTTAAGGGAGGTTTTAATTGTAGTTTAGAACTTGTCTCCTTAGTAATAATTTAATAAACATATACCTCATAAAAAATCTTATTTTTTAAAAAGAACTTAATCTTATATTTTCTATATTGGATTCTAATTTAGATTGAGTGCATTTTAAAGGGAAATGAATAATTGTCTAATAAAATTATATCTCCCATAAAATTATGCAAATATTTAAAGCAGATCTTTTAAATATAATTCAATTCCTGCGGATGTCTATCCATTTACAAATTGATGTAACGTAATTTCTCTCCCGTAATCTTCCCTCCTATAAAAGACCAAGGCGCCACTTGATATCAAGAATGAGCGATTATATAAAATTATTATTAAATTAACATAACATATCTACAAAAATAAAACTATCTCATTATCTGCCACTACAACATAAACCACATTTCGCTAATCGACACTAATAATTTTTTCCTATGCTTTAATTTAGTAGCAAAAAACTATTAGCGACTTTTTTGAAATCGTCGCCAATATCTTTTGGCTAAGTTTAGTTTTCGTAGCTAAAAATGATTAGCTACATTTGGAAAACCGTAACTCAAATTTTTCAGCTTCGTTTTCAGAAATATAGCTAAAAGTTTTTGGACCAAAAACTTTTACTTACGTTTTCAAAAATTAAGCAAAATATTTTTAGCTATATTTTATAAGATATAGTAAAATTTTTTATATACATTTTAATGAAATATTATACCATATTAATTATAATTGTTTGTGACATTTTAATTCATATTATTGTATATAATATTTAAATTTTTTGTTGTTAATTTATTATACAAAAATAATTGATAATTTGAAGCATATCATTACATTATACCAACAAAAAAATTTCATATATAAGATTGTAATTATAACCTTAACAATTCTTCCAAAAAATATAATAAATAAAAAGTCAATTTAAAAATTTAAAAATTGAGATTAAAAAAATTACATCATAAATGAGACAAATAATAACAACTCAAAATCACCAAATTGTAGTCTTTTACTAAGGCCTTCACCTTTAGTAATAGGATTATCAATTAGTTTGGAATCTTGCATACAGAATCGTTCAAGAATTCTTTGAATGTATATCGCTTGTGAAAGCGATAACAATCTCTTCAAACTATCTTTTCAAATCTTGACTCCAAAAACGTATGTTGCTTCACCCATGTCTTTCATTTCAAAATTAGATGATAACTAATCTTTGATTTGTATCACCTATGTCTTTCATTTCAAAATTAGATGATAACCAATCTTTGATTTGCGTAAAGAATACATAGTTATTACAAGCAATCAATATATCATTAACGTATAAAGATAAAATTGTGAATTTATCTTTGGATCTCTTAACATACCCACAATGGTCTTTATCAATCATTTGAAAATCATACGAAATGATTACGTTATGAAAATGAATGTACTATTGTCTTGAAGACTGCTTCAGGCGATAAATTGATTTTAATAATCGATATACCTTGTTTTCATGACTTGCCTTGATGAAACCTTCAGGTTGTTCCATATAGATTTGTTCCTCTAATTCTCCATTGAAAAAAGCAGTTTTTACATTCATTTTATATAATTCAAGATCCATAATGGCTACTGTAGCCAGAATAAGACAAATTGAAGCAACCTTCACAACAGGTGAAAAATTTTCCTCACAATCAATTCCCTCTTATTGTGTATATCCTTTTGCTACAAGGCATGTCTTATATCTTTTGATACTGCCATCAACTTTTTACTTTATTTTGAAAACCCACTTACTCCCAATTGCTTTACGCCCTTAAGGTCTGAGACGTGACATATCAGGTCTCCTACCAATCTATAACTTATATATGGTGTGCTGATAACTGATTTCATGAGCACACGATTAAGTACATAGGTGGTTGTTAGCTACTCATCACTCCAAAAAGTGATTGATAAATTTGTTTAGGCCAATATAGACCTAATCATTTCTAATAGCCTCGTATTTCATCTTTAAGCAACGTCATTTTGTTGTGAGGTTTTAGGAATTATTAACTACCTTTCTATTCTTTTCTCATCACATAAAGCCTTGAACTTGTCTAACAAGTATTCTTGTCCACGATCAGTTCGTAATACATTTATTTTCTTATCTAATTGATTCTCACCCAAATTTATGTATTTTATGAAACAATCGAATGCTTTCGATTTATGAGGAATCAAATAGACATGACCATACTAATTATAGTCATCTATAAAGGTGATGAACTAAATTGTCCCATGTCTAGCACTTACATTCATTGGACCACAGATGTCAGAATGAATTAATTGCAATGGATATAAAGCTCGTGTTCCCTTTCCAAGTGGCTTTCTTGCCATTTTACTAGCTAAACAATGCTCCCATGTAGGTAGATCTACTTGACTTAGGTTATATAAAGGTCCTTCTTTAGCTAATCGAATGATTTGATTTTGACCAATATGACATAGTCTAGCATACCAAAAAGTTGAATCATTGTTGGAATTACTAGATGTAAATAATAAAAAACTAATATTATTATTTTCCTTTAACATATCCAGTACTATAAAACCATCAAATAGAAAACCATGACCATAATAAATAGATCCAAGATATAAATCTATTCCATCATCGTGAAAATTTATACTGAAACCAAGTCTAACCAATATCAACACAGATAAAAGATTCCTGTGAATCTGTTGAGCATATAATACTCCATGTAGGATAAGGGGTCGTCATCTATGTATGTCCAATTTACATGTACCAATTCCTTATACAACAACTCTGGAATTGTCACCTACATAAAGCCATCGACTACTATGTGGGAGTTTACGAACCTTTCAATGAAGGCATCTCGATCCTTCGCTGCATGGTTGGTTACTCCTGAGTCCGTAATACACAAAGGATGTGATTAAGTTAGAAAAATAAACAAGAAACATTCACAGAACAAATGTTTGTACTATAAAGTTGTATCTTCTAGGGCTTGATACAATCTCGAGCAAAGTGGCCATTTTTACCACAATTATAACACTTCATATTTTTCATGTTCTTCTTGAAAGGACGCTTTCCCTTTCCACGCTGGTTCTATTTTTCCTTCTTAGATTCCTAAGGAGAGTGGTTGGATTTCTTAATCTTCTTCCAATTGTGTCCACTATGATGCTTGCATTTCTTGTTCATAGCTCTATGTGATCTAGAACTAGCTGCATATGCCTCAGAAGACATCTTTGAGGCTTCAAGATGCTCTTCCTCTAAGATGAGATGCCTTGTAGCATTTTCCATTGTCTTGATGTTCTCATTATGAGTTAGGTGCATCTTTTTATGCTCCAAACTCTGAGGCATTGAAACGAATCACAGCTTGTAATTGTTGTTCATCAGAAAGCTCATGACCAACATCATGTAACTTACTTACCATGTTGGACATTTGCCTTAGATACTTTTGCATTGTATCATTTGGGCGCTTCTTATAAGTATCAAACTTAATTGTAGGTGACCTCACTTTGCTTACTAAAGCACCTCCATAAGGAATAACCAATGCGGATCATATATCTTTTGTAGTTTTGAATTTACAGAACTCTCGCATGATATCATTATCCATGCTACTTAGCAACGTGATGCAAGCTAAAGAGTTCTTTTTTTTCCACAATTCATATGCGTCACTGTCCTTCCTATGTTGGGCAGTAGTACCCTCCTCAGGAACTTCCATAGTTAGGTTTAATGATTCAGGAGTCTCTTGCTCCTTCAACACATATTGGATTTTCATATTCAAGATTTCACAATTGTCACCATCGGGTTTCTCACCCTTATTGAGTTTAGCAACAATATTCTTTGAAGCAGTAACCATTTTGAAACACTAAGTTTCTATAATAAGAAAGAAATATGTATGCACATTAATGTCATATTACTCGTTTATAGAGTAAATAATTCGATCATAATTGCTTATGAAATCAAAAGTCCACTAATGTGTTCAATCATCATTCATACAATAATCAAATCCTAATTACCTTGCTCTAGAAGAATTCCTATATGAAATACATGTAAACATATTACATAAATATCAAGACTTTGTTCTTGTAAAACAACATATTGCATTAAATGTGCTACAACCTACAAACAATCTATAGATAACGAAACCTACGCGAAAATGAGTTCACTAATTTGCATGACAAACTTTGTGAAGCTCGATGTACACTAGCTCTTACTATTTCCATTGGAAGACATATAGGATATAAAGTCCTAGTCAATTTCCTTCTACTCATTTCTTTAATAAATGTCATCACTAACAAATTATAAGTGTTCTTGTTAGGCATATTATTCCATAGCATTCTTTACAGTTCGCTTTGAGGTTGAGGTAATGTTGCAAGTAAATTCATGTACTTTACTTCAACATTTGCATAAGCTAAACAACCTCCAAAGTATAACTCTCATCATGTTATTAACTGAAATAACATGTTGCGTTAAATCGTCTCTAGGTATTAAACGTATGTTAACTAATTGTACATACATGTTGGTAATATGTCTTTTCTATGCCTCACATTAAATAAACTTAGGCGTCCGCTTAATAATAGATATCTCCCTGAAAAGTAAATTTTTATGAATCAGAAGAGCACTCAAAATAAAAATATTTTGTCAACACATAACGAACTCATGCTCATAGAATGAACACAATTTAATTCTATTAGCAATTTATTGAACTAATCAAATTATGCTATTAATGTCTAATCAATTAGAAACTTATTTCTATTCTAATCATATTCAAATATGAATAAGTCAAATTGAATTAGAAACTTATTTCTAATTTAAATTATAATTGAACTAAACAATTTACCTTGGTTTAATTGGAAACTAATTTCTAATGAAACTCCTATCTAATTTTAACTAAACAAATTAGTATTTATTTAATTATAAAACATATGTCTAATTTTAATTTAATGAAAATAATACAATTAGAAAACTCATTTATGATTTTGTTGGTTTTAGAAACTTATTTATAGGTTTACTTTAACTAAACAAATTAGTTTAATTTTATTAAAAAATAATTTATAATATTTTAGTTTAATTAGAAACTAATTTAACTAAATTAATTAGTTTGTGTAAATTAAAAAACTTATTTCTAATTCTTTATTTTACATTTAATTTAAAACATCAATATAGATATTAAGGTCTAGCCTAACCTCGATGTGGTTATTAAGGCCTAAGCCTTCAATCCAATGAACGAAAGTCATATATTATGGGTCCAAGTCGTAGCCGATACGGCGTCACATAGATATGACCCATTCATTGTTTGCTAGCCCAAAGGGTTATTATCACTTTGGATTACAAAACTTTAACCCTTTCTCTACATATCATTACAACCCAATACCTTAACCCATTCTTGGTTATTATGACATATATATCCAAAAACTATAACAAAAATAGCCTATTTAAGAAGCCACGTGCCTTTTATTTATTTTAATAAGAGAGGTCTTCCTCCTCCTCTTTTCTGCAGTTCTGATCTATTTTGTTTTTTTTATCCATTCTGGCTTCTGATGGTAGTGGAACTGTTTCTCTCTTAAAGGACAATGCAAACCTTATTTGGTTGAGTGTTGCTATCTTGGTGTTGTAGAAAACAAAAACAACTTCTAGAAGGAGAAGTAACGAGAGAAGGAAAAAACAAATCGTGTATAATATACACAAATAACTCATGAGCCTAGTATAATATAACAAGAAACATAGCATATCCAAATTCATGATATGCGTAAATATTCATATAATTATGCATAAATAATCAATAGCCAAAGTTTAACACAGATTTAGACATCTTGATGTTAGCAAACATATATAAAACAAAATACCTACTCTAATACCAATGTAAGAATAATTAATATAGAACATAATCACATGGATCATGTTAAATAGGATCTTTGCATATGCATACAAAACAAAAATCACGCACTTGGATTATTGTTGTAGTTCCATTGGTTAAAGAAAACTTTACTACAGACAATCTTTAGCCATCTTCTTTGTGTGAAAGCTATAGTAAAGAAGAGACACAGAGAAGTTTTTTATCTTTCCATTCTTTGGTTTTAAATTAAAAAACCTTAACTACCTTTGGTAGTTATTTAAAGAATAATGACCATAGTACCCGTCATATGTGTATGCGATTCATTAGGTCATTTGAGAGGAGAGTGATCAGATAGAAACGGAGTGTACTGACCAGTACGAACATTGAGATCATCGCAGCTCTTCAATAAGATTGGCCACTAGGAGTTGTCAATCGTCGGAGTAACAGTATGGGGTTTGATTAGGAAGTCATCGGAGTCGTCTTAGGCAGTGATGGGTTTGAAGACAGATTAATTTTGGTGGGTTTTCTTGTTGCGCTTTTTCTTCTCTAAATAAGAAAGATCCATTTCATATATGGATGTGTAAAGTCAATGTCTTCAGGGTTTTAAAGGTAGGAGACGACTTGAACACAAAGAGGAGTTTTCATTGGAGAAAGGAAAATGCTTGCAAAGACGAATCTTATGAGTATTGTGATAGAAACTAACCTCAAGAGATTCACATTGAACAGTAGAAGACAGACCAGTCAAATGATAGATAGTGATACCCGAAACAAAAAAAAACCAAGCGTTTTTGTTGTTGATGCAAGGGATGAGTGTTTTTGTTTTTGTTTTCGTTTTCATCCTGTAAACTTTCTAATTTTCATTTCCCTCATAATAATTTGGTGACAATTTTGAACATTGTGGTCGATGATTTCAAATCATTTCTTACTTTTAGCAACAATTTTTAAAAGTAGGGAAAAAATAACTAGATTCTACCTTATTGTAGTGATTTTTTGCTACAATCATTAAATTCGTCACTAAAAGTTCAACTTTTAATGACCATTACCAAAATCGTCGCCAAAGGCTTAACATTTTGTGATGAAATTTATAAAACATTGTAAAAGGTTGTTTATTTTGTAATGATTCATGTAAATCGTCGCAAAAGATAATCCTTTAACGATGATTCATTAAAATGTCACTAAAAGTTAGACCTTTGGTGACAAATTTAGAAATCGTGGTCAAAACCTGACCTTTAGGGCTGATTTTCAAATCGTCACTAAAAAAACGTAGCTAAAAATCAGTTTGGTTATAGTGTAGCTTAACTTGTATGATCATACAAACAAACATCTTTATTTCCTTAAAAAAATATAAAATATTACTTAAACTATTTTGTTATGTATGTGCGCTCGTGATTATATCAAATCAATTTTGATTATAAATTTTCATTCTGTGATTAATAAATGATAAATGTGTGATATAAACTCAAGTGTTTTTTCCCAACACCTATACTAATAAGCTTTAGATTAACTGCTTTCTTAGGCATGCTCTACTAAATTTAGTACCTTTTTTATCATCAAAAACAAAAGTTAAAGTAACGCCTCTCTAATAAGTATAGGTAAGGTTGTAAACTGTTGGACCTCCACAGGCCCTACACCTTAGTAAGAGTTCAACTGTGTGTTGATGATGATAATGAATAAGTAACAAGATCAGCCATATACTTCATAATATGACATCAAAATATCTAATGGTCTAAGTGAAATAACCCATCCTGGAGTTCCCCTTCTGGAACTTGAGTTGAGCCCTCTTGACCATCTCACAGTTGTAACATACCACTACCATAAAGTATACACTCGAGCATCCATAGGAAATTCTAGTACATACCCTATAGTAATGGTACGTTAGAGCAATCACTTTCACTTATATGGCATCATACAAAATAACACAATACTTAAAATCTCAACTCCTCATTCATTCATTAACAAATTTACATTATAGTAGTACTTTCATTTAAACATATATTTACATCATCAAAGTATCTAAGATTTTACTACTCTTTATACAAAAGAACTACATAAAATGAGAACTACATATACACAACCTATAACTCCTCAGATGTCAGTTGACCTAGTACTAGTTTGTCTTAGAAACTATGTCTGCTCTCTTATACATGAAAAGCCACGTTGTAATTTTTGATGAGTTTTGCTAACTTAGTGAGTGAACCATCATTGATGTGCTCACTCATAACAAATACACAAATATCTCACATCCAATCATATTCATAACATTTCTCATCTCAATAAGACATAATGAATGTCACACAATTCATATACTCTTTTAGATCAGGTATATCCCAATCAATCACAGTATCAACAAATGATTAAATATAGCATATCACTTTATCATCACAATTTCATAAATGGATTCATAATCATATATGTATGAATGAAGATGCACATGAGACTCTAGATTTGTTGCTATTTTGTTGTGATCGAGCGCCTTTCACTGTCCCATATCCCTCGTGGATGTCGGGCTCATTTAGATACAGATACTATCCTATACCCATTATAGATACTGGGCTTATTAATCACGGAGCTAGGCTCTATGTGTAGATTTATAAGCTTTAAACTCTTTCAGACTGGCCACTCAGGTCACAATGCCTTTATCTGATCATACATTTAATGTGATGCATCAAATCAAAAAATATGCCATAAAAATATTTATTCATAATGCACAGTTATAATCTCATGTTCATCGGACCTAAGTCTGGCATTCAACACATATGTTGAGTATTTAGATATCTTTTTAAGTCATATGCAAATAGAACACTTGCAATACATTCCCAAATATCAAACTTCTCGGACTATTAATGTCTAAAATTATCATAAATAGATTATTAACAGTTCAATAATTGGGAGTTAAACAAAAATAAATCAATCATAGTAAGAACATCTAGCTTACTCACAATGCGCTCCCAATTATGCTATTGCCTAGATGGTCTGGCAATGTCAGGATGATAGCATTCAACTTGAGCATCTAAATACACATACATTGTACACATTACTAAAGTGATCAAACAAATACATATCCAATTATGCATATATATATGTGCCATGTTCAATGCATACTCAATGACTTTTCTAGTTATGTTTCCTTAATCACAATTCATAATCGTTTAAACATAGTCATTTGGATATGGCTTGTTTACACTTAGGTTTATACCTCAATTAACTTGATTATCTTAAGTTCATCAATCAATCATTCAACTAACTTATTCAACATCCAATTAGGTTCATTTCAAGCCTGAATGCATCATATGATAGTATCTTGTCTCAAACATCACTTAAAAGACAACATTTTAAGTTCAAAACTTGCACACGATTGTGGTGGAAATTGCCACGATCGTGACAGAACTAAAATAATCAGGACATGATTGTGCCCTGCATGTTTTCTCCTAATTCTCCACAAATTTATCAAACTTAGACATATCATTTACACTTCGAATTTTCTAGAATTCATACTCATTATACAAACTCATTTAGACTTGAATTATACTTTAATTCTACATAAAAAATAGCTCACAAATTATGGTCTTTTCATACTTCAAAATCAAACCAAAAACTAACTAACCTTATCATGCATATGGTCCCAATCCTTTCTCAATTCAAAAACACTGCATTGATATCTTTGTTTGACATAAAGTTACTTTCATTATACATCAAATTCTAGTCCAATTCATCCATAAATCAACCTACAATGCCATGGTTTTTATATTCCAATAACAAGCATAAAAACATCCAGTTTCATTCAACACATTTCTAACACACTTCATCATCAAAATCTCATTCATTTCACTCCAATTTAGGCATCATTCTCATACCAATTAAAATGCCATAAAGATCAAATTGCCACTTACTTGTTAGGCTTTCAATTTAGCTCAAAACTTGAGATTAATCTATCCCTCTAAGTAAAAAAAAATCAACACGAACTTAAGGTGAAAATAAGTTAATTTTCAGCAACAAGATGGAAGTAACATTCAGCTGGTTTCTTGGCTATTTTGTGAAAGATTAAGGTGTAAATTTCATGTGATAATTTGTCTAGGGTTCAAGAAAATTACAGAGAAAAGGTAAAAGCAAATTTTGGTGGTGAAAAAAAATGAAGGAACTAGTTGAAACTTTGCTTCATCACATGCTAAGTGTCTTGATTAAACTAAGACATATGTTATATGACATGCCTCCCATTTATCTCTCCTTAAGATGCTACCATTAGTCACCAGTTAATCAATCCATATATGTCCTAATTATTGTTCCACTTGTCAAACATTAATTGGTCCATTTGTCAATTGGTTACCAATCAATTTGTCACTCACTAATCTATGCCAAATGTCACTTAATTATAAGCTTAATCACCCTAATTTTTCTTGTATCAATTTATCCTACTACTAGGCATTTTTCCTAGCCCAAATGTACATATTAATTTATCAATCTCCCAATTAATCACATTTAATTCCAAATCACTAATTGGAATCCATTCAAACCAAAATTTAAGACATAACAATTTATAATTCACATCATTGTCATTTTAAATCTTACATACACAGGGACATGTCAATTAAGTGCATATGCTAGCTTGTAATGTGTAAAAATTTTAATATTCATGTGTGTTGCTAATGTTATGCATGTCAATGTAATGCATTTCATAAATTCCCAAAGCTCTTACTTAAGTGAAATAGTCTAGGGTTGAACCCTATATATGTTTCGAAAACTGGATATTACAATTCTCCCCTTTAAGAAATTTTGTCCTCTCTTACCTGATTGATCAAATAGGTAGGGTACTGATTCCTTATCTGTGCCTCCATTTCCCATGTGGCTTCCTCACTCGAATGATTTCTCTAAAGGACTTTCACTAATGGAATCACTCAGTTCCTCAACTGCTTATTCTGATAGGCAATTATCTTAATCGGTTCCTCATTATAACTAAGATTACTTACAATTTTAACTTCCTGATTCGACAACACATGAGTAGGATCAGGTCGATATCTCCTAAGCATACTGACATGGAACATATTATGTATCTAAGCCATTTTGGAAGGTAATGCTAACTTATAGGCCAATGGTCTAACTCTCTCAATAATCTCATATGGACCAATGTATCTACGGCTGAGCTTACCCTTTTTACCAAATCTTAACACTCCTCATCAAGGTGATACTCTCAGAAACACATTATTCCCTACTTGATACTCCATATCCCTTCGGTGTTGATCCACATAACTCTTATCTGTCTTATTCCACTTTAATTCTATTACGAATCGGTTTCACATTATCCACAGTGTTTTGAATCAATTATGGTCCTTCAACAATCCTTAGACCCTCTTTATCCTAATATAAGGCAAAGGAAACTTTATGTCATATAATGTCTCATATAGTGCCATACTGATACTACTGTAATAGTTTTTGTTATAAGCAAATTCAATTAGAGCCATATACTAATTCCATGCCCTTTGAAACTTCAATACATAAGCCCTTAATATATCCTCAATAGTCTTAAATGTCCTCTCACTCTGTCCGTCTTTCTAAGAATAAAATGTAGTATTGAAGTTTAATTTCATACCCAAAGCTATCTATAAGCTTCCCCAAAGTCTTGAAGTAAATCTAGGATCCCTGTCTGATACAATAGACAATAGGATCCTTTGTAATCTTACTTCATTTACATATCTCTAAGCTAACTAATATAGTGTATTGTTCTCCCTCATTGGTAAGAAATAAGCTAACTTTTTCAATCTATCCATAATAACCAAAATAGCATTATGTTGCGTTAGAGTCCTCGATAAACCTATTATAAAATCAATAGTGATTCTTTTCTATTTCTATTTTGGATTCAGTAACGACTGTAACTTACCAGCTAGAGCTTGATGCTCTGCCTTAATCTATTGGCAAGTAAAAAGCAACATTTTCAACCACTTGTCTTTTCATCCCTGGCCATCAGAAATGTTGTTTCAACGTGTTATACATCTTGGTAGTACCACGATGCATAACATAAGCTGCTACATATGCTTCCTCTAAAATTTTCTTTCTCAGATTATCTACATTGGTACACATAGTCTCTGTTTCAACCATAATGTATCATTTCTCAATTAAAACTCAGAAATCAGATTCACTTTCAACTTCTCAATAAGCTTCATTAATTATGGATCTCTACTCTGAGCCTTTTTTGTTCTTTCATGAAAAATTGGTCTGAGTTTCAATGTAGCCAACAAAACTTCATCCTACCCCAAATTCAAGTCAACATTCAATGCTCTCAATTGCACTAGGTTAGGTAACCTCGATAACTATACTTAAGCTACACTTTTATTGAACTTTCTACTTAATGCATCAGCTACCACATTAGCTTTTCAAGGATGATACTCAATTGCACAATCATAGCCCTTTAACAATTCGATACATCTTCTCTGTCTCATATTTAATTTCTTCTGAGTCAATAAGTATTTCAAACTTTTATGATCAGTGAATACCTTAAAAGTTTCACCATATAGATAGTGTCTCCAAATTTTCAAAGCAAATATTACATCAACAAGCTTTAAATCATGTAGTGGATAATTAAATTCGTGAGACCTCAACTGTCTCGATGAATTTGTTATTACTCTGCCATGATGCATCAGAACACATCCTAACCCCTGGTGTGAAGCATCACTATACACTACATATCCTCCTAATCCAGATGGAATAGTTAACACCTATGCTATAGTTAACCAATGCTTTAGCTCCTCAAAACCTCTCTAACAATCATCATTCTATCTAAAAGGCACATTCTTCCTCAGAAGTTTTGTCAAAGGGGTTGAGATTAGTGAAAACCCCTCGACAAACCTTCAGTAATATCTGGCTAGTCCAAGGAAACTCCGAATCTCAGAAACTATTCTTGGAGCTTCTTATTTCATCACTGCTTCTACTGTCTTTGAGCCTACCTAATATGACCCAAAAATACTACTTAATAAAGCCAAAGTTCACACATATTGAACTTGGCATATAACTGTTTCTCCCTTATTATCTGTAGAACCAACCTCAAATGCTTGGAATATTCTTCTCTACACTTAGAATACACCAAAATTTCACCAATAAACACAATTAAAAACTATCTAAATAAGGTTGAAATACCTTATTCATCAAAGCCATAAAAGTTGTTGGGGCATTACTCAATCCAAACGACATCACCAAAAACTCGAAGTGCCCATATCATGTTCTAAATGCACTTTTAGGTATATCAGCTTCAACTATCTTTAACTGATAGTACCCAAATCTCAATTCTAACTTAGTGAATACTTAAGCTCCCTACAATTGATCAAGCAAATCGTCTATCCTCGATAGAGGATAATTGTTCTTCACTGTTACTTGATTCAACTATCTGTAATCAATACATAACCTCAAAGTCCCATCCTTCTTCTTCCCAAACAATACCAGAGCTTCCCAAGGTGATACACTGTGCCTGATAAAACCCTTTTCTAACGATTCCTATAAGTGGGTCTTAAGATCATATCTCCTTTCTCTACTCTTCGGGATCCTTAGAGGCATTTGTGTAAGGTTAGGTACAAGAGACTCTGTATTGGCTCCTACAGACTCTATATCAGCTGACTCTCCAACTTGATCTCCTATAGCGGATGACCTATAACAAAAATTAATTGTGATCACTATACGAATCTCTCACTATATGTCAAGTCTAATTGTCCTTATGTACCTTATAGATGCCAAACCATACTCTGATACCAAAATCGTAACACTCAACTACCATAGAGTATACACCTGAAAATCTAGAGGATATTCCAGTACATACCCTATGATAATGGTATGTTAGAGCAATCATTTTAACTTATATGGTATCATACAAAATAACACAATACTTAAAAACTCAACTCCTCATTTCATTCATTAACAAAATTTACATTGTAGTAATACTTTCATTTAAACATATATTTACATCATCAAAGAATTTAAGAGTTTACTACTCTTTATACAAAAGAACTACATGAAATGAGAACTACATATACACAATCTATAACTCCTCAGATGTCAGCTAACTGACCTTTGAGCCATTCTTTAGTCCAAAATCAATTGTTTTAGTTTGTCTTAGAAACTATGTCTCCTCTCTCGTACCTAAAAAGGCACATTGCAGTTTTTGATGAGTTTTTTGAACTCATTGAGTGAACCATCATTGATGTGCTTACTCATGGAAAATACACAAGTATCTCACATATTCACAACAATTCTTATCTCAATAAGATATAATGAATGTCACACATTTCATATACTATTTCAGATTATATATATCCTAATCAAGAAATACTCAAATATAGCATATCACTTTATCATCACAATTTCATAAACACATTCATAATCATATAATTCATAATCATATATGTACAAATGAAGGTGCATATGAGACTCCACATTCGTTGTCATTTTATTGTGATTAAGCACCTTTCACTGTCCCATATCCCTTGTGGATATCGGGCTCATTCAAATACCGATACGATCCCATACCCATTGTGGATACCGGGCTCATTATTCACATAGCCAGGCTCTACATGCAAATTTTTTATCTTTAAACTCTTTCAGACTGGCCACTCCGTTCATAACCCGTTTATCTGATCATGCATTTAATGTGATGCATCAAATCACAAAATATGCCATCAAAAACATTTATTCATGATGCACAGTCAGAATATCATGTTCATCAGATCTAAGTCTGGCATTCAACTCATATGTTGAGTAATTAGATATCTTTTAGAATCATATGCAAATAGAACACTTCCAATACATTCCCAAATATCAAAGTCCTTGGACTATTAATGTCCAGAATTATCGCAAACAAATTATTAACAATTCAATAATTAGAAGTTAAATAGAAATAAATCATTCCTAGTGAGAACATCTAGGTTACTCATAGTATGCTCCGAATTATGCTAATGCCTGGATGGTCGGACAATGTCAGGATGATGGCGTTCGACTTGAGCATCTAAATACACATACATTGTACATATTAAAAAAGTGATTAAACAAATACATATTCAATTATGAATATATATATGTGCTATATTCAACGTATGGTCAATGAATTTCCTGGGTATGTTTCCTTAATCACAATTCATAATCGTTCAATCATCATCATTTGGATATGTCTTGCTTGCACTAGGTTTAAAACTGAATTAACTTGATTATCTTAAGTTCATCAATCAATCATTCAACCAAATTATTTAACATCCAATTAGGTTCATTTCAAGCCTAAATGCATAATAGGATAGTATCTTGTCTCAAACATCACTTAAAAAACAACATTTTAAGTTTAAACCTTGCCCATGACCATGGTGGACATTGCCACAATCGTGATACAACCAAATGCAACAGGCCTCGATCGTGACAAAACCAAAATAATCAAGCTATGATTGTACACTGAAGGCCACGATGTGCCCTGTATGTTTTCTCCTAATTCTCCACGAATTTATCAAACTTAGACACATCATTTACACTTCCAATTTTCCAAAATTCATACTCATTATGCTACCTCATTTAGACTTAAATTATACTCCAATTATTCATCAAAGCTCAAAAATCATGGTCTTTTCATGTTTCAAAATCAAACCAAAAACTAACTTACCTTATTATGCATATGGTCCTAATCCTTTCTTAATTCAAGAACACTACATTGACATCTTTGTTTAGCATAAACTTACTTCCATTATATCTCAAATTCTAGTCCAATTAATCCGTAAATCAACCTATAATGCCATGGTTTTTATACTCCAAGAACAAGCATAAAAACATCCAAGTTTATTTAACACATTTCCAGCACACTTCATCATCAAAATCTCATTCATTTCACTCCAATTCAAGCATCCATAAATATCAAATTGCCACTAACTTGTTAGACTTTCAATTTAGCTCAAAAATTGAGATTAACCTATCCCTCCAAAAAGCAAAAACCAACATAAACTCAAGGTGAAAGCAAGTGGATTTTTAGCAGCAAGATGGAAGTAACGTTCAACTAGTTTCTTAGATATTTTATGAAGGATTAAGGTGTGAATTTCATATGATAATTTGGATAAGGTATAAATAAATTATAGAGAAAAGGTAAGAATAAATTTTGGTGGTGAAGAAAAATGAAGTAACCAGCAGAAACTTTGCTTCATCACATGTTAAGTATCTTCATTAAAATAAGATGTATGTTACATGGAATGCCTTGCCTTTGTCTACTTAATAAGCTGCCACTAATCTCCTTAAGATGCTGTCATTAATCACCAATTAATCAGTCCATATGTTTCCTAATTGTTAGTCCACTTGTCACACAATAATTGGTCCATTTTTCAATTAATTACCAGTCCATTTGTCGCTCATCAATCTATACCAAATGTCACTCATTTATAGGCTTACTCACCCTAGTTTTCATGTATCAATTTATCCTACCACTAGTGATTTTTCCTTGTCCGAATGTCCAAAAGTAAATTTAATTCCAAATCACTAATTGGGATCCAATCAAACAAATATACAAGACATAACAATTCATAGTTCACATCATAGTCATTTTAAATCTTACATACCCCGGGACATGTCAATTGAGTGCATATGCTACCTTGTAATGTGTACAAATATCAATATTATTATGTGTATGTCAATGTTATGCATGTCAATGTAATGCATTTCATAAATTCACAAGGCTCTTACTTAAGTGAAATGGTCTAAGGATAAACCCTACATATGTTTTGGAAACCGGATATTACAATAGTAACCCTCCAATTGAAATCTAACTCAATTAAAGGGTTTCCGCAAAGCCAAGCCGTTCAACTATTAAAAAATTTTAATACTTTAACTTTTACAAGTGTGGAAAATAATGGGAATTTTTTTAAAAATGTTTTATTAAAAATTTTAGCATCAAAACGACTATGTTTCTAAGATTCGCAAATCTCAAAAACCTGCATAACACATTTTAAAATACTTTTATATTCACACAAATTTCTCAACTGCAAATTATAGACTTCAAGTCCACTTACAAGAAACCCTGAATAAATAATTATCCAAATTTAAAAACATCATTGAGGATCAAAGCCCTCGTAGTTCATTAAGAAAAGATATTTACAGTTCCACTAATATTCATAAGATCACACTTTTGAACTCTTTCCAAAATAACCTAAAACATATCACGTACATAGAAAAAATAACACAAGCATAGCAACACCAGATGATAAAACTAATTTTGAGGCGAATCCCAATTACTGCAACACCTGTATACATACCAAGGGTGGTTTGTTTAAAAACATAAAAATAAGGATGAGCTAAACGAGCTCAGCTAGTGTAATCAGTTTATAAGAAAATTGAATCTTTCATAACAATATAACTGCAATATTCCATAAAATTATAAAGCTCATGGTAAAACATTTTCCATTACAATTTATTCGTGCATCATCAAATATGATAATAACATAACATTTCATAAAACACAATTTCAATTTTTTTGAAAACTATTTTGAAATGCTTTTTGAAATTAAACTCATCATATAAAAGTTTCCATTTTACATTTTCCTTAATCAATAAACAATGGTGGCAATAAGTTTTTTGAAAACTTTAATACTGAAAAATAAGCTAACCACTATCATTAGTACCATATTGTATGTCTCAAATCACTTGTAACGTAAATAGTGGTGGCATTACTATTTTCATGACCTGTCTTTCTCAATATAGGCCACTATAAGTTTCTTTACCATGTGGTACACTAGGTATAACATCATGCAGCTAGTTCTGCATCGCTTACCTGCGACTGGTTAATCATTATTTATGGAGTTATTTCTGCATCGCTTACATGTAACAAGTCACGGAGCTAGTTTTACATTGCTTACCTATGACTGATTAACCACTATTTATGGAGCTGATTCTACATTGCTTCCCTGTAATAAGTTAATTGTTATAAATATACCATTATAATGACATGTAGAAAGCCTAGTGGTATACCATAGGCAAAAGCAACTCTTACATTTATAAGTCATCTTATTATCTACATTATCTATGGGAGGATTCGTAATTGAATTATTTTAATGTAACTGCTAATCATAAAAATGTAACTTTTAATTTAAAACTCGTATATCGTTAAAACATAAACTTATGTGTGCAATATTCACTTATAAAATATCATTTGCATAAAATTCAGTATAAATATTCATCTCACGATCAAATGAAAACCATTTCGAAAGTTCAACTTAAAGAACACTCATATGTCAACAATTCTTTTACAAAGAATTAAGTCACAGAAAATAGTTAAAATACACTTATTGTTTTGCTAACTTATCATCAAGCACACTCATGCGTTTGATGCCTCTCCCTTACCTACACAAAATGCATTTTGCTTAGGCGTTTATTCCTAATAGGAAATAACGCATTAAAAATATAAATTTGATTTAGCTGAATTTAAGATTTGTATCTAATCATGTAACACACATGCTAATTATATTTCTACTTTCTTCCGTAAACTAAACTATTGGTCACTGTTTTCAAATCTAACTTCAAAAGTCACTTAAATACCATATTTTATCTATTCTAGCTTATTAATTCCTTCAAAATACAATCTCACCTAATTTAATTTACCATATCACAATCATGCATGATGAGTCATGTTTATAACCCATGTTAAGAATCCAGACCTCCACTTGTTCCTTAATTTTCATATAGAAAACGTTCAAATTAGGTTTTGAGGTCTTCTAGACATTTTTTCTCCTATGTCTCTATTTTCTATATCATTAAAAATTAGGCCATTTAACTTATAAATCGCAAAAATGTACCAAATATCAGAAGCTATTTCAACAGAGGGGCAGTATCAGGTTACTATTTTAAATCTTAAATATCAATGTCATTCATCCTGAATTAGGTATAGGTTTCTTCTAAAGATTTTTATTAATATGTCATAGGATTCAACTCCAATTAGAATCATCCAATTTCGAAACTTACCACTTTTTCCTCCAATCTTTTGAGTATTTGATGAATGCTTAAAGATTTCTCTAAATCGCCATCAAATTCTATTAAAAATGACTACACTCTTCTTCCTTTCTCATTAGCCGATGTTCCCCCTTGGTTTCTCTTCTTTTCCCTTTCTTTTTTTTCTCTTACGTTACTTGCTCATCACTCTCATGTTTATGTTGAAAGAAAGAAACAAAATTTGTTAATTTTTTTAACTCATTTAATGGATTACACATGTCACCTACTATTTGTCATCACTAATGACTCATCAAACACATGTCATCATCTCATTGGTCATCTCTAATGACTCATAAATCCACTAATATTATGTAAAAAAGACCAAATTTCCCTTTAATGCATTTAATTGACCAATTAACCCAATTAAATCCCAAAAACATTTCACAATTGTCTTATTTTCAAATTGACGATGAAATACTCTAATTAGGGACAATACTTATTGATTGGATGTTTTTAAAAATTTTGAACGGGTTTAAAATCATCAATCCCCATTATTTTCTAAAAGTCCATTTTAGTCCAATAATTTTATATTTGTTTTGACCCATTTCAATTCTTAAAGACTCCAATCCTAATTATAGAGCTTGTCATTGTATTTTGAAATTATTCAGTAACTTTTCAGTTGCTCAACATAATTTTCGAATTGAATCCACAAATCACTAAATGTCACCGAAATCATCCGGATTTCATTCAAAAGTATCACTTAAATCTCCAAAGAACATTTCATAGATTTTAAAGCTCGTTTAGAATCATTCTGTAGCTTTTCAAATTTTTGAAAATTTTTTGAGAAATTGTCGGTCAAGTCCAAAACCATCTCTGGTATATTCGTGATCTTTATTATAATCTTAATAATACATTTAAAAGCTTAAATTACTGTAGTACACTATAAATAGAGCATACTTTATAAAATGCATAAACAACACATTCGACAGTACAATAATGGAACTAGGATATTACAAATTCTCCCCTCCTCACAAAAATTTCGTTCTTAAAATTTTAAACAAACTTAGTCATCTAAAAAATACGGATATTGACTTCACATCCACTCTTTGTGCATCCACTTTGTCAATCACTTCATAGGGGCCAATTTATTATGGGCTTAACTTGTCACATTGTCTAAAGCAAAATGTTGCTTTCTATGATGATATTGGCAAAAATTCCTTGTTTTTCAACTTTAAACTTTAAATTCTTCCTCCATTTCCACTGTAACACCCTACCTTTATGGGGCACGTACCTGTACATCCGGCGGACATTCGGGCACATGTCGTATGAAAGCGGCATGTTAGAGCAATCACATTTACTTTATAAGGCATCATATATAACATCAGTAATTATAAAGATCAAACGTTCCCATTTTATTGATAAAACATATTTACACTATAGTATTTAACTACATAACCCATATATAAAGTATCACAAAAATATCTTAGAGTTTGCTACTTTTTACAATATTCTACATGAAATGAGGACCACATAAAAACACTCTATCTAAACTCCACAGTCTCAGCTAACCGACCTTTGAGTCATTTCTTGAGTCCAAAATGCAAGTACAAGACTTTTTTCAGAATGTCTTAGAAGCTAAGTCTCCTCTCTCATACCTGAAAATCAACGTTGCAATTTTTATAAGTTTTGTGAACTCAGTGAGTGAACCATCCTTGATGCACTCACCTACAACAAACCACAAAGATATTTCACTATTTAATTTACATTCAAATCACATCACAATAATGAATATTAGGTCACATTTCATTTCAGAACAATAAGTCAATTCATATTTTATACCACAATATATACTCATTTATTTTTCACTATATATCAAACAGTTCACTTATTCATTTCTATTCAATCATAAGACATATGTAAGGATGTATATGCAAATGCACATATGACTCCACCTTCATTGTTACTTTGCTACGACCGAGTTCTTTTTTAACTGTCTCATATCTATTGTGGATACCAGGCTCATTGATAACTGTCCCGTATCTGTTGTAGATACCGGGCACATTTTAATATTGAGCATGTGGCTCTTTATACACATTTTCTGAACTTTATGATGCTTTCACTAGCTACTTCGGTCACAACTTCCTTTATCTGATCATGCATTTCAATGCAATGAGATGCATCAAGTTACATTATATGTAATCAATCACTTTGATTCATCACATATAGTCACTTCCACATTTTCATCAGACCTTAGTTCGACATTCAACATATTTGTTGAGTACACTTATTTTTTTCATATTCATTTACAATCAGAACACTCCCTGTACATTCCCAATTATCGAACTCCTTGAACTAGTAATGTATGGAATTATCACATTACACAAATATTAGTTTAATAATTGAAATTTAAGCAAATACAATTGATTCTAGTGAGAAACATCTAGGTTACTCTCTGTAAGCTCTAGATAGCTATTGCCTAGACAAACCGACAATGTTTGGATGTTGTCGTTCGACTTGTGCGCATAAATGAAGCAATACATATATAGTACACATTACTAAATTTATCATTTATGTAAGTATTCAATCATACACATATGTATATGTGTTATATATAATGCATACTCAATGACATTCCTGGGCTTGTATCTTTAATCACAACTCGTGATCATTTAAACATTATAACTTGTATATGTCTTGCTTTCTTTTAGGTTTACACCTCAAAGAACGTGATTATTCTAGACTCATCAATCAATCATTCTCCAATACCTTTTATAGTATTATAATTCACATCATTCATCACCTTTGGATCACATTGACATTCCTATGAATACTTCATTCTTATAGTAACTAAAAATTTCTAGATTTTTGATACATGATATCATCAATTCATTCTTTATTTAAAACCTTAATTAACAACCTAACATATCATATACTTTATCAACTTATTCAAGCATCAAACTAGGTTCATTTCAAGCCTAAATACACCATATGAAAGTACCTCATCATTAGTTGTTTGAAACATCGCTTAAAAGACAACACTTTATGTTAAAGGCCTTTCCCGCAATTGCGGAGACATTCCCACGATCATGGGTTACCATATCCAAAAATTCCAGCTAACTTCTTCCATGTTTTCCAAATTTTTAACTCCTACAAGTTACATCTAACACATCTTATAAATAGTTCATCATTTCTCCTTCATTTCCTCATCAAAATCATATCCATTCCAACTTAAAACCATCTATAAAACAACTCATAAATCATTGTTTATCATTTAAACAAAAATAAAACATCAAATGTATCCATACGTCCATCAACATTTTTTCACACTTTCATACACCATTTACATTATCAATCCATCTTAAAAACATCCATAACATAATTGATAAACTATTGTCGATCATATACACAAAAATAGGACATAATGATCTTCATTCATCCATCAAAATTTTAGTACTCTTTCAACGCCATTTTCATGATCATTCTATCTCTAACTTTCATCATATATGTTTCATTTAAAAACAAACCATGAAAAACCATAACTTACTTACTTGTTTAACTCCTAGCTTCTTCAAAACATCACATAATACTAGCTTTCCATGCTTACATGATGATCAACTTTCAAAGAGGAATAGGTTAGGTTTTCTATTAACAAGAAGAAGATAGCAAGGATCTTAAAATGGCTACTGTTGAATATGAACAAAAATCACGTTGTGAGTGTGGGGTGTCAAGGTTGTGAATGGAAAAATAAAGAAGAAGATTTGAGAATGAAGTAAAGAATAACAAATGAAAGACAACGAAAATGGTCATGCAAAGATGAAAATATCGTGGTTTAAGGGCTTGGTGAGTGTCATGACATGTCATGACACTCACCACTTAAATAACCAAATTAATAAGTCATTTACTTAAGCTAACTAATGTCTCTTAACATCTAGCCCATTTGTCTCCCAATTTCTATACCAATTATCACCCGATTTTCTATGCCATTTGTCAATAAATCCTAAAGCCATGTATCACTCATTTTTACTACAATGTGTCAATTATTTCCACTACCATTCATCCATTTGTCTTACCACTTAGCATTTTTAGGTCCAAAAATACACATAATTTTGTAAATCTCCCAAGTTTAATAAATAATTTGGAATTAATTATTGAAACCATCGGATCAAAATTCAAGACATAAAATTGACAATTCACATTATGATCATTTTAAATCATTCATACCCTAGAAAATGACCATTGAGTGCATATATTCACGTGTGTATGCTAATGATATGCATGTCAAGGTCTAGGATGTATATTCTCATATGTAAAGGTCTAGGATCTTATGTCCTAAGCCTTAGTATAGAAACGAGATGTTACGTACATACTTAGCTCTATTTTCAATTTAGGTACTATCACTTTGACCCGTCTACTTTTGATCTTATTTGGGGTTATTTGAACTAGTTCAGTGCATCTAATTTGCAATTTATCTCTACATGAAGCTCCTTTATTGAAATCATTGCTCACTAATAATCAGTTTAGTCATAATCTTGCTAACTTAACTATAAATCAAACCATCCATTTAACACTATCACGATTTACATTTGCTAAGATTACTACTAATGAAACTTTTGATTAGGGTTCTCATAAAACAATTGTTCTCATATACTTCTAAATAATAAACATTTCCCTTCTCATTGTCTCTAATTATAAACAAAAATTAATAATATTTTTCTTATATTTCTTATGCCTTACATGGACTCCTTAGCTTTCGATTCTCAAATCCATACCCACTAGTAAACGATTTATTGTACCTTTATCATTTCCCATCATTTTTTAGAAGAAAGTCAATCATTAAGATCATACTGTACGACACTAACTTAATATGCTATTCACATAAAAGCCATTCAATTTCCTTAAAGTTTAGATTTTACTATCTCATAATGCAAGAGCTTATCAAACCTCAATCTCTTCAAACAGGGAGTATACCTCATACTTCCACTACGCAACTTTGATGTTCAATAAAAATATATTTACTTGTCCATTTCTAATACCAAAAAACACTTATGTGATTTTAGGTACCTCAGAACTCAATATGGGAATTTTAATCATCAAAAATCTCCATGTTATTCTTATTTATAGGTCACATGCATAATGTTTTATCATTATCCAATCATCAAACATAATTATCTATAAAAATAATAGCATTGAATTCTAATGAGAAAATTCCCGTTATGGATCAAAACTTAACACTAACATTTCCTTCAAAATTTTACCAACATTTTCACTTATCTGATTGTCAAAAAATAAAACAATTGACTTACATCAAAAGAAACTCAAAATAATGAATGTTCAATATATGCTAATATATACATAATTGAAAGCTTACATCAAACTGATCATTGTTCCCAAAATATTGTTCAATCATCAATCTTAGTTAAAGATTCCATCATAATTTCATTCATAACATTACTTAGTACGAATCCATAAATCACCTTACAAAATAGACTTGCCTTTAAAAAGAAAATTTTATTCTAAATTGATATATATTCTAATCAATCACTTCATAAGGTCATAACATTTAAACGTATCAAAAGTTGGTCTCTAATTACTCGTATCAATAATTAATCCTTAATGAATTCAACCATAATAAGCACATTCATCCTCCAGATATATTCATAAATTACTTTTCTAGTATTAAAATGCTAAATGACCTCATAAACTTCTTTAATTATTGAGTCATAGAACTGAGTAACTTGTATAGTGATTTTTTTAGTACTTTCTAGATATCATGGCAAATATGTTAAGAAATGGGAGAGTTCTACATTTTCTGTTGAATACTTATCTAACTTCCTTTATGCACAAATCCTAACTTCCTTTAGAAGTAATCAACATCGACAGAATATACTATTAGTCAATTTCCTTCCTACTATGACTTAATAGTCATGAATATCTAATAAGATCAACTCATTAGAGAGCTTTTAAGTCTTAACTACTATGTAACTATCTATATGAACGTTATACACTACTGGCATAGTTTTAGTGAAAGTAGTCATTATTAAATGGCAATCTAAAAGCTTCAAGTTTATACTAATATATCTAGCGAAATCTTTTAACACATATGAGTGCATAGTTCTGAGATTGATCTCAATAAATTCATCACTACCGGTACCTATCATAGTACCAGATGTATCCTCAACATCTTGTTGGGTTACTGCAATTACCTTAGACTATGCAGGTGGTCTCCTTCCACGCTAGCTACACTTTGGTACTAAGCTCCTAGTGTTTTAGGAGTCTCTAGACATTGTAGGTGGTCTGACTAACCTTTAACTAGAGGATATTCCTAGTCTCATCCTTCTATCACCAAACTATTTAAATTTATTATTCTTATCCTAATCTAATCAAAGTAGGGAACTTTGATATCTCTACTCTCATCGAATGATTTTACTCCTAATTTACAAATAAAATCGATCAAACTCCTTGACACTACTAGGCCTCCTGCAGCTGGAGCATCACCACTGTCCATATCTGTATGGTTCACTCAAGGTAAAAAAAAAATTCCACCAATGGTTTTACCACTCTTAACTATTTTGGACGGGGTTAATTCATAAAGGAAAACACTTACTAATCCATCCCTATGCTCGATCTCCCAAGATGAAGGTACTTTAAGTGCTGGAGCCTCTTGTGTGGCTTTGGGACACCTAAGGTTTCGTTGATGCATAATGTTGTGAACTCAATGATAAACTATATAACACTAGAAAAATTTTTGTGAACTCACATGCATGAAAATAACAAAAATTTCTGGGTTGCTCTATTCACAAAAACAACATAAAACCACATTATAAAATCATAACACGTATAGAGACAACCCTATTTCAACCCTCACTCTGATACCACCTGAAAGGACCCATCCCAGAGTTTCCCTTCTAGAACCTGAGCTGAGCCCTCTCACAGTAGCCCTCCAATCGAAATCTAGCTCAACTGAAGGGTTCCTACAAAGCCAAGTAGTTCAACTATTAAAAACCTTCTATACTTTAATTATTACAAGTGCAGAAAATAGTGGGAATTTTTTTTCAAAATGTTTTATTAAAAATTTCGGCAACATAACGACTACATTTCTACGATTCCCAAATCTCAAAAACCTGCATAACACATTTTAAAACACTTTTATATTCATACAAATTTCTCAACTACAAATTATGGACTTCAAGTCCACTCACAAGCAACCCTAAATAAATAATTCTTAACATTTTAAAAACATCATTGAGGATCAAAGTTCTCGTAGTTCATTAAAAAAAAGATATTTATAATTCCACTAATAGTCACAAGATCACACTTTTGAACTCTTTCCAAAATAACTTAAAACATATCACTTACATAGAAAAAATAACACAAATATAGTAGCACCAGACGGTACAACTAATCTTGAGGTGGAGTCCCAATTAGTGCAACACCTGTACACATACTTGGGGTGGTTTGTTTAAAAACATAAAAATAAGGGTGAGCCAGTAAGTGTAATCATTTTATAAGAAGATTAAACTTTTTATAGCAATATAACTGCAATATTCCATACATTCATAAAGTTCATTGTAAAAAAATTTTCATAACAATTTATTCTTACATCATCAAATCTAGTAATAATATAATATTTCGTAAAGCAAAATTTCAATTTTTTAAAAAAACTATTTTAAAATGCTTTTCGAAATTAAACTCATCATATAAAAGTTTCCATTTCCCATTTTCCTTAATCAATAAATAGTGGTGGTGATAAGTTTTTTGAAAAATTTAATACTGAAAAATAAACCAACCACTAGCATTGGTACCATACGGCACCTCTCAAATCACTTTTAATGTAAATAATGGCAGCATTACTATTTTCATGGCTTTCTTTACTCAATATAGCCCACCACAAGTTTCTTTACTATACTATATGCTAAGCATAAAGTCACGGAGTTAGTTCTGCATTACTTACCCGCGACCGGTTAGCCATTATTTACGGAGCTGGTTTTGCTTCGCTTACTTGTAACAAGTGACAGAGTTGGATCTACATCACTTACCTGTGAGTGGTTAACCACTATTTACAGAGCTAGTTTTACATCGCTTACCAGTAATAGGTTAACCATTAGGGTTGTCAATAGGTCAGGCCAGGCCATCTGACTCAATCCCTGGCTATGGCCTGATGGGCTATGAGTAGGCAGGGTCAGCCTAACCCATCCTTTGTTTTTTTAATAAAAAACTTTCAAAACAATGTTGTTTCAGAAGTAATGGCAGCCGATGGTTAGCCCGTGGTCGGCTTGCGATATAACGGTGTAATAACATGAATAAGGCCTACTGGTGTACCATAGGCAAAAGCAACTCTTACATTTACGACTCATTTTTTTTTGTAAATTAAGTATGAGAGAATTCATAATTGAATTATTTTAATGTAACTCCTAATCATATAAAACTTAACTTTTAATTTAAAACTCATATACTTATGCTAGCAACATTCACTTCTAAAATATCATTTGCAAAAAACTCAATATAAATATTCATCTCATGATCAAATGAAAATCATTTGTATAAGCTCAATTTAAAGAAAACTCATTTGTCATTTATTCTTTTACAAAGAATTAAGTCATATAAAACAACTAAAATACATACACTTTTTTGCAAACTTATCATTAAGCACACTCAAGCGTTTGGTGCCTCTCCTTTATCTATAAAAAATTCATTTCGCTTAAGCATTTATTTCCAAATTAGAAAATAAGGCATTAAAATTATATATTCGGTTTAACCGAATTTAAGATTTGTATCCAATCTTATAACACTTATGTCAATCATATTTTTGTTTTCTTCCGTAAACTAACCTATTGGTCACTGTTTTTAAATCTAACTTCAAAAGTCACTTAAATACCATATTTTATTCATTGTAACTTATCAATTCATTCAAAACACAATCTCACCCAATTTAATTCACCATATCACAATCATGCATGATGAGTCACGGTTATGACCCATGTTCAGAATCCATACCTCCACTTGTTCCTTAATTTTCATATAGTAAACATTCAAATTAGATTTTGAGATCTTCTAGACATTTTTTCCCTATATATCTATTTTCTATATCAATAAAGGCAATTTAAATGTATAAATATTGAAAAATGTACCAAATATCAGAAGCTGATTCAACGCAGGGGCAGTATCAGGTTACCATTTTAAATCTCAAATAACAATATCATTCATTCATAATTAGGTCTAGGTTTCTTCTAGAGAATTTTATTAATATGTCTTTGGGTTCAGTTCCAATTGGAAGCGCCCAATGTTTGGGTCTGTAGGCCTAGTTATGGCCAAAACATTTGAACTGGTTCAAGTTAACCTAAGACAGAATCTCACTACACATTCCTCTCTTATCATATTTAACTAATTCTATGCAATGAAACCTCAAAGTAATATACTAAGACAACATTGATCTTAAACACATCCATTTTACTCAATAAAAACCATAGAAATTAGAAATTTAAGTTAGGAAACGTGCCACTTTTTTCTCCAATCTTTTGAGTATTTGATGAATACTTCAAGATTTCTCCAAATCACCATTAAATTTCATCAAAAATGACTACACTCTTCTTCCCCTCTACTTGGTCGATGTTCACCCTTAGCTTCTCTTCTTTTCCCTTTCTTTTTTTGTCCCTCACGTTACTCTCTCATCACTCTCATGTTTATGATGAAAGAAAGAAACAAAATGCCTTAAGTTTTTCTTTTTATACTCATTTAATGGATTACAAATGTCACCTTCGTATTTGTCATCACTAATGACTCATCAAACACATATCATCATCTCATTGTTCATCTCTAATGACTCATCAATCCACTAATATCATGTAAAAAGACCAAATTGCCCTTAATTAGTTTGAAAAGACCAAATTACCCTTTAATGCATTTATTTGACCATCTAATCGAATTAAATCCTAAAAATATTCCACAATTGTCTTATTTCCAAATTGACCATAAAATACTCTAACTAGGGTAAATACTTATTGATTTGATGCTTTTAAAAATTTTAAACGGGTTTAAAATCATCAATACCCATTATTTTCCAAAAAGGACATTTTAGTCCAATAATTTCAACCTGTTTTCACGGGGTATAACTAGAAATTCCTATTTATTTGTTACTGACTTAACCATAGAACAATTCCAGTTTTATTGGCAAGTATTTAATACACCCATAATTCTTAGTTTCATAGTACTCTTACCAAGAGACATGCCAGATCCAGGACATCCTAATTTGATTAAATGGGATGATAGTTTCTCATTCCGAAACTATAAATTTAGAATTTGACCAAATCACGCATCACAGTACACTAAGTCTTCTAATTCTTACTCCAATTCTAATTCTGGAGTTTTTTATAGTATTTTGAAATTATTTGGTAACTTTTCAATTGCCCAACAGAATTTTTAGATTGAATTTAGAAATCACTAAATGTTGTCGAAATCATCCATATTTCATTCAAAAGTATCACCTAAATCTCCAAAGCACATTTCGCAGCTTTTAAAGCTCGTTCAGACTCATTCCGTAGCTTTTTAAGTTTTCAAAAAAATTTTGAAAAATTTTCAGTCAAGTCTAGTACCATTTCTGGTATATCTGTGGTCTCTGTTATATTACATAGTACAATAATCGAACTAGGATATTACATTAAGTACTAAGGTCTAAACGTTACCCCTCTCGAATTGGTTGAGTTCTTCATATATTACTAGTATCTAAGTCTCATCTCCTACAGTCTCTTTTACGTTCTTAAGTTATATATATGAACTAAATGAATTGTTAAACATCTTTATTAAATTATAGATAGTTGTTAAATCAATTGATACATCACTAAGAACTTGGTTTCGTAGATTCATGCCTTTGGTATACTTTTATCTTCTTCTTTCTAGTTAGTTAAACTCTTTAGTTTTCTATTGTTTCTTTATCAAAGTTATGGTGTTTCTCTTTATGTGCTCCCTCTTCCTTTGATTCTTCTTTCTTTTATAAGATACCTCCATCATCATCCTCTATACCTTGTTTAAGATAGGGGTGCATTACCTTATAAAATACAATATGTATAGACTTTTTTATAATTTTTTTTGTTACACTAGTTAAGGAAAATACTAGAAATATCTTTTCAATTAAGTTTGTATAAACTTTTCTAAATTCTCACTATTATTTATAATTTAACACTTGTAAGCAAATACTCTAAAATAGTTGATCTTGAGTGTTCTATTAAGTAAAAGTTTATAAGGAAGTCTTTTCTAAAGAAGGTCTAACATATACCCTATTCACAATACAGTCAGTCATTGACTTAGCCTCCATATAAAAAGGCAACTTATATTCATTGATTATAGTCCTATCTATTTCTTAAAGTTTCTTATTCTTTCTCTTATCTACTTTATTTTTTGTGTCGTATAATTGAGATATTCCCTTATCCTTTCAAAATAATTCAAATCTCTCATATTCAAAATCCGTATTGTTAATGCTTCTAATGGATTTAATGCTAAACCATTCTTAATTGAATTTTCTTTACTCGTTTCATATATGCATTAAAATACTAATCATTATATGTATGGAATAGCAACCCAAGTATAACTACTACAGGAATCAATGATAATAAATGCATAATTAGTAAGGTATCTAGTACTTGTTATTGTTTTCTTACTTTTGAATGAACTTCTAACTTGCTTACCCTTTTGCACTTTTTCTTTTAGAAATATCACCGATGGAAGTCCACTAATAAGGTGGTGTTGGTGAGTTTCTCAATAAGCTCCATTCTTACAAGTCGTAGCCTATTGTACCACATCTAAAAGTCATTACTTGTAAACATTATATACTTGATAACTTGGTTGGATAAATCACATTTTTCAATGGTATACACAATACCTTCTCTATTTTTAATAAGAATTATGGAATTATTCTTTATTCTTCTAACCATATAAGATTTCTTTTCGAAGTTTAGATTATAACCTTTATCACATAATTGTCTTATTTTTGATAAGTTATGCTTAAAATCATCAATAATTAAAGCATTTTGAATAATGAAATTTTTATTCTTATTAATCTTTGAATACCAAATACCTAACCTTTTGCAACATCTTAATGTGACATTTATCGTCCATACCTTTCTTTAAATATGATGAATTTTTTTTACATCTACCATCATATGCTTTGAGCAACCACTATCGATATATTTGTTATCATTTCTGGTATTGTTTACCTAAAAATAGGTTATTTATATTTAGTTACCTGTATGTATTTGGTGAAAAAAAAATAAAAAATTAATTTTGCCTTAGTATTTGTTTTCTACTCAATACACTCTTTCTTGAAGTATCCTTTTAAGATGACAAAATCATTCACTAAGACCAAAGTCATCATAATAATATCTTAAATGGTATGCCTTATAAGTGTTATTCTCTAAGATGTTTTCTTTCATACTTATGATAGCCATATCTAGCTTGCAAGTAATTATATGAGTTCTTTTATTATATAAACATGTGTGGATGTGTGATACTCATTCCTCCTATATTGAGAATATGAGTAAGAAAGGTATGCGTATGATGGTCTATTATTGCTTCCTAAGTATATAAAATGATGTGTTTAAGGTTTTACTACAGGGATGCATTTTATCTTAAGTCACTTTATAAGGGATTTCATGTTCATGAAAATATTTACCTTTAACAAAGATTTTTATTGTTAGATTAACTAAACCCTTAAGTGTATCTTATCCCACGTTTATCGTTTAGATTATTTTGTTAACTTAACCATGTTGATTGATTGAATATCTAATATGAAAATGAAAGTTAACTTATATTCTTAAATATGAATAATTAAAATCACACACACACACACACACACACATATGATGTGTTATATATGGTATCTTAAACTAGAGAACATAAAAAAGTAATATCTAGGTAGTCCTAGCTCTTTGAGTCAATAGCTTTGCAATTTTGGGTGTCTAGTCTATATATGAAAGTATAATATAATATCCTAAAGTACAATTTCCTCAAATAGAAGGTACATTGTAAAATCCATAATAATTAAGAGCATCATATTATAGCTGAAGAGATAGGCGAAGAGATAAAAAATAGTATTTAAAAGTGATTCAACCTTCTTTGACTTATCTATACTCTTTATAATTCGCTTCATTTTGAATTTACTATTACTCTTCTTCAGTAGATGATGAGAAAATTGCTATAACTTGTCTTTTTAAAATACTCAAGAAAAACCTTATAAAATTTAAATGCTTATAACTCTGTCTAATACATTCCCAAATCTTTCATTCATATAAACCTTCTTGAAATTTACATCACTTTTACTATAAAAAACTTTCTCACTCTAGAATACAATGTCATAATTATAACACACTTTTTGGATCTCTTGTTGTAATTAAATTCTTTTCTTGCTCTCCTTTTATGTTATTCCTTTGAATCCTTATAAGGCTTTTTAAAATTTTTCAACTTTCTTACCAATATGAATTAATACTTTCTACTCAAAGAAAAATATGGTCTTTTAAGCACTATTTTTCATGAAGCTCATTAATTGAATGCTTTTTAACTAGTTGAATTCTTGCATTATGAGGGTTTCGGATAACAAACTACTCTTGAATAGTTAACAATTAGTTGACGTCTTAAGGATAGCTTGACTAACCAAGGAATGCCTCTTTTTTTCTCTTCTAATCTTTTGGTTCTTCTTAATGTTCCATTATCTTGATACCTTCTAAACTTATTTAAGAACATATGAATGATTCATGAAATGCTTCAAGTAACTTTTAGATATCTTAAATCAACATTTTAAGTGAAAATAAGCTTATTAGATCATATTCCAAGTTTCATATTCTCATACAAGGTAATAAGAGACTTCTACTCTTGCAAGAAAATTCATTCATGCTTCATAATTCCTTGATTTACAATTTTTGTATCTAGCACAATTAATCAAAATTTATTAATATTTTAGTGTTTAACAATCATCAAAATCTTGCGAACAAACTGATTTATTTTTATAGAAAAATTATGGAAAATGTTCCTATCTGGATTATTGATTCACTAAATGAGCCTTATATTTAGTAATTGACCTATCAACATTTCCTTTGACTTTTAAAACCTATTTGTTTATAATGTTCTTAAACCTAATTATTAAATAGAACAAAAAGACTTTTAAGGCACTCTATTTAATAAATAAGAAGTAATATATGGTACATCCACCTGAAAGGTTATTGGAAGATTCATATGTTCCATCATCAATCTAAGAATTTTTAAAAAGATTCCTATTTCTCCTTTTTGCACAACATTTTATTACATAGTACTAATAATTGTGAGCTATATATTTAATCCTTTTCTATAATATAGTTCTTTGAAGTATTTAGATAAATATTCATGGCCTCTGTCAATAAGAATAACCTTAATTTCTCTTTCAATTTGATTCTCAACCTTTTTTTGAAAATTTGTTTTAAGTAATATAATACCTTGTAAGAAATAAATATATGACAATATACCATGAATATCCATATATAAAAGTAAGAAAATAGTTGGCCTAATTCCTTACTTTCGCAATCATAGCTATACATATGTTTAATTAGACTAACTCTAAAGGAAAAGAATTCCTTTAAGCCTTCCCGAAAGACTTCTTACAACATTTTCTAGTAAGAAAAGCCTCCCACAAAGGTAGGTTAATCTTAATAAGAGACCTTATTAAGTCTTCTTAAACTATTTAAACCATTGTTTCTTGTCTTATATTTCCTAATTTCGCATGTGGTTTGTATCAAGGATAGCTAGAAAAGTATAAAAAATTTCTATATATAATTTGGTCATTATTAGGAAATCCCAAATATTTGTGGACAAAGCCAATGAATGAAAGGAAAAATACTATTTTTTTTACTAGTAATAAAATGAAGTATGCAATCGAAATATAAAGAAATCACATCATTCATTGAAGCAAAAACATTTATTCAATTCCTTTTAGTTTGGAAAATCAACTAACTTTGAACAAAATATAATTAGTTATGATTTCTACTCTTAATTTTGTATAGGAAAATTATTCTTTGATTGCATAGTTTTTGTATAAACTCTTCTAAACAATTTCCTACTTCATTTAATACATTATTTCTTTCTTTAAAAAAATATTTATTTTAAAATCCATAAAAACGTCACTTTTTAGGAAACTAATGCTATATATTTTTTACATCAAGTGATATAACAATCTTACACTCATAAAAATGGATAAAAAACTTGATATAGAAAGGACTAAAAGAATAATAGATTACATTGAATTTGAGGAGCATATGATACATCATATAAAATAAGGTCATGCCTTTTACACATCCTTAGCTTATAAGCAACTTCTTTTAGCATTCACTTATATGCCATTACCCACAAATAAATGGTGACTATCTCTTAAATTGTTTTGGTATTTTGTGAAAAACTTCTCAGTCTTGGGCTATAAGTTTTATTTCTCCTAAGTCTATAATTCAACTAGAGAGACCATGATATTAGAGCACACACTAATAGCATGATTAAAGGTTTTATTTATACTTACTTTAAATAGGTGCAATCATGGGCAAATCTAATTCTTCTTCCAAATATGTCCTTTTGGTTTATGGATACATTTCCTTTATAAGGTGTCATATTCTATGAATTTTCATATTTGTCATTCTTTTATGAAAAAAGGTACAATTCGTTCCTAACATTTCAAAAAAGGTCTTACTTAGCATATAACATTATATTTTTATTTAATTGAATCTAACCCTACCCCATTTAGGTTTTATTAACTTCCACAATTTAAGGAGTCACCTTAACCGACATTGTCTGATAAGGTATACTAAACACACTTTGTACCTTATGAGACCTTTATTAATGAAATACTAATATAATTTTCATTCTCTTAAAAAGTTATTTAATATTTTAACTACTATAAGATAATAATTAAAAAATAATTTAACAATATAAAAATTAATTTCCTATCATATCTAGCCTATTCCCAAATTATCTCTATAAAGATTGCAACCTGATCCCTAAATTCCCAATTCCTATTATAAGATAATCTTCATCTTCTCTATAATAGTTTTTTAATAAATCTTTCTTGTTTTTAATTGACAATACTAGCTTGAGGAAAACATTTATCTTAAAGAATTTATAGATGATTCTTTTGCCTCAAATGTAACCATCATCATTGGAGGAAGGATATTTCAAGGTGGTCCATGTTGGGTGGTCTCAAATAATCCTACAATAAAGCCTTCTTGTTATTATTTTTATTTTGATCATATGCTTAGACTTACTACCGCTGCAATACTATTTGTTGAACAGGTACTAAATGTAACATCCCGTTTCCATACAAAGGGTCGAACCACAGAAACTGGTACCCGTGAGATCAATCGGAGAAATTAGGAAAACACATCTCATTCTCATGCATTATATAATATACATATACACGTGAACAGTGATTTTTGCACATGGAAAACGACTGTACATGCATTCATGACATTTCCCGGTTTATTTTGAATAAATGTGAATTTTGAAAAATATGCTTTGGTTGTGTAAAAATTTAATTAGAGAGGGTTAATGAGGTTTGAGAATTTTAGAAATTTTTCTGGAAATTTTCGAAGAAAATTTTCTGACTGGGAAAATGCCAAGCGACAGGCTGATTGTGTACCGGTAGTGGAACTGACTGTTCAATGGCACTGGAATTTTTGATAAATGAATGTAGGATTTATTAAATTAAGCCATTGGAATTTTGGGAAAAATTGGAC